>JAJKFI010000037.1:9986029-10000440 GCA_029204185.1 Lerista edwardsae
ATGCCAGTTTCCACCAGTTCTGGACCGTGAGATATGAAACTGCAACATATCCTGTGTATTGGGCCACACAGCCCAACATGGAGGCCCTTGCTTCTGCACCGAAAAAATTGCTGGTGCTGAGGTGAGGAGACCCATTGCCTGTCCTGCATCCCCTTCCTCTGAGGAACCTCTGGAGCCTGCCCAGTGCCAGTGGGATGCAGCAGTAGCCACTTGGCTACCGCTGCTCCTGTGGACACACACGCAGCATAGGATTGGGCTGCCCGAGATTGCAGCGGGGAACTCTAGTGATCAGAATTAATGGAGAAACATTTTGCATGATTTGCCACTGGACCCCAACTGGAGTGCAAAGCCATTACACAACGTGCGGAGTGTGTGTGGGATGGGGAAGGGAAAGCTTGACCGAAACTTTTAAAAAAGTCTGCAGAAGTCTCCTATGTCTTTTTATCCTAACCCCTTCCCCCTCCAAGTAATGTCAGCTGTGTTTTGGCGAGTCTGTACTGGCTAATTCCTCCCTCAACACAGTGTTCCACCCATGAGTGGAAGCCCAGGGCAAGGGTACATTGTGCAGTAAGGTGCGCCCTGGTGGCCATCAACCCCAAAATGCAAGCTAGCCCTCTGTTGATGAATACCCAACACTCCACTCCAACCAGGGCTACTGGATTATTTGACTGCATTGCATTCACACCATGGCAGAACCACAGAAGACTTTCTCCTGTCTCTTACTAAAGAGTCATTGATAGAAGATACTATATACGTTACATTGTATACGTTACTTATACGTTACGTATACTGTATACGTTACGTTACCGCACAATGTACAATGTATTAGGCATATCTGTGCTGCAGTTTTAAATTGGTTTCACTGTTAATTACCTTTTCAAAGGCGCCCTGGGATCTGCAGTGGGGGAGAGGGACTGGTAATCTCTTAACACGATGATCAGCACCTTATCAAACAGCTGATTTGTGGATTCTT
Source organism: Lerista edwardsae (assembly GCA_029204185.1). Taxonomy (NCBI): domain Eukaryota; kingdom Metazoa; phylum Chordata; class Lepidosauria; order Squamata; family Scincidae; genus Lerista; species Lerista edwardsae. Next base: position 9,987,003 of record JAJKFI010000037.1, read on the forward strand.
TGGGGAAGGCCTCATTATTAAAGTGGTGTAAAACCAATGTACAGTATGTAGTGTATACGTATGTGTTGGTCTTTATGATGATCCTTGCATTCAAATTACTATATTTCTGTATATCCTCAGGGGCCAATCCTGTCCAACTTTCCAGCACTGATGCAGCCTCAATGCAGCTCCGAGATAAGGGAACAAACGTTCCCTTACCTTGAGGAAGCCTCCGTGACTGCTTCCCCACTGCAGGATGCAGTTCATATCCTTTTGGCATCTCTGCATCACCACTGGATAGGATTTGGCTCTAAGTTCCCTGCTCATGGAAAGATAAGGTTCTGGGTGCTTGTTCATAATTTGATACTGCCGTAAGTTGACAGCTAGTCTTGCCAGCCCAGTGCTATTGCGCCTGCACAGAAACACCAGCAAAGGGCATACTGCACCCGTGTGAAAGTGCTGACACAGCTGTCCACAATTCAGATGTCCGGAACTCAGGGAGCACGTGTAGTTGTGTTTAATTCTGTATTTCTATTACTTTATTGTGCCCTATGGTCTAAACCAGAGGTCTTCAAACTTTTCGGCACAAAAGCCACATCATCTATAAGGGCATTTAAATGGTGACCCCAGTATCCATGGGGAGCTCTGGAACAGCAGATACCAAGGTTGCACTATATTTATCCCCCCGCTGCAGGTTTCTGTGGGCCGGCCCCATCACCTTCCAAGGGCCAGATAAAAATCTTCAAGGGGGGTGATTTAGTCCTTGGGCTGAGGTTTGGAGATTTGGAGACTCACTGATGGGGTCTGAGCAGTGATGTCATCCGGGCATGCCAGGAACCGAAACACCCGGATGATTGGCAGCCCTCCGCCCCTATGGCAGAGGCCAGCCACGCCTCCCTGCGCCTCCCTGCTCCTCGAATCACTCCATTTCAGAGCGATTCGGACGCGCAGGAGGGCGGGCTCAGGAGCAGCTCGCCCGTCCTCGGGAGAGGTGGCGCGGCCTGGGCCCATCCGCGGAACTAGCGGAACGGCGTACCGGGCCATTCCGCCAGGATGACACTGCTGGGTCTGAGACCCCATCAGTTATTTTCAACTTTTTCATCTAATGGCATAATGACAAGTTGTTAAAATTGCCAAGGCACACCACAAATTTTTAGACGATTGACAAGGCACACCATGGTGATCGTGGGGGGCTCACCCCCCAATTCCCTATTAATAAATGACTCTTCCCCCAATTCCCATGATGCACTGGTGGCCCATTCATGGCACACCAGTGTGCTGTGGCACACTAGTTGAAAACAACTGGTCTAAACAAACGCTGCTGGCCTGTGTTTTTTCTTTTCTTTTAAAGTTATGTGCAGTCATTCAGCATAGTTGGTCTCAATAATAGACTGAATTGGAATTTCCATTTTGATTAGAAACACACACACATACAAAACATAAATGTCCTATCAGATCAAGCAAACGATGAAAACTAAATATTAAAGAAAACTGCAGTGCAAATGTATGGAGAGATGTATGAATTCCCTCCTTACACCTAATGCAGAAGGTATGAACGGAGGAAGCACAGGGCACTTCCTGCATTACCTCTTGTTTGGACATTAGAAGTGCCTCTGAGCTGAAGCCCAGCAATCTCTCTCTCTTGCAGGATTCTCCCTGTGTTATCATCTTGGCATATTCTGCTCACAATTTCAATCAATTGGCATGCAAAAAGGATTCAGAACTTATGAACTGTTCCCATCATGTTTTTAAACAGAGCTAACTCCTCGGATGCTGATTGCTTGAAAGGAAAAACTTCATTGCAATGTCATGTTGCCAAAAAGCTTGTGCAGGCTCAGTGAATTCCATCTGGGAATATTGGAAATAAAATTCTAGTAGGTTATGTTGTTTCTTTTGGGAAAGTTCCAAACGAAAGTCTTTCCCTCCGCCTTTGGTCAATGCGAGCGATTTGAGATCTCAGTCTGAAAGCAATTGCATGAATCAGTCTGCAGCCGTACCCACAGGATGTATGGGGATTTGGAGGAAAACATTTGAACAACTAAGCACACCTTTGTCTTTGCAAGGCTGGTCTCTCTAAAGGTGAAGGTTTCCCCACGACTGAATGGTCTAGTCGTGACCGACTGTAGGGGGCAGTGCTCATCTCCGTTTCTAAGCCGAAGAGCTGGCATTTGTCCAAGGACAAGTTTCCATGGTCATGTGGCTAGCATGACTATACGCCGAGGCACACGCAATGCCATTACCGTCTCACTGAAGTGGTACCTATTTATCTTCTCGCATTTTTATGTGCTTTTGAACTGCTAGGTTGGCAGGAGCTGGGACAAGCAACGGAAGCTCACTCCGTTGCGTAGTCTTGAACTGCCAACCTTCCAGTCAGAAAGCTCAGCAGCAGCAGCCTGCAGGGCCACCACGTCCCTCAACCTAACCATCCTAAACCTTCATTTAGACAGATTCAGTTTCATGTGTCATCCTTCCTCCTTCTCCTGGTCTTTTAAAAAATGCAGACTCCAAGTTTGAATTTTGAAGTTATACATTCCTTCAGAATGCTGTTTAGGAACTATGCAACTTCCTACTCTCTTCTGATGGTCTCAGCATACATTGTGTATGAAATGTACATCTAAGTGTGGATCAGTGGTGTCATCTACTCCCCAGCAGACGGTTCGCTGGGCGGGAGTAGGGAGTGATTGACAGTCCGTTGATTCACTTCCGGTTTCTTCGCACGCCCCGCGCGGCTTTCCCTCGCCTCGGAGGGGGCGCCTGCTCGCCTTGGGGGATGGGTGGGGGGCGCGCCGGGTGCCTGGGCGAACCGTCTACTGGGGAGTAGATGACACCACTGGTGTGGATGTTACAAACGTGTATTACATTGATACTTTCATGAGGAAGTCTGGATTGGCAGCAGCTTCCTGTCAAATGTACACATTGTCAAACCTGGATTTTTTTTCTGTGCAGCATGTGAAAAATGACCTTTAATAAACACATAACCTTCTACTTTTGGAGTTTTCTTTAAAGACGTGGATTGAAAGCTATGTTCATGAGAAATGATCTTTGTCCTTGTAGTGCACTATAATCCAGTCTTAATGAAAATCTGGCTATCTATAGAACGTAAAATTGGATCCACCTTTCATTCTAGCATCCATACTAACAACTGGTCAGTGTGTTTTTCCAGCCTGTACTTACTGAATGTGTTCCTTACTAGTCTGCTATTACTAAATCATCACCACCATTTACGTAGTACTTTAGATCCTCCAAAACACTTTGCGTGCATTAACTCAAATGAAGAAGTAATCTTTAAATGTGAATGCTATGAAAGGTCACCTAATAGTGTCTTGGCAGATTTAGCTTTTTATTCTGCTCAGAGTAAAGTGGGGTGGTGAATGTCAAGAATGTTGTCAGAAACATGCAAAGAAACAGGTTAATGGCTCCATTGCCATTATAACAAGATGGGGCTGCAAGTTTCCCTTTTTTAATCCCTAAAAAAGGATGCAGGTAACCTGGTTTAGGAGGGATTGTCTACAGGTTGTGCTTGGCAAGGTTGCAGGACTGGGCTTTTCTGTGGCTGCGCCCAAGTTTTAGGACTCCCAGCCATGCAAAGTTTGTATTGCCCTATCCTGTTTGACATGTACCAGCTAGCAAAGGAGTGGCTGTCCTGCCAGGCATTTACAACTGAATAAATCTGGAATTCCTTGAAGCTTAGTTTTACTGTTCTGAGGGCACAATCCTATGCCCAACAGCATCCTTCCTGTGTTGGTGGCACATTCAAGAAACACCCATCACACCCTAAATTAGTGCTTCCCAATCTGTGGGTTGGGAACCACCACGAGCCAATTTCACGTGGGTTGCGAAGCACTTAGGGCAGCCATATTTAAAATATGGGAAGATGCAGTCCAGGAAGGGGCATCCATTGTGCCAAACTACAATTGTGCCAAGTGGCTATGTAAGACACACAGCCTGATCGGTAGTGTGTACCCACACCCAGTTTTATACTGGCTTTCCAGGCTTTCTTCCTTCTCCACCTAACACAAGTGCCCTTCTTCTTTGTCCATCTTCACCTTGTTTAAGCCAGTTGTTGTTGTTGTTATATAATACCAGTATTATTTATATACTGCCTTTCTTGTCATTAGATTCCTCCTCCAACTTTAATCAAGGCAGTTTACTTAGGCAGGCCTTTTCAATCCCATATGGGGTTGTTCCAATCATATGTTCTAACCTTGCATAGAACTATCTTCCTTTCCAGGTGGTATTCTTCACAGTCTGGCATCTCTCTGGCTGCACGCACCTCCCACACATGACTTGACATGCAACTCCTTCACTCTTACTTGAAGGGTCATCATCTCCGCTTCTCTCACCAGCTGGAGGGTCTCTGTTCTATTAGCAGTGTTTTATCAGCAGTTCATTGTTACTTCCGACTGAGTCAAACTGCTGACCCAGGTGATCTTCGGGCTTCAGAGGCGGCAACATTATCATACAGCCAGGCCTCCTGCTGTTATTATGGTAAGTTGACCTTTTGAAATCTTTATTTTTATTGTGTTTAATATGTTATTATATAATGTTGTTATTATCCCTTTTATCATGCTGCACAACCTTTTCCTTATGGTATCAGGCATTTAGAGCGATTTTTTGAGGTGAACTTGGAATGGGTTTGGAACAAGTTAGAATGTTTCCCATTTAATTTAATGTAATAATTGTACTTATCCAGATTTTTACTATAAGGACCATTTTCAGGAATGAATTAAGTACGGATAACAAGGGATGAGTTTGTTTATATCCAAACCATATGAGACTGCTCAGAGACTGCAGCCACAACAGTATAAAAAAATACCTAAAGTAACTTGTAGAGAGTTTCAGATGCCACAGTGTAGTGTGTTTACTGCAAGACTTTTGGAAGCCGTTTTAAAAGTACAGCCAGACAGCAAGTTGACAAGAGAGCTGTGATTCAAAGTTTGAGGCATGAAATGGAAAGTCTTAGATTCAAATCTCACCTCAGCCATGATGAACTTTTATAGGTAGCCTCAGCAAACCACTCTTTCTCTGCCTCAAGTCTCCCCCCCCCAATTATAATTTTTAAAAAGATTTGTAGCCTGTGCCATCCTGAAGGCTTGGGAAGGTGACAAGAGCAACCCTACAGCAGAACAGAATAAAAATAATAATCCTGTAGTCATTGCTATCTCAGCTTTTCTGGTCTTATCCCTGAGTTCCAAAGGGAGGGCTAAACAAGTAGCCTTTACAGTGCTTCTGGAAGGTGCCCAGGCTTTGACTTGGGGGTGGGGATTCACAAACGAGCTTTGCACTTCAAAATTTAGCATGACATCACTACAGTTAAATGGGCCTATGAACTAGGTTAATGTAGGCCACCTGAACAAATCAGATTACTTAAAGGGGGTCACTGTCTGTTCATACATATTCTTTATAATTACAATAATAACATTGCTTTAGTTATTATCGGGTATATTTTAAAAAAAAGTATATTCTCAAGTATATTAAAAAGGTTACCCCAATAAATGCTCGTTTTTCTTGAAGGTATTCAAGAGACGGGTAAAACTTGCTAAGAGCTATTACAGGTTTGCCTTGTAGGATATTAGTCTCAGGACGCAATCCTAAGATGCGCTGGAACAGGCCTGCGCTGAATCCAGCACAGGTTGGGAGTAAGCACGTCCAACTCCACCAGAATGCCCTCCCCCAGCCCTGGTCTACTGTCCCCCCCACCTTCCCCCTGTCCAGTTTAGTCCCTGTGCCAGCCAAACTCCAAACTCCAGTCCCTAACCCGCAAGGCTCCAATTCGGGCTGCTGCAGGAGGCTTGGACTTGCTTCTGCAATTTTGCAGCCGCAGATCTGAGCAGCCCCATTGGGCTCCTTGTGGCTTACCATGGGGCAACGGGACATTCATCCCCTTGCCCCATGCTAAGCTGCTGCTGCCTCCTGACTTGCTGCCACAACTCTGAGCGGTTGGATTGGAGGCTTACGCCAGCCCACCATAATGTAATGTTAGGATTGTGCGGTTTGTGTGTGTGGGAGTGGGAACTATAAATCTGGGGTGGCTGGGAAGGACTTTACCAATAAACTCTGAATCCACTGAATTACTGTAATCTTTACAAGGCCACCAGCGTTTTTAACACACCCATTAAACATGTTGTTGTGTTGCAATGTCCACAGCATGTAAAGTTATTAGCCTGTTACTCATTCCAGCATGTATGCTATGAGTAAGAAGAAACTACAACAGTTCAACGGTGTCTGTGATGGCATATGTGTCTTTTAAAGATCATGCTATGGCAGTGACTACCATAAGGAAAATTACTTTTACTGCTGATGGTGCATCATCCAATTCATTGGTTGGCAGCACAACCCTAAGCAGCGCTGCAATGGTGAGGCCGGCCAGCCAGCACCATACCCAGTGCTGCTTTGGGGAGGCTGGAGCCTCCCCGGCACAAGGGCACATTTGTGCCCTTGCCGTAGGGGAGGTGCCAGCTTCTCCTATGGACTCCTCAGATCTGTGCAGGCTAAACAGCAGGCGCAGTTCCGAGGAGACTATGCGGCCCAAATTGGGGCTGCGCGGCCTATGGATGAGGCCTTGGATTTGGCACATGTGCCAGCCTGCCCAGAGCCCACCTTCCCTCTGCCCAGAAATGTCTTCCCCCTGCCCATGCCCTCCCTCGGCCTGGCTTGTCACACCAGGTTGGCTGGCGCAGTGCAAGCGGAGCGCGGGCACTCCAAAGCTGGCACTGCCTGCAGCACCAGTATCAGAGTGAGAGCGTCGATGCTACCATGTATTGTCAATGCTACAGGGCACCTAGGATGGCGCTCTGAATGAATCAGGCCATGAAGAAATCTGCTCATTAAAGAGGTATTGGTGTCCATGGTGTGTGAACCCATCGCCACCTCTGGTCAAAACGTTTTCCCCAGCTTTTTAAATGCCTACAGAACCTGTATGGTAGAGGGGTAGAAGAAAGGTTTGTGTATACCCTGGGTCATGTTGTCTCTGATATGCTACTTTCAACTCTTTTAAAGACTATCTCCTGGCTTAGTTGCCACTGAGGTGGTAATCTTGGGAATGGCATCCATCGTTTCAGTAATGAGAGCTCACAGGGCCAAATGCACTTCCATTCAAAAAAATTCTTCAAACATAGAAGATAGGTAGAAGGCTAGGTTAGAATCCATCTCCTTGAGATTCCAATTTTCTGCATGTAGGGAATTATTTTGTATAGAGGAGTCATGGAAGCCCCTGCCTGCAGTCTGAAATGATAGACCCTAGGTTTGAGGGTGGGAGGGGGAGGATCACAGCAGCAGATGCTTAGATCCCATCTCCCTTTTCCTGGACTAATGGGCCCTCTGACTGTCCTTTGACTTATGCCATTGAGACCCATTGAAGGCCAGGTGGCCTTTATGGAGGTAAGTAAAAAGATGTTACTTACCTATCCTTGGCTATCCCACCATAGCATGCAATTCACTGGGCTGGCAGCGGATAGGATTGGGCTGTCCATCAACAGTTTGCACTAAAATATACCCTTTTAAAATTTGTTTATTTTGTAGCAGAAACCAAAGTGATGTCAGGAGTAACTGTAAAGTTTACATATGCTTTCACATTTGTGTGGAGAGAAAACATTTGTCAGGCTGCTGCAGTTAAGGAACTCTGTGATTATTTCCAAGATATCCAGAGCAACATTTCTGCAATAATTAGTGGAGACTCTGTGAGGTCACAAATACATCCATATGCCAATAAACACCACATCTCTAATTAATGTCTTGATTTGCACTTAAGTTACTGCCCAAATGCATTCATGAAGTGCAGACATATAGCGATGTTCCATCTACGCTCAAAGACTTCTTTGTACTAACAAAAGGCCTCATTCGTGAAAGAGTGAAACATACCATTAACCTGATATATGATTTGCCCAAACATGCACGTGTCAGCTAAACAAGCAAATCTAAACATTTTAAAATGTTGCGATGAAGACAGATGAGCGGTAAAGGTAGCCTTTCAAAAAACGCACATATGCTTTTCTAGTCATGGGGAAACCGCCAATAAATGAGCCCTTCAAATACTCAGCATGAATTGAGGAAAGGCCATTGCTTCCTGTGATATGAATGGTATCACACCTGTAACTCATTCATTTCCAGGTGCAATTCAAGGTGCTGGTATTGACATCTAAAGCCCTTCACAGTTTGGGTCCAGAGGGACCACCTTCTCCCATACTTTCCAGCAAGCTATCTGAAGTCATCTGAGGAGGCTCTCCTTCAAGTGCCGCCTTCATCCCAAGTTAAAGTGATGGCAACATGAGGGAGAGCCTTCTCTGTGGTGGCACCACAGCTATGGCATTCCCTGCTAGGAAAACAAAGAACTGCCCTCTTTGTCTACGTGGCTGTGCTTTGGGTATACAGTGTAAATAGTTGCCCTCCTCCAACTGGTTGTATTGCTCTTATTATGGTTTTATTTATTGTTTTATATATTGTATATTTTAATTTGGACTTATAAACTACCTTGGGCATTTGGTCCTGTATAGAAAGGCAGAGGCTTTAAACAAATAGTAACTCTGACAGTTATAGCTGTGATGGGCACTTACCTATTGGATTGTAAAGTGAAGAATGAACTCAGATACACAGCATTTTTCTAAAAATAGGGGGGGAAGTCAGACATATGCATGGGAGAACGTCCTGTTTGTGCACTATGATAACTAGGGAAGGTGGATGCCATTTGGGTGTTCTTCCTTAGGCATCAAGTTGTCTTGGATCAGATCTCAGTGTGTGATTTGTCTCCATACCTGAAACAATTTTCTGTTTAAGAACCTTTTGGCGGAGTATCTGATTTTTTTTTTCCTGTAAAAACTGTAGCCTGTTTTCTTCTGGAAAATCATAGTCAGGATTCCATCGATTGATCTGGTAGGGTGGGCAGGGAAGGTGCTTTCTTGCCTGTTGCTCATGACTCATGTTTCAGAATTGGGTCTTTGTCCTGAAAACTTCTGGGGTGGGCACATCTGGTGCTGAGCTGTAATGACACTTTTTGCAAAGCTGCCTCTTGAGTGCTAAGATATTGTCCTCAAAGAAGGACGGAGATGTTTTATGTTACGTTTGCCTGCCAAAGTTCAGAGAGGAATATACACATGTAGCCAATTGGTCTGATTTCCAGTGCATCTGATCCAGTTTAAGAAAACCTGGATATGAGAATCAAGAGGAAGATGATCATTTGCCATATCTTTGCCTTAGGATCTTACATAACAGATTAGTTCAGCAATGCTGGGACAAGTCTATTATGCAGTGTTACACAAGCCAAGCTGTGAATAGCACTGCCATTTAACATAGCTTGTTTTGGGGGAGTGAGAGACAAAGTATCAGCAGACAGGTTGCAACAAGATGTTGCCATTTAACAACATATATCATCATACCTTGGCTACATGATTGGGCAGCTCATCAATTACAGCACAATCCTATGCATGTTTACTCAGAGGTAAGTCCTATTGCACTAAGTGAAATGAGGCTTAGTCCCCAACCCTATCTTTTCCCTCCCCCTATGCAGTAGCACTGCACATGCTCCATCCTGGGAGGGGGCAGTCTAGGACTCCTCAAAGTAAGGAAATATTTATTCCTTTACCTGGGAAAAGCAGCACCAGAAAGGGTCTACTTCTGTGTGCGGCTTGACTTGTCAGAAGTGGTGCAGGTGTGAACTGCCACAGGCCTCATGTATTCAGGGCTAGCTCTGGGAGCAGCTGGGCCCAATGTGGGGCACTCCCATGGGGCACCCCACCCTCTCCAGGGGGCTCCCCACTCACCAAGAAGAGCACTTTTGGTGCTGTGCACAAAATGTGGCAAATAGTTGGTGGTGACATGATGACAACACTGCCAACGGCTTCCAGGAAGCCCATTTTGGGCCATTCGGAGGCAGGGTCAGGTGGGAGGGCCCAAGCTAAAGCTGCTCTGCTCACCCTACTGACGTAACAGCCCATAGAGATCCCGGCTGCAGCAGCAGGCAATTTGCTCACTGTGCTGGTGCGGGGCCTAATGTGACAACATTGGCCACATTGGCTTAAGACTGGCTCTGCCTGTGTTCAAGGCTCTCACTCACAAGACATAGTTGAGGAGGTGTTTGTTGAGTTACAAAATGAACATTGATGATCAGTTTCGTCTCTCGGTAAGATCCATGAACAACCGATTCAGCAGTTGAAAGATGCATTAAGAATATGTTGTATGAATTGGCCTAGTATAGAGTCTTCTCTCTTGGATTGTTGAATAAATTGGGTGTTCCTGTGAGGGACTGTGGTAGTCTGGCTTGTTCAAGCAAACCAACCATCTATTTTGCCTTTTGCAAGAGCATGGCTTTTACTGTATGCTCATTGAGTTGATTTCTATTTCAGCAAACTGATCTGGCAAGCAAACTCAAGCTCATGAATCACATGCAAAGCCTGCCCTTTCAGCATCTAAAACTTGTTGTTGCATCATAAACTACTGACACAGCTTGGCCAATAGGCCTCACACAAGACGTTAATGATGTTTCAGTGGAAACAATCTGCCATAGCTGTCTCTAGGGGTGGGGAAAACGCTTACATCATAAACACTAGCAGTGATTTGGCACTGGAGGAAATTGCTGATTAAAAGACAATTTCCAAGGGCCAAGGGTTCTCTGCTTGGCCAGTCTAGACTCCTAGCTCACCTCAATTAAAAGTTAATTGCTTTACAATGTTAATAGAAGGCAATAATCCTATCCAGTTTACAACCTGAATAAATCTGAACTGATGGATCCACTTCCTGAAGTCATAGAGAGGTCACAGAGACCATTACTCTGGCAGCTAACTTTGGCTAATCTTTTAGGCTTCAGTGGGCAACCAGCAGTTAGACGTAAACTGGACAAAGGAGTCTGATGTTAAGGTTTTCCTAAATATTGTGTTCTTTGTTCATAACTGAGCTTTCTGAAATAAATTCTGTAAAATCTAATGATTATCACCCAAAGAAGACAGATCTTATGAGCTGGTACTAACATTTTAGCTATTATTGATACCACTTTCATGATCATTTCTTTTGTCTGGAATCGGAAACTTGTGCAGCTCTGATCAAGGTGCTTCAGAGCTCAGTGATCACATTGTCACTGAGTACCCCAGAGCTTCCCCCAAGTAGCTTTAATGCTCCACGCAATCCTGTGAAAGTTACAGGGCCAAAGCAGAGTTTCCCAAATTCAAATTGGAGGCAATTTTCAATCTTACAGCCATTGGGGGTTATTTTAAAGTGTGAAAAAGGAAGAATGGCCTGCCCCTTGTGATTTTCCCTGTGACATTATTCTTCTTTGACATGACTTCAGTTCAAAGCAGTAATGCATGCAGAGATACAACTGGCAGGCTCCAAGCAAAAGCAGTCAGAGCAGATCTTTTGCCTCAGTTGAGGCACCCTGCTAGTTTGAACCTTCCTTTCTTAAAAAAAAAAAAAGTCATATGCACCTTACCACCACTGTTGTTGCTGCCGCTTTCTCCTCCCTTGCCTGACTGCTTAGCAGAGCAGCCAAGAGCAGGAGTGTCATTTTATTATGTCACAATGATGGTACTTCTGGCTTGATGATATCACTTCCCACTATGACATCACTTCCAGGTTTAATGGCATCACTTCTGGTGGTTCCTAACACATGCCATTCTAGAAAGTGGGTTCCAGTCTAAAACATTTGAGAACCACTGCTCTAACTTATTAAGTATGTCAGGTGGAAGACATCTTTCAGCGCAATCCTACCCCTCCCCTTGCATTGACACTACGTCATAGCGCTGACGCAAGGGGCGGAGCGCCGGTGTGCAGGCGCCGAACAGCACTCCTGCATCAGCGCTCCAACTCTGAAGCTACTCATAGCGTTGGCTTCAGAGCGCCGACAGAGAGCCTCCCTTGTGCTGACCGAAGCCAGTTGGCGCAAGGGAGGCTCCATCCCATATCAGGACGGGGATTGGTGGGAGGGAGGGAGGGAGGGAGGGAGGGAGGCAGACAGAGGGCAGGACTTGGGCGGGACATGGGCGGGCTTGGGAGGTGGCCATACAGCCACATCCTAAGTCCGTCCACGAGGCTGTGTGGCCCCGATTCCGGCTGCACAGTCTCCTCTGATCTGCGCCCGCTCTTCAGCAGGCGCAGATCAGAGGAGCACACAGGGGAGGCTAGAGCCTCCCTTATGGTAAGGGAGTGAACGCTCCCTTGCCATGGGGGGGTGGGGGCTCCAGCCTCTCCTATGCAGCGTCGGATATGGTGCTGCTGAGTCGGCCTCGCCTCAAAGCTTACTTATTCTAGTCTAGTTTACAATCAGGGTTCCAGCAATCTGTTATTCTCCTTGCTAAAATTAGGCAGCAGCGGGTATACTCCAGAAAAACAACTGACCTTTTATTTCAGAATCTCACTCCAGATGGACCTACCCCTTGAGCTGGATTCTACTCTTAAAGAGGTACAAGCTGTGTTTTTTAGGAACTATAGACAATCTGCCTGGCTTCTTATACGGGTTTGGAAAGGGGAGATTTTAATTGCAGATGTATTCCAGATGGTGCTAATTTAAACAAAACATGCATATGAAACAAAATGACTAATTTTTGAAAATAGAGGGGTAGAATTGAGATTTTTTTTTAAATGCACATTTTATCAAATACGTTCAGACTTATTCAGTATGTGCTGCCTACTACTACAATTATAAACATGTTAACTGAATCCTTGGTATTTATATATCCATTTATTTAAGCTTTTTCACCCACTGATAACCATCCCTCGTGATGATCGGCTTTGCTTCTTTTGTCATTTGGTGCCGGATACTCTGGATCATATTTTATTTTGCTGCCCAGCCCACCACTCTCTCCAGAAGTTATACCTTGAACCTTGGTTGTCCCTTTTTCCTAATTCTCTCTCTATTTTCTTGAGTGATCATTTTCCATCAATCGCTGTAGCTGTAGCTGGGTTTTATTAGAGATCTCCAAATTAACTGCTCTTCCTTGATTTTGCATTTTGTTTTGATTCTGTCTTTCTTCTTTTTAAGCTTTATTGCCTACTTTGAACCTCGAACCTCGATGGAACTGTTATAGTGATGTGTTTTTGTTATTTATATATGCCATTAAAGGTTTGAAACTGAAACTGAAACTGAACTGATAACCATTGTTCTGTGGATTACAGGTGGACTCTGTACATGTAATGTGAATCTGCACTTCACATTCTTTTGCCTCTGGCCTCCCAGGATATCAAATAATGTGCATCTGAGGCCCAGTAAGGCCTGAAGCAGATGAGCACGGAAGGGTGAAGGAAGAGCTCTGGGCTGGATTTTCCTCTGTCCGTGATATTGCCTCTGCTTTCAGGTTGTTTCAACCATGGAGTTATTATACACTGGAGAAGCCATGATGTCACATTCTTGAAGCCATGGACCGAACAATATGGCTGACTCAGATCATCGCCGCGAAGGAGGATTGCCGCGAATTCTCGAATAAAAATCTCCCTGCACGCGTGTAAAAGTTAATTTCAACGTCTTTAAGCATGCCTG
>JAJKFI010000037.1:10006572-10018910 GCA_029204185.1 Lerista edwardsae
GAGAGAGAGAGAGAGAGAGAGAGAGAGAGAGAGAGAGAGAGAGAGAGTTCCATGACTATGGGACAGCCCTCAATAATACATTTCTATCTGTCCTTGCTTTTCCAGTGTGGTGCATGAGTTTTATGAATTTCAAGTGTAAAGGGTGAGTTAATATGAGACAATATGTGTTTGTTGGCATACAATTTAGCCTTACATTTTACAGTGGCAATGTCTGCTCCATTTTATGGCACATAAAAATGTGAGTTTAGCACAATAAATCTAGATAAGGCTGTAAAATTCAGGGTGACTAACTTAAAAAGTTGAAATGTGAAGAATGCTAATGTTGATACATGGACTTTTTCCTAATGCACATTTGTACTTGAAGTTAAACATGGCCATTCATAAGAAGAAATGCACTATTTGTATGCGGTGGTAACTCCCAGCGCAATCCTAATCTGGAGTTAGGCCATCATAGTTAGGCCATCAAAGTTTGGTCAGCCCAAGGGACAAGATAAAAATATGTTTGGACCACTCTTGGAGTCAGAGGCCAGCACATAGACGCGTGCCATTCTCCCTGACTCCGTGAGTGGTCCAAATGCGCTTTAGGGTGTTCCTTGTGCCGGCCAAACTTTGCTGGCCTAACTGTGCTGGCCTAACACCAGGTTAGGATTGTGCTCTCAGTTTAGTACCAATATGTCTCCCTGTTGTGGAACAGCCTGAGCTTGGGTCAGTGGAGCAAGGAGCACAAAGCTTAGTTTAGTTTATTATCAATACAGTCACAGACCAGCATATATCACAAATCACAACATTCCATACATTATACACATACAAAGCAGAGGAGACACTTCCACTTCACTCTCCCTACTCCAAATGGCTGTGAGAGCAAGGGGGCACTTTACACCAAAGTTCCTGAACTTTGTAAAACCTTTGTAAAGCCTGTAAAACTGTGTGTTTTAACCCTCCTCCAGGAACGCCTCTACTGCTAAACAGGGCCTCGGCACCTAGCAGCCATTAGCAGTAGTCTTCATGGAGACAGTTGGTCGTGATGTCACAATGACACTTGACCTCATCTGACAACAGTGTCTCCAGCATCAGAAAGCTCTAATGTGTTTAAGCCAGCTGGACATGTGGGCATTAAATGTTGCCTGTGAGGAGACGTTTGCAGGGGGAAGGGGAACTGGACAGACTGACAAGTGAGCCTGCAGGAGAAGAATACACAAAGGAGCAAGAGGAAAGAGCCCATTATGCCATATAATGGAATGTTATTCCATATAATGGTGATGGTAGAAGGATGGATACCATCAATTCATATCTTCTGGGCCAGCAACTTGTGTCTCAATGTGTCAGAAGGACTTAAATCCAACCAAGGCCTGCTCCCCTTGTTCTAGTTAGGGGGGATTGACTGTGGCTACAGGTGAAGATCAAGCTCTCTGCATGTGGTAAAAGATAACGGAGCCTTTAAAATATAATCTGTGTGGAAACTTGAACAGGCTTCAGTTGACACAAAGTTGTTAGAAAACTACTGAAGCCGTTTGACTGCCGGCTGTGGCAGTCAGGTTTGCATAGACATAGCTGCATACGTCATGAAACTGAAACAGTGCAAAAATGTTCTTGCAAGATAGATCAGATTATCATGACATAAAGTAACTGAAAAACCATTGACGATTGTATACAGTATATGAATGGCCATGGCAGCAAAAATGATGAGCGCCTAATCTTTTCTCTTGGCTTTGCCGTAGCTAGCAGATTTTTTAAAAAGCTTTCTTAATGAATGCTGATAGCTAGAAGATGCTTGCTTAAATAGGCATGGGTGGTCTTCCAGGGCTATTATCTACCAGGCATGTCTCACTAGAGAGTTATGCAGGCACTGAGATTCAGGGCGCAATCCTATACTGTGCTGGCCTTGTAAGGCCGACATAGCAGGGCAATATCCTAAGGCCCATTAGGAGGCAGCAGCAGCGAAGTGCAGGCCAAGGGGAGGTTTTTCCTACACCCGCGTAAGCCCCAGTCACCCCTATGGGCCTGCTCGGATCTGCACCTGCTGTTTTGCAGGCGCAGAGGAACATGGACAGGAGCGGCCTGAATCGGGGCCGCCATGGCTGGGGACGGGGTTTAGGATTTGGCACTACGGCCGTCCTGCGTCACAAATATGTCATAACCATGGTCTCCGCCCACTGCGCCGCCTTGTAATGCCCCTGGAACGCCACTGGAATGCCCTCACGGAAGCCCTGTGCTGACCGAGCGGTGCCGACGCTCGCCTAGTGCACAGCCGGCGTTGCTGCGGAACCCGAACATTGGCGCTGCCACGAGCACCAGCCGAGTGCCTTAGTGCAGACGCGGATGCACGTTCGCGACAGTGCCGGCGCTAAGGGGGATATAGGATTGCGCTGCCCTAGGATGTTGGTGGAGAGCTAGCTTGCCCACAGGCTAAAAGGTGCCCATCATACTATCGCCCCTTCCCCTAACACAGTGTCTTTTCTTGCTGTATGCAGTTACTTGCCATTTAATATCTATTTCACTTGGGTCTTGAATTCATAAACAGATAAACGGCATTATAATCTCATTTGCAGAGTCAAGAGCTAAAATGTACTATTATTTCTCAAGATTCTTAAAGAAGCAAAATGCCAGTTAATGTAATTCAATTTAACTCTGTTCTTCCTCAAAATAAACCAACAAGGTTTATACTTTTGGCTGTACAGACATCAGCCAACAGTGTTAGAGTCTGCGTATTTTAGTCTTAAGCCACTACATTTAAACAGTGAGCTACCATTTAACGCACTGAAGGGATCCCTGCCAGGGGACACATTAGTAGAGAGGATTTTTGCTAATTAGAAATTTGAAACAGCTCTGCATGTGAAGCACCATACTGGGCTTACTGGATTTTAAGTAGCAGCCTTATTATTCGGTATTAGTGTTAAATTGCCCATTTTCATCATGGCTGGTTCACTCCACAATAGCTAGATATTTTAGGCTTCATGATTTTCATGAAGTTCTACCAGTTAGGGAATAAAGGGTAGAACAGAACTGTTACTTGCATGTAAATGAATGAAACCTGAATTGGAGAAGTTCGGAGATTACTTTTAGGTGCTCTGGCCTAAACAAAATTTAAAATGTTAAGTCCATCCCTGGAAGTCTTGAGATATGAAGAAGTTTAGAATGATAATAACCACATAACAAGAGCTCTGCTGGATCAGACCAAAGGCCCATTTAGTCCAGGTCGTGTATCTTACAGTGGCCGACCAGATGCCTCAGAGAGCACATAAGATCAATAAGATGCCTGCATCCGGTTGCCATTCCCTTGTATCTGGCATTCTGAGGTAAATTTCTGAGGTAAACTTCTGAGGTAAATATGAGGTAAATAAAACATAATTTGCTAGCCTAAGAAGAGCCCTGCTGGATCAGGCCAAAGGCTCATCTAGTCCAGGTCCTGTATCTCACAGTGGCCCACCAGGTGCCTCAGGTGCCACAGTGAAGCTCAAAGTCAATATATTGATCTAGTTAGTTCAAATTAGTATGTTAAAAGCACTTAATGAAGCCAGGTCACAATGGCCTCTGGGGAGCAGGAAGGAAGAAGAGTCTGGTTGGGCATTTTCTGTACCCATCCTCCCCCAAGGCCGAGGCAGCTGGGATACTGTGATAATTTTAACATTGTGAGCTGCCCTGGGTGCCCATGGGGCAGAAAGGCAGGATAAAAATTAAATAAATAAATAATACTCCAACTGGCAGCAGGAACAACACCACTACTTATAGCCTGCCAGGTTAGGAAGACTGGGAGAAAATATTTGCCCGTTCATCCATCTGTTGTGACGGAGTTCACTTGCTTCCTTACACACCTGTGCACCCTGTCCAGTGGGAGGAATTGAACCAAGGAAGGGAGGCAACATAAGCCATAGTGGGGATCAATCTGCACAAGAATGCATGTGCAGAGGGGCCCAGAATTTGTACCCCAGAGCCTGCTGAATGGTAAAACCTGTGGGTTGGCCTTTTGTGTGTATGATGTGTGGGAGGGATGTGGGATATTAGTATTTGTGTGAGAGAACCCATTATTGTTCTTTGGTGGAGGACTGAACCAACCTTTATATAGTGTGTGTGGATCTGAACTATACAGCCCTTCTATGACTTTACTGTTCGCCTTCCCTTGGCTTCCTTATTGATAGCAAACAATTGACAAAAGTTCTCTGAACTGATCTGTTTGGCTTAGCAGAAACTCATCCTGTGGGAAAAGGACCCCACATTTTATCTGCTGCCCAGTTCTTTTATAAATATATAACACTTTGCAAACAATTGATACCATTTCCCATTCATTAAGTCTTGATTCTGAGAAAAAAAATACACAACCCCGAAAGCAGCAAAGGTTGGCGAACAAATGAGAATTTAGATTATTATTAATATATCTTTGAAAGCCCCAGCTGTTTATAAATTCAGTCAGGCTCATTAGCTAAATTAAATATTTAAAAGAGGAAGTCAAATTGTTTATCTTTAAGATGATCATCACTCTAATATCCACAAATAATCTCCATATGGTATCCAAAAATTGTCATCGTTGAACAATGTGTAAGTAATTTGGTG
The DNA here is from genome assembly GCA_029204185.1 of Lerista edwardsae. Classification (NCBI taxonomy): domain Eukaryota; kingdom Metazoa; phylum Chordata; class Lepidosauria; order Squamata; family Scincidae; genus Lerista; species Lerista edwardsae. The sequence continues at coordinate 10,011,121 of JAJKFI010000037.1, forward strand.
CATAATAGGGATTATGCTATTAACAGTATACTGCCTCCTAGCTATAATATTTTCCCAGTTAAAAAGCACACACTTTAAATAAACTATCTGTCATCTCATTGTGTGGAATGTCCCTTATAGAAGACAGACGTTTTGGCGGCTCACTGAGACTCACTGATGAGTTAACTGCAAAAGAAGGAAGTTCCTAAAGCTTTGAGCATAACCTAGCCAAAACCAAGCACTTTTCAATCTATTGATTACAATGGCAGCGCAATCCTATACCCCCCTTAGTGCCGGCACTATCCTTTTGTGCCGGCCGAACGCTATTGTGAATGTGCCGTAAAACGCGTCCGCCAGTGCCAGTAAAATGCGTCCGTCAGCCAGCGCCAGTGCCAGTGTTCGGTTGCTGGCACAACCATTGGCAGTGTTGGCCATGCACCAGTCAAGCGCCGGCGTCGCTCAGTCAGCGCAGGGCCTCCGCGAGGGCGTTGCAGAGGCGTTCTGGGGGAGTAACTGGGCAGAGATGGCGGTTATGACACGGTTGTGACGCAGGATGGCCATAGTACCATATCTTAACGTCAGTTTCCGGCCATGGTGACCCCGATTCGGGCCGCTCCTGTGCACGTTCCTCTGTGCCTGCTATTTTGCTGGCGCAGATCCGAGCAGTCCCATACGGGTGACTAGGGCTTACACAAGTGCAAGGGGAAAACCTCCCCTTGTCCTGCACGTTGCTGCTGCTGCCTCTGAATGGGCCTTGGGATATAGCCCTGCTATGTCAGCCTCACTAGGCCGGCATAAGGTAGGATTGCTCTCCGGGAGAGTTATAGCCCAATCCTATTCTTCCCCTGCTGATGCAACAACACCAAAATGGCTATTGCTGCATCCTACAGTTGCAGAAGTCTTCTCTGATTAAGGGGACATTTGTCCAGGATACCCAACCTGCCCTTCCACCACCCCATCACTACTTCATTCTACCCCCACCCCATATTCTGTCTTCCCCACTCCATCCCAGCTGCCTTGGCAGGTCTTTGTTGCTCCTTCTTGTGCGTGGGAAGGCTCTAGTCTTTCCACGAGCACTGAGCACTCTGGCAGTGAGCAACTCTGCGTGCTGTTGGAGTGTGTTTCACAACTACTGTAAAGCAGTTAGCGCTAGTGGAATGCGTTTTCCACCAGCTCCACAGCCTACTAGGTTTGGGCTGTTTAGCGTCTGGTTAAATCTCTCGTCTTGAAATCAATGGGACTTAAAAGTGCTTAACTTTGGCAGGATCATGTCCTTTATTATTGGGAGTAATTGACATTGATTTTGATTGTAATATATAATAATATACCATTATATATAATTTAATTAACCTAACACATGATGGATACCTATTAACCCCTGCTAACTGGGCAAGAGGCACTTTTTCAAGTGGTGTTCCTCTTATATTTAGCAGTGGGAGAGTACTTGTCCCTCTTCACCCCAGCACAGTGTCTTTTCTAGTGACTGTTGTTGTTGGTGTTCTGCACTTTTTTTAGATTGTGAGCCCTTTTGGGACAGGGAGCCATTTAACTTTATTTTTTTGCCTGTAAACCGCTTTGTGAACTTTTTGTTGAAAAGTGGTATATAAATACTGTTTGACTGATTTTTTAAGAAAAATTTTGATTTATAGATAATGAAAGATAAGAAGATCACTAGGTGGCCATGTTTTTTAAAAAGCAGTGTATACGTTCATTGAGATCTTCGGGAAGAAACCAGCATGAAAATAATGAAGTAAAAAACCAAGAGAAAAGCTGGGAAAAAAGCCATGGGCATTTTTCTCCTCTGTGGGTTCCATTTAACTGTTACCATAGGGGGTACTGTTGTGCATTTCCTTGCATATCTCGGTGTCCAGAATTACTGCAAATTCTGTCTGTTTTGAAGAAAGCTTGTCAGTCCATGAACATGAAACTTACATTTCTAATCTAATCCGACTGCATGTTTTGCACCTGCAAGTTAACTGAATTACAAACTTTGACAAGATGAGCGACTTAATCCTCTTGGCTGCCACTTTTGTCAAATGAGGACTCATCTTGTTTCATGGCATTTGACCTACATCTGTGAATGATTTGTACAATTAGTGCATATTGTTGCTTTCCAACTTTTCTCCCATAACACTGACTGCAGAAATGGCATGGACAGAAATGGCATGGACTAGGAAACAGATTCATTGCAGACACTATATATGTACACATCACAATTAAAGCAGGCCACATCTTAATGAAGGGATTGGATTTCAGTATTATAGCAGCCTGTGAGCCTCCTCAGCCCCGGGTGGACCCTGCCTACCTTCACAAGGCTCACATGGAGCTTCTGGAGAGATGCTTGGCAATGACATAATCACTGGGTGTGTCTGCCACCCAGCTGATTAGCAGCGAGCCCACCCAATCATCAGCAGTCTCTGTAGTGGGGGGTTGGCACTAAAAAATAGTGCTCATAAACGCTTTGCTCATAAAAAGCGGAGGTCTTCCTGGCAAGGGGGGAGCAGAGGTGACACAGGAAATGATTAAGAACCAGGGCAGGGGGAAGGATGGAGCTCTGGAAAAGAGGAGGTTGAAAGGGGAGACAGTGATAGGAGGGGAATGAGTAGAGGAAAAGATGAGCAGGGAGCGGTGGAGAGCAACAGAGAGGGACAAGGCGTGGAAGGCATGAGGGGGCAGCCTGGAAAGAAGAAAGTTAAAGGGGAGGCAGAGGCATCATGAGGAAAGGGGAGGTGGCCAACTAGCCTCCAGAGGTCCCAACTCACCCCGAAGACATGGAGCTTCCCCTGTGGAATGAGAGAGGGAGATGCCACAAGCATTCATTGTTGAATGACCCTTCCCTTCCCCATGTAATTGAAACATTTCAGAAATGTATTCAGAGAAGCAGGTCCACAGGCAGAAGTGTCCGTATGCACCCATATCATCTGCTAGTGCAAAAGAGGACTTTTGAGACCTAGGATGATAGCTGAATGAACAGTGAAACTGCAAGAGGGGGGTGGTGTGGGGACAGGGAAAGCTCTCTGAATTCATGCAGTTTTCTCTCCTACTGTTTTCAGTCCACTCCCATTGACATCAAAGATGTTTCACATGTGCTTAACTGTGTTGTGCCCTATATGAGTCTGTTTTAATTACTGCAGAGTGGTTAAACTTCTGGTGACAAATGGTATGCAAATGTTCTTAATGATAACAATGAATAATAAAATTGTACTGTGGTACAAGAGATTTTGAAAAAATCTGGACTGCAACAACTTGTAATTTAATTCAGACTGAAGGCGCAATCCAACCCAGTGCTGGAATGGCAAGGCCGGCCGGCCAGTGCCATACCTGACACTGGGTTGAGGAGGCTGGAGCCTCCTGCGGGAAGGGAATGTTCGAATGGGCTCCAGCCTCCCCTATGCACTCCTTGGATCTAAAGGGGATCCCACGCTAAAGAGCGGGCGCAGATCCGAGGAGACTGTGCGACCTGAATTGGGGCCACACGGCCTTTCCAACAGGCCTCGGATTTGGCCTTATGGTTGAATCCAAGGCCCGCCCATGTCCCACCCAAGACCCGCCCCGTCTCCCTCCCTTCAATCCCCGGGGCGCGCTGTCAGCACGTCTCCTTTGCGCCAGCCAGCTTTGGCCAACACAAAGGAGGCGCTGCATGGGCATTACAGGGCCAGCGCTGTCAGCAGCGCCGGCCTGTGGCCTTAGCGCCAATGCAGGGGGGTTGCTAGGCGCCCCCGCGTTGGTGCTAAGGCCTTAGCACTGATGCAATGACGTTGCGTCAGCTCTAAGTGCCAGATAGGATGTTTCTGACTCCTATTTATTAAGTATATAGGGAGGGGAAGGGTATACTGAGACTGGGTCAAGAACTGACTTTCCCTTCTCTTTCTCAGCAAAAGCAAGGCAAGAAGAGAGGTCTACCCTGTGTGAATAATAGTGGAATGAAGAAAACCTTAAAAATAGCCCAGAGAAATAACAGAATTTCATGCCAAAAAGTGGATAAAGATGAACGTCACCTGATCAAGGTAAATAGTCAGTGCTAATAAAGATCAAATACTGATGAAAAAGTTTGGGCACAAGGAACAAACTGAAATTCCTATGCTGTCTGTAATTTACCACTGAAAGGAGATGTTTCATTTCATCACTTGGTTCTTTTTGTCATTGCAAACTACCTAGATTGCTGGATGCAAATGCTCAGTGAGGTGCAATCCCCACTGCCCCTTAGTTACTGAGGATCAAGAAAAGACAATAAGGGCCCAATCCTATCGAACTTCCAGCGCCGGTGTAGCCACAATGTAGCCCCGAGGAAAGGTGAACAAATGTTCCCTTACCTGGAGGAGGCCTCTGTGACTGCCCACACCACCACAGAATGCAGCACATGCCCTATTGGCATGGCTGTACCAGCAGTGGAAAATTGGATAGGATTGGCCCTTTTAAATAAAATGTGAATCCATGCCTTTTTGTATGAGTGAGCTTCTCCAGATGGCACTGTAGAATTGTAAAGTGCTGTTTAGCTTGATATGCAAAGATAAGTGTATTTTTTCCTATATAGCACATTAGATCTGCAAAACTTGTACTATGTTTTGGCTTCATAACAACCTTGGAAATTGGACTGGTATTCTTTGATTGTATGGATGTGGCTTGAGCCAAGTTCAATTCCATGATTGCTAAACTGCAAGTGTTGCTAAGATTTTTTTTTCCAGAGAGCAATCTTTTCTTCCTTCTCAGAAGTGAGTTAACAATAAAGCCCAGGACCAACAGCTGCTTTACCTAGACCTCCTCAAGAAGATTCATACGTTCATGGCTCCTCAGAAGGAAGAACTACAGATATTTTTTAAAACTGGGCCAGGAAATATGTTTACTCATCCCTATGGACTTCATACATTAAGGGCACAATCCTATCCCCCGTAAGCCCATAGCATGCAGTGGTGCTGATGAAGCATCTGTGGCATGCTGTGGGTTGGTGGGGACTAGACAACCCAAGAAAGGTAACTATAAAACATACTTAACTTGCCTCCCTGTAGGTCAAGCTCCTTAGCTGCCTATATCAGCTCCATAGCTGCCTATGTCAGCTTCTTAGCTGCCTATGTCAGCTTCTTAGCTGCCATCAGTCCAAGAAGACTCCTCTGGGTCTGAAGGTGCAATCCTAAAATGGAGTTAGGCCAGCATAAAGTAAGCCAGCAAAATTTGGCCAGCACAAGGGCCACCACAAAGTATGTCTGGACCACTCTCTGAGTCAGAGAGGCTATCCTCCCTGAGCCATCCTCCCTGACTCCAACAGTAATCCAAACACGCTTTACGGTGGCCCTTGTGCTGACCAAACTTTGCTGGCTTAGTTTATGCCAGCCTAACTCCCGTTTAGGATTGCACTCTTGAGTCTGGAAGGGGAGATAGGATGTTCGTGTAAGTGGCTGCTGAGATCCTCCCTCTTCCATCACTGAACAGCTCCTGGTCCAGCCTGTTCCCCCTGATCTGCACCCACCACTGACTTAAGGGGGCAGTCAAGGATGGCAGGGGGTTCTGAAGGCCACTGTCATCTGTGTGGCCTCCGAGTGTTTGCACTGCCGACTATGGCCTTCCAAACAGTGGAGGAGCTCTCACACTCATGAACTTGGATTTAAGATTGCAGCTCATGAGATCCACCACTATAAACCAGCGTAGGATTAGGTCATACAGCTGCAAATCCTGTACACTTGGGACTAAGTTTCATTCGACTCAGTGAGACTTACCTCTGAATAAACATGCATAAGATCGTGTTGTAAATTCTATAATATTTAGAGAGTTTTCCTTTTTGGATATTACTATGCTGCTTTCAAATGCAACCAATTGTCCTGTATGTTAGGCTGCATGCTTGTCTTGTGCATTGATACATGCTGTGAGAATAGGCACATTGCGAGCACATGTATCTTTGTTTTTGTCTGTGAAATATTGGAAAGGTGTAACGATAATATGCATAAACATAAAGAACCATAGGGGTGCCTACTAACTACTTAGGATCAGGCTGTTGGCTTGATATGCTGTAATAAGAATGTTCTAAGACTACAATAATAAAGCAAGGCAGCGATCCAACACAGAGGTGTGTTCAAGCATTCCTGTGCTGAATTTTGGCCATAATGTTTAAACATTCTGCCTCCTCCTTTTTTCTTTTTCTTTAAGAAAAAAGTTGATTAAAATGGGTATTAATTTTCCCTCCTGTTTTATATTTTCCAAAATAGTGATGCAGGGCAACAATTCATTTGTCTAAAATGTAGATTCCTTTAAATGTATTAGAACATTGTTTGCATTTTTGCAGTTCACTCAGAGCATTAACAAGTCAAACAAATATGCACATTGTTTTGTAAACCATCACCAGATGTGTATAATGGCATCTGATTTTCAATTGACGCAGAGTCTGTACTTGTACAATTGTTATTGAAGATTGGAGGAGATGGCTATAGAAGAGCACTGTAAGGGCATCTTAACACGAACAGATACAATGACAATCATTTCTTCTCTCTGGAGAAATCTGGAAATCAAAGTGCCTAGAGATTGCTGACTAAGAGTGCAATCCTAACCTGAAGTTAAGCCGGCACAGTTAGGCCAGCAAAGTTTGGCCAGCAAAGAGATACTGTAAAGCATGTTTGGACCACTCTCGGAGTCAGAGAGGCCAGCACACAGACATGCGCTATCCTCCCTGACCCCAAGAATGGTCCAAACGCGCTTTACTAAGGCCGTTGTGCCAGCCAAACTTTGCTGGCCTAACTGTGTCAGCCTAACTCCAGGTTAGGATTGCGCCCTAAGAATTTTCAGCACTTCTCCACATTATAAGAACCAGAATTATTTGAAAGAAGCCCTAACAGTTGGTATCAAACTGCTACAAGTTTATAACATAGTTAACTGCCAAGTATCTGATTCACAGCGCAATTCTCTAAGGGACATAGCACTGACGCAATGTCATTGCGTCAGCACTACGTCATTAGCGCTGACACGGAGGCGCCGAGCAGCAACCCCGCATTGGAACTAACGCTCTGAAGCCGATGCTATGAGTAGCGTCGGCTTCAGAGTGCCAATAGGGAGCCTTCCTCGCGCCAACTGAAGCCGGTTGGCACAAGGGAGGAACCGTCCCGTTCCAGGATGGGGATTGGGGGGGGGGAAGGGAGATTGGCGGCAGGACATGGGCGGGCTCGGGAGGCAGCCATACGGTCACATCCTAAGCCCACTGGGGAGCCGCGTGGTCTCCTCAGATCTGCGCCCGCTATTTAGCAGGCGCAGATCCAAGGAGCACAAAGGGAAGGCTGGAGCCTCCCCTATGGTGAACACTCCCTTGCCGTGGGGAGGCTGGAGCTATACTGCACTGGATATGCCAGCCTCGCCATTCCAGCGCAGTATAGGATTGTGCCCTCAGACTTTCAAGTTGCAGGAAACAGATTCTGCCTCATCTGAAAGCATCTGAAAGCAAATCATGCTTTGGCTTATTTCAGGCTCCTCTTCAAACCTGTTTATGTTTGAATGGTGCTGCTTTTTTAAATGAAAATGATATACAGTTCTACTCTGTGCATGCTGTTCTGCTCTCTCACTGTGGTGGCTCATCAGTAGTTCAGAAGCAACTCCGTTCTGCCGCAACAGGTAACAGCAGCTTAGTATTCTATCTCCCATCCAGAACCACAGTTGATCCTCTTCAGGCAGTATAGGCAGCTCAACCATCAAACCACTCCTCCTGCCCTCAAACCACACCTACTGCCGTAATTCAGTTAAGACGTTGACATTTTATTCTGGAAGCTGAAACACACATGTATGTATGTATGTATGTATGTATGTATGTATGTATGTATGTATGTATGTATGTATGT
>JAJKFI010000037.1:10018920-10030530 GCA_029204185.1 Lerista edwardsae
TGTATGTATGTATGTATGTATGTATGTATGTATGTATGTATGTATGTCCCCCATAACACACAACTAAGTGAGACTATTATAGAGTAACATGAGCTTTTTGTTGTGTTGATTTTGACCACAAAGTGGACTTTTCAGTGGATTGGGAATATTGTGCTATACAGGTCCAGCACAAGAACTCCTGGGGCCTGATGCTGTATACCACAAATGTTGCCTCCTTTTACCTGATGATGTGCCAGCCTCTGCTCCTCCCATTCTCCAGTGTTCTATCTCAGCACTCCTCTCCCATTTCCTCTTCCTGTCTGCCCCCTCTTCCTTTTCTAGTCAAGGCAGTTGAAGGAGCAGTAACAGCAGTGAAGGCTAGTTGGGGGATAGAGATGGGGTCCCCCTACCAACCTGCTACTTGAGGGAACCACTCATGGATGGGCTGGCCTTGGTGTTGTGCTTTGTGAATACTTCAACATATGTTCTGGTTCAGCCCAGCAGTTCGAAAACTGCTTTCTGGATGAGTCATGCCTGGGATATGTGTTGAAGCCTCCATCCCTCCAACCCTACCGCCCCAAGACAATTGAACAAATCAGCTCATGTTGATTTCAGAATGACAGTGCAAATTGCTTTTGAGTGGCTGACATTGACATGAAATGTCCACAGTGAATCTGTGAAATAATAGATATACTGTAAGTACTATGCACATACACGCAGGGAACGGGAAACCCGCCCTGGAAAAGATAAGGCATTTCTGTTAAGTAAGTCATTTTCTCCCACATCTTTTCTACTTGTTCTCTAACCCGTGTTTGTTTCACTGGTGTACCTGCTGACTGCTGATCAGCCATCCTTGCTCCCACCAGGTGCAATTATTCCCGAAAAGGCCTAGCCTTGCATTTTCAGAATGTAATCTCCTTAGACCCCAGCAGGCAGCTCCCTTTGTAGATGGCGCTGTGGTGAGCTGCTGGGCAGAAAAGGTGATTTAAATCACATAATCAAAGGGAGATGTAATTCGGCCCATATGTTGAGGCTGCAATTCCTGCAAACAGGAAAGTGGAGAGAGAAGCCCTGAATCAGCAGTAGGGAAGACTGAAATCTATCCAAACCAGATTGTCTAAGAACTGAGAAGCACATCCAGGATTGCAAATGAGCGGTGACCGGGGAGGAGGGGGGATGGGAGAAGGTCTCGAATTTCACTGAGTAGCAGCTGTACCCCAAGAAAGAGACAGTGAAATTGTAACAATCTGGAGCATTTTGTTTGCAATCGGCTCTGACAGTTTTAAAGTTTCTCATAGAAAAGCAGTAAGGAAGAAAAGGAATTGGGCAGTCCTTTCATTTTTATAGAGGCACCAGGGAAAAAGACTGGAAGTTGAGTGTTCTGACTTGTATAATCCTGTGCTGCACAAATGTCATGTCCCGTGTTGTTGTTGGTTATTGATGTACAGATCTGGTGTCGTATGAGTACATGGCACTTTACAAGTAATGGTGAGCAGGTCCCTGTCCCAGGGGGTTTGCTGTCTAAAATTCACAGAAGGGAGACACAGAAAAGAGGTAGGAAAATGGAAGCGAGGATTAGCTGGGAGGAGAAGAGTCACTGGAGCGGGCTTGATGGAATTGTCCTCCTTCCTCACCCAGGTCGATTATGGCTTTGACTGTTTCTGCCACACAGTTCTTCACAGTTCTTGTGCTTTAGAACAGTGGTTCTCAACCCTTTTAGCACCCAGACCCACATTTTAGAATGACAATCTGTCCAGCACCCAATGGAAATGATGTAATGGCTGGAAGTGCTGTCATTGTGATGCCAGAGCCTGCTGCTTTCCTGAGAACACAGCAATAAGTTGGTTTATTTCTCCGCCATTTTCCAATAGCAAAGTGAATCAGAAAGAAAAAAGCCTATTTACAAAGTTGACACAAGCAAAACAACAACACAGCCGCCCCCCTTTCCAGCATCCCATATTTTCAATACAGCTGCCCTAGGTGCTTCATGACCCACCTGAATTTGGCTGTCGACCCCCTGGTGAAATTGGCTGTCGACATCCAGTTTCAGAACCATTGCTTTAGTAAATGCAGTCCAAGAAGAACAGGTGTTTGGGTCAAATATTTCAGGCCTTGGGTTCTGTTAAGCTTACTGGCTTCTAGAATGTTTGTTGCAAATATCCACGAGAGAAGAGTCAATGGGAGCAATTCCCACATCTCTATTGGGCAGAGCCAGCTGAGTGCCAGACTCCACTCACTTGCATCTCTGTGTGTCTCTGAGATATGGTCAGCATAAGTGCAATCCTATGAATACTTCATTGGGAGTGTGCCTGTACTCTGAGCTACCACTGAAGTGCCTCATCCTATGTCCTCATTACAGTTAGAACCTCATTCTAGCCTAGGCAAGAGATGAGATTGCTTTACTGTTTACTCCTTCCCCTTCTCCCACTGCTATACATTGGCAGCTATGGATGACTGGCACAGTGATTTTTTAATGCCTCTCTCCCTCTTACGCCCCTGCTCCAACTACTCCCCTTGCATGGCATAACTGAGATGCGCAGAGGAGAGATGGTGGATGTGTGTGGCAAAGAAGATTAAACTAAAGGTGCCTTTCTGTGATTGTATAGGGAGATCTGACAACAAACTCAAATTTAAATCCAAACGCTTTTCATCAGCCAGTAGCCCTGGTTGGGTATGTGACCAAATTCACCATCCTCCAAACCCTTGTCCCCTTCAGGAGGCACTCTGTCGTTCAAAAATTGGTCATGCATAACTTGGGAGGGCCTGAACCCCCCACAAGTTTCTACTTTTCCCCCCTCTGACTATAACACTCCCTCTTTAAACATCCATTTTCTGCTTGTTGTCTGGTTTCTTGAGAAATGGGAGCAAGCTGGCAAGCCTATGCAAAATGACTTGGAGGAAGAAGACCCATTGAATTTGGAGGGCTAAGATTGCAATCCTAGGCACGCCTACTGGTGCGGAAGCCCCATTTAACTCAATGGGCTTTACTTCTGAAGAAACATGTACAGAATTTCTTAGGGCTGATAGATGAGCTTGAGAGCGCAATCCTACCCAGCGCTGGATTGATAAGGCTGGCCGACCAGTGCCAAATCCAATCCAAGTTGGGGAGGCTGGAGCCTCCCTGCAGCAAGGAAACGTTTGTTCCCTTACCTAAACAGCAGGCACAGATCCGAGGAGACAGTGCAGCTCAAATCGGGGCTGCGCGGCCTCCTGAGCGGGTCTAGGATTAAGCCTTATGGCCAAATCTGGAGTCCGCCCATGTACCACCCACATTCCACCTTCCTCCCACCAATCCCAGGCCTGTCCTGTCATGGCACCTCCCTCGTGTTGGCCAGCTTCCGCCGATGTGAGGGAGGCGCTGTGCAGGCTTAACCGGACTGGTCCTGTTGCCTTAGCGCTGATTGGTGTGCCGATCGGCACTCCTGCGTTGGCGCTAAGCATGCAGCATCGACGCAACCCTGTTGTGTCGACACTGCGCAGGGTATAGGATTGTGCTGCCTATAGAGCAGATAGAACAAAAGGTACAAGAAGATGAGTATGGAGGGGTAGAGAGTTTCAATATAGCAGAAGACTTACCTGGATGTGGGATGCCCCATAAACCCACATAACTCATTTTTTGCCCCTTCTGTTGCAAGCCTATTTATACAGACTACTGTAGACTCTTCCACAACATTGTTCATAGTTTGCAGTATGGTCTGTCTAAACACAATCATTGCAATTACAGTTATTTTAAGCAGTGTGAGGTCATTGGTTTGACTCAAGTAAGGTTTATTAAAAACACAGGTCCTACATTGGAGCCTAATTCTTAATTTCTTAATGCATAAGTGTTGAAATGGCAGAAACCAACTGAACCGGGAACTCCTTACTTGTGTGCGCTGGGATAAATTTTTCAATGTTTGTCTTTAACCTCTTGTTGAATAACTGCCAGCTGGCATCTCCTTCATTTAATGAAAAGACTTTGTAACACACCAGCCAGCACAAAAAGGGTTATTAAAATGCTAGACAATTTTGGATGGTCACACTGGCTTAAATTCTTATTATCTTGGCTTTAAAGAGATGAAACACATGCATATTCAGGTGAATGATAGCTGAAAACATTATTTTATACTGTTTTTTACAGTCTCATACCCATGGGCCATTTAACCTACTATTGGCAGATACTATCATGACCTATTCCCAAGGTCTCGGTCAGAAATCTGATATTAGAATACCAATTATCATGTCTGATGCAGAAAGAACAAGCAAGGAAGTTGATCCCTTTTTCTGGGTGCCTGATAGCACAGGTATTCTGAGGTTGCCGAGAAACATACTGGAAAAAAACCACTCACAAGAAACATGCTGAACATCCAGTTCTAACCTACAGCCCAATCCTATGGCATCCCTGTGCCAGTGAAACGCACATTCCGCCAGTGTGTGTTGTTGTCGCAAAAGCACTATAAAGTGCTTTGCAACGGTGACTCAAGCTGGCACACTGGGAAGGCAGAAACATTTCCACACATGCTAGCACTCTCAGGACACCTGACCGACCAGATATGTTTATCCAGATTGTTACTCACAACTGAGAACCATACCGGAACAGCATATAAAAGATGGGATAAAAGTTTGAGATATGTCTAACACAGAGATGGAGGGGGCAGGGGGTGAAATAGGGGTGGGGGAGGATGGCAATCGGGTGGGGGTGGGCAGATTGAGCCACGGAGGGGGCGGAAACAATGGTGCTGGCGTGCACCATATTCTATCCCGCTTCCTAGGCCTGATCCATCTTGGACCAATTTGGACTTGCATCAGAAGGTCTGTGTTGACCAGTTGCAGCCACTGGGGCAAGTGCCCCCTTATCCCAAGGAGACCGCCAGCAGCCAAAATTTCCCCATGGGATGCAGCCGCTGCATTGCTGTTTGGAAATTTAGTTAGGATTGGGCTGCTAAAATCCGGTGGTTGTCTTGAACCAGAACCTAATCCCTAAACACAGATATTGGTAACTTCAAAATAAGTGATTCAGTCATCAGGCACTCACTTGCAATTCTATGATTAATATTTTTATCATGTTTGTGTTTTGTCTGTATAGTAAGTAAATAAGTGCATCTAAATTTTTTAAGCACACATAGTTCTCAAGTCAAATACTTTATTGTATTCATTTTGTAGACTTATTTTGCAGATAAAACAGTTGGATGGCATTCTTTATGAAATGGTATCGAAATTGGTTCCAAAACATTTCACTGTGTCTGAAACTGTTCTGAGCCACTGTGTAATGTTGGTGTGTGTCTCAACTGGAGAATTAAAAATACTGCGAACCTGAGGCAGAAAAGAACTCAAATGTTTAATGGTTTGCCTCCCTGGTGCAGATTGAAAATTAATCTTCAAGAGAGAAGGGTACCCAGCTCCATATTACATTGCATGAAGAACTGATAAATGTACTTCAATGTTTTTAAAGTCATTTGGGGTGCCACAAAACCTTATGTCCCTCAACTTGTAAAATGTTCCACAGTCGCCATTAGTTTAACTTTGTAGGCTTTGGAGGGGTCTTAAATACTTCTCCAAATCCTACAAATAGCTTTTTCACACTTAAAGGTACATGTTTTCAAAAGCCATTGTTGCCTAATTTAAGTGGTTTTGAGAGAGATTTAATGGTGTCAAAAAACAACAACGTATAGAGGATTATGTTTTCCTCATTTCCCAAATGCAAGAATTTACAGGCACCTGTGGAAGCATGTAGACCACACAGTTTAAACACAATCAGAATGAAGTTTGGTTTAACATTGTGGATATTCAGGGCCCAATCCTATCCAAGATTCTAGTGCTGATGCCGCAGCAATGCAACCCCAAGGTATGCCAGCAAGCATTCCCTTACCTTGAGGAGACCTCCCTGATTCCCCCTCCACCACAGAATGCAGCACACACCCCATTGGGATGGCTACATCAGGGCTGGAAAATTGGATAGGATTTGGCCCTTCGTCTGTGAATTTAAGAGATTAACAGCACAATTCTAACCTTCCCTAGTGCTGGTGCAGTGACAGCCTAGGCTATCACAAATGTTCTGTAAAGCACGTTGTGGCAGCCTAGCAGCTAGGAGTGCTTGCGGGAAGGCCAGCACTAGTCTAAGAAGAACACATGCAGGAGCAAGTAAGAGCTGCTCTGGACAGTGCAAGGGCTGGGGAAGGGCAGGGAGGGAGTGTAACTGGTTGGGGGAGGGCGGTTAGCAGGGAGGGAGGGTGGATCAGGTCCCAGGAGCGGGGCAGGATTGGCAACAGTGGTGCATGCCGAATCCTATCCCTGTTCCTGGGTCTGAAATTCCAACAGGAGGCAACTTGGTCTTGCATTGGTACAGGTCTAAGTTTCCCCATTCAGCAGGCTGGAGCTTTAGCTGGGGTAAAGGGATGAATGTCCCCTTATCTTGAGGAGACCTCCAGCCTGCTCAGTCCATACTCAGGAGGCAGAGTGGCTATGCTGGCCCCACTGCATCAGCACAGGTGTATACAGCATCAGCTGTATACTCATCATTTTCAACATCTGCTTTGGTATTCATTGTGCTTCTACTGCGGCAGGTTCATTTAGCTGAGGACAGTCTATGCTGGTTTACGGCTCTCCAAGGCCTCAGGCCATGGTCCCTTTTCTGCTGTCCAACAGCCCTTGAAATGGAGATTCCACTGGGGACTGAAACAGAGACCTTTTGCATGCAGACCTTTTGTACATAATTGGTCACTGAGTTATAGGCCCTTCAGCATCTGTGGTGTGGAAATAAAGACAGAACTGGTCCTATATACTCCATATTTGTCATTTCCAATCTCTGGATGAAGGACTGTTTGGTCATAGGCTTCACATTTTGAAGGGAGACATTAGCATGAGAGCAGCCAGTGGGTTCATCTTTAATAAAGCCAAAACTGTTCTTTAAGCTGCTATATCTTCACAATCTTCTCAGAGAGCTGTAGGAGAGAGATGATCAAGTACATATAATAGTTAAAATTGGTCTCATGGATCTCAGATTGCTCTCATGGATTATTCCACCCTATATATCTTCATCAAGATCTAAGGATTACAGATGTGCACACCATTAAAAAAAATACCCTCCATTGACCTTTTAACCATCTATTCTATCAGCAGGTGTTCCTTTGAATTCGAAACTGAAACCCTGTCCTAACTCCAGTCTTGCCCCAGCTAATTTCTTTGGAAGCAATGGATATTGAAACTAGCCTAATAGTGTATTTGTAGACAGCACATCTGTTATCATTTTAATAAGGATTTTCTGGTGCCTTTACAGTTATACCAGAATGGAAAAAAAATATTCTCCTGTTTTTAAAAAAATCTAGATACAACTCATTTGGTGGAATGTGCTGCCAAAGTGCTAAATCTTCAAGGTCAGTCCCATGTGAAGTTGCTTTATCTCAAATGTCTTCCTTGTGACCTGTGCGTTTAAAAACATTTCAGTGTGTTATCAGAATTTAGAAAAGTCGCCACATTTTCAGAAAGCTAGAAAGTGCAGGCACAGGTGGAAAGAGCAGGGCAAGAAGGGGGAAGAATGGGAGAGTGTCCGGGTGGGGAGGGGATGCAGGGGAGTGAGAGGAGAATCCTGGCACATGCTAGTTCCCTCTCCCACACTCTCTGCACCACAGCAAAATGGCTGTTGCAGCTCTGAGGAGACCCATTCAGGCAGCGTAGGCTTGCCCTAAGAGAAGGGAATAAAAGTTATCCTATCACTAGGAGACCTTCATAACTCCACAAACCATTTGGCCACAATTCTAAACAGATTTCCAGGGAAGTAAGTCCCATTGAATTAAACAACTTACTTCTGAGTAGACAGGTATGGGCCTGCACTGTGAATCACTCTAATTTCATCAGATATATAGCCCTGTGTTAAATCTATATTGTGGATAATTATCTTCCCTGCTTGGTACAAGAAGTGTCAGAAATCAGCTAATGCAGTGGTTTCCAAACTGTGGGTCGCAATCCAATTTCAGGTGGGTCACAAAGCACCTAGAGCAGCCATATTGAAAAGATGGGAAGATGGGATGCTGGAAATGGGGAGGGTATATGGTAAATAGGCCTTTTTCTTTCTGATTCACTTTGCTATTGGAAAATGGCTGAGAAATAACCCAACTTATTGCTGTATTCTCAGGAAAGCAGCAGGGTCTGCATCACAACAATGGGACTTTCAGCCATCACATCCCTTCCAGTGGGTCCCGGACAGATGGTCATTTTAAAAATTAGGTCCTGTTGCTAAAACATTTGAGAGCCACTGAGCTAGAGAGTTCAGATAATGACTTGCACTATTGCTGTTTAAAAAAGCTACAAGCTCCCATTTGGAGACGTAGATATGCACATGTCTTCTACTGCACTAAAAACAAATATAAAGTAAAACATAAAACTGCTCCAGGCATAAGGGAAGAAGTGTGTCACTAACCACAATGATGTCATGGATGCTCTTCTATAGAAGCCTGTGGCAGGCAGGCAGGCAGGCACGCACACACACACACACACGCACAGAGAGAGAGAGAGCGCTGTTGCAGCCATGTTGCTTCTACTACAAGGATCTACTTTCAGCTTTTTCAAGACATTCTTTGTGATTCCAGAAAGCCTCCAAACCAGTTTGCCAAAGACCATAGCAGATCTGAAAAATGAGACGATATAACATCAGCCATGATAGGGCTGGAACATAATCTGCCTGTCCCTGGAGGAGTCAGCTGACAAAAGATGGATAAAATATTGAGAACCGGCCAAGGTGTGATCTGTGGTGGATGTGAAGGCTCTGAAGATGTAAGGGTGCAGCCAGGATGATGACCACACATTGAAAGGGAAACATCTGAAGGAATTGAGGCTTCTCTGAATCGTGCATAGAACAATAGTTGTAAAAGCCCCAATTGGGAAAAAAATGGGGTTTCTGAACAGCCTGCCACTATAAACCACCTTGTGTCCAGTGAAATCTGGAGAAAGGCGGTATAAAAATACATTAAATAAATAAATAAATCCCCACACACAAAATGGCCCCACTGTCACAACTGCACGAATAACAGCCCAATCCTATCCTGCAGTTGAGCAGGCAGGCCAGCTGGTGCAAATCCGAGCTGCCGGATCAGGCCTGACTTGCCTGGGAACAGTGGTTAGGGTTAGGCCTAACGGCCGGATCTACACTCCACCCCACTCCTTGGGGCTGCCTGCCTATGTGCCGGCCCACTCTCCACCCTCCCTCCACTCCATTCCATTCCATCCCGCTTACACCTTCTCCCTGCCCTCCCTGGGGCCCTGAGCCAGCTGAACCCGGTGGTGTGGGGCCAGTGGTGTGGCGGCATAAGTAGGCTGTGCCAGCCAGGCATCTTCTTCTGTGCACAGATGTGCCTTACGGCCCATTTGCAACACACTTTGGCTGTCGCTACCGAAAAGCACCAACTAAACGGGCAACTAAATTGTGTCCTCAGTAACTTATAACCTCAAGCATTCACTATTTGGAGTTTTAATTCCCAAGACAATACCCCTACCTTTTGAAGGAGAGAAACTGGTTGAGTAGGGTTTTCAATGCATCTGGATGCCCCACCATCCATAATTATGTCTTATGTATGGGGCATAGACTGTCCAAAGCCTCTGAGTGCCTGCTTCATCACTGTGAGAGTAAGGTCTATTGAATTCAACGGGGCTTACCTTTGAATACTGCTTATTTGTACTACAACATACATAGGATTGCACTGTATAATCTCAGCAACACTCCCCTGAAATGAATTGAGTTCATTGTAACTGTAATGTTTGGGGCCCAATCCTTTCTAACTTTCTAGTGCCAATGCAGCCATGATGCAGTCCCAAGTTAAGATAAGGGGACAAATGTTTCCTTACCTTAAGGAGTTCCTCCATGACTGCCCCCATTGCCATAGTTCGATAAGACTGGGCCTTTGATGTATTAAGTGCAAAAACAACACACATGCATATGCGCTCCCCCCCCCCGCCATAAAAGGAATGTCACTTCATTTTCCAAAATTCATTTCTCATCTCATAAAATTGTTGGAAACCTGTTCAAAAGCTGTTTCATTGTATGGGTTTTGAGTAGTTCATAGGTTGCTTCATGCAATTCTCTTGGGACAACTTCAAAGCCTTGGGGTCAAGCATGGTTGCAAATGCTTGGGTGTATTCTTGCATTGTTTGTCAATAGCCGGAAAGACATACTGCAACTATTTAACCTCAAGTACACTGCTGCATGAAACTGTTGGTAATTCACGGCGCAATCCTAACCTGGAATTAGGCCAGCACAGTTAGGCCAGCAAAGTTTGGCTGGCACAAAGGACACCGTAAAGAAGTTTGGACTACCCTCGGAGTCAGAGAGGCCAGCACATAGACGTGCGCCATCCTCCCTGACTCCAAGAGTGGTCCAAACGCTCTTTACAGTGGCCCTTGTGCCAGCCAAAGTTTGCCGACCTAACTGTGCCGGCCTAATTCCAGGTTAGGATTGTACTCTCAGTCAATGTCCAAGTTAATGTTGCTTTCTATATCATGATTTTGTAGATATCCAGTTAGACTGTTTTTCATGGAAATACTTTCTAGCATTTATTTATTTTGGGCTAATATCTTTCCTGAAAATCAGGAAAGATTGCTTTTGGGGAAGAAGACAGTGGTTTGGCATATGAAGGCACATGTGATGCCAAAAGCCTGCCAACATGCAAGACGATTGCCAATGAGTTGAGTCGGAGTACCACAACTGTTTTGGTTTTATGCAAAAGTGAACCAAGATGTAAGCTATGGCTGCAACACTATGTGTGAGAAAGATGATTTTTATGAAAAAAGCACCGCTGATTTTCTTTTGGTTATTACCCAGAACTACATATTTAACAACTTGGCCCAACATGTGGAATATGGGCTATTGAGAGGTTTACCTAAGGTTAGTCATGTGATGGAAATAATGTCTGAAAACCGCAGGAAGCTGTCGTGAAAGTACTGGATGTACTATTCAAATCAATGTCTTGCCTATCAAAGCCACAACTGACAATCCATTAAGATAGCTTATGTATAAGTGGCCTCTTTTTCTGTTATATCTGGATTTAGGGCTTCTTGATTATGAAGAATCAGCATATACAACATGGTGCCTGCTCTGTCCCATGGGGGAGTTTGGGCATGTTGAAACTGTCCTGGGGTAAGGGAATGTTTGTTCTCTTGTCCTGGGGAAGGCTGATGCTGATTACATAGTTGCATTGCATTGACTCTGCATTGACTCATGAAGGCAGATCAGGCCCGTAAAGAGGGGTAAGGGTGCACGTATTACCAAATAAATATGACAGAGTTGGCTGATTTTAGTCATACTGCAGCAGGTCAATGAGAAAAGGAGACATTGGGTCATTCTCCAGCCTCTGCTGAGCCCCTGGCATTAATCCCCACCTCCTGTCAGGCTTCTCTATAGGTACACCTGCCTCACCTTCTGTATAGGTACAGAAGTACTCTCTATAGGTACACCTGTACACCCCCCTTCTTTATCTTGGAGTTTGAGGCAATGGTTTATCTTGAAGTATGCCCTTATTTGTTTGGTGTATTTACTGTTTATCATGTATGTTTTGTATTGTATGTATGTAGCCGGTGGCCGTATCAAATTCCAGGTATAGTTTATATACTTGGCCAATAACTAACTAACTAACTAACTAACTAACTAACTAACTAACTAACTAA
>JAJKFI010000037.1:10030540-10095875 GCA_029204185.1 Lerista edwardsae
TAACTAACTAACTAACTAACTAACTAACTAACTAACTAACTAACTAAGGTGCCTCAAAGCCTGAATATTATTAGGTACTCCAGGACTTGAACCAGAAATGTCAAAGCCTGAGAGAAGGCTTTGAGAAAGCTAGAGAAGAGCCAGGATTGGAATGTGTGTGCTCAAGCCCCAAAACCTTAACATAATAACGAGCAGCTCAATCCTGAACTGCCTAGGTGCTACAGTAGCCAAATGGCTACCGCCGCATCCTGTGGCAGCCAGACAGCTGCTGAAGGCACCTCGCCATGGCCCGCCATGGAGGATAGGATCTGGGGGTGAAGGTTGCTGCTAGTCCCACCCCTGCCCTCCTCCCCTCCCCCTGCCCAGGAACACCCTCCCTGGCCACCCGGACAGCAGGCAACACCATGGACTGGCAAACGTATTGCTTGCTGGCACTGCATTGCAGCTTCTTGGTGGTGAGCTCAGGCACTGTGACAGCGCAGGGGGTAAAGTGTTACCGCCCCCGCTGAACATGCCTTGCGGCACATTTGCAAAATGAGCACCCATGGTACACTCATACCGCAGCCGCTATGGGGCTCAGGATTGAGCCCTAAGTGTGATGTTGGCCCCAGCAATTGGGTGGCAATGTGAAACCTTTGGATTGACTAACCCTGGTGGAAATATTGGGAGCCTGTTTTCCTGACTTTCCCCGACTACCAAAGCAGGACTTTTGGCCTACAGTATTTCAGACCACAGCTCCAGCAATTTACCTTGTGGATCCTTGGTTCGAAACTGACTAGAACCTTTTGGTCTAGAAGAGGGTACAGTTGCCACAGCCACGGCGTGGCCCTGACAGATGCAAAAGATACGATTTTTCAAACTTCCCTATGAAAACGTTGATAAATATAGTATATTTAGACTGTGACATGCAAATGGTGTGCTTCATTCATGTTTTTGGTTATGTGGTCTAGAGATGCATATTACGTAAGTAGGAAGACTTGCAATGCAAAGGAACTTCAATATCTTCATCAGGGCATCAAAGGCATTCTCCAACCCTTTTCTTTTTCCTTAAGTACAGAGTGGTTAGAGTCATTTTTGCAGAGCAATGGTTGTAGCCCTTGCAGAAAACCCTTTCTAGTCTCTTAAACCATCCTAGGCAGCAACATAAAGCTCTGCTGTGGGTAGAATACATCCTGTGGGTTTATCCTCCTATCAATTGCTTTTTTTGTTTTGCAAAAACATTCTCCCATAAAACATGCTGAAATCAGCTTGCCCTAAAATATGGACATCACCGGCAACCTTTTCCTATCCTTCAATTCTGGAATAAAAATATGCTCATATTGAATTAGTCCTAATGAATTAGAGGCATGGGCGTAGTTGCTTAAAAACATGTGGTGGGCAATACAACAAATGTTTCTGACAGCAATTGGAAACAAGATATTGGACAAATTGGACCCATTGAGACAAATGACACATGATGGTTAACGTATCATTGTCCCCAGCAGGCTTAGTTGTTTTTTGTCAATAGCAGCTGGTGGGGGAAGGGGTGGGGGATAAGGACTGTGATGTGAGGGTGAGCAGACTTTCAGACCTGGAGTTAGGCTGGCACAGAGACACTGTAAACTATGTTTGGACCACTCTCAGAATCAGAGAGGACAGCGTAGATGTGTGCCATCCTCCCTGACTCCAAGAATGGCCAAAACGCACTTTACGGTGTCCCTTGTGCCGGACAAACTTTGCTGGCCTAACTGTACCGGCCTAACTCCAGGCTAGGATTGCACTCTTTGCCTTTGCTGTGATTCCAGTCCAGATCCTCTTCCTGTGTCTGCTGTTTGGCCCAGGAGGAAAGCTCCCATTGAATCATGGGGTTGTGGTTGCAGATTTGGATCAGGACCATGGCAGGAGCAAAGGATTAAAGCCCATGCGACCTACGCCACATTCCTGATCCAGATCAGGGACTCATGTGGCTGCAATTGATGTTTTTTCCTCCACTTTCTATAAAACACAAAACCAACTGGGATAGGCTGCAAGACAGAGAAGTGGTTTTTTATCATAATAGCCAAGTGAGGTACATTGTGGGGGGGGGGGGGAGAGAGAGAGACTCACTGAAAATTGGTTAGTGATCTTCATGGCTGAGTGGGGAATCAATCTCAAGTCCCCCTAGACCAAGTCTAACCAGTACCCCACCCAGGCTCTGTATTCAACCAGCAGCCCAACCATCATGTAAAATGCCTGAGAAAAACAGCAGCTTCTGGGGAGATGTGCTACTTTAATGAAAACCAAAAAGCTGTGGCTTTGTTCCCTTAAATATTCTAGAGGTCCCCTTTGTAATCCCAATAAATTGTCCCGAGGAAGAATGCCTTTATAGTTTTCAAACAAAACTATCCCAGCACTTCAATACAAGTCTTTCCTGTGGGCACCCAAAAAACTTCAGAGATTACACTAAAAAAATATTGTTGTTTGCTTTGTCCTGACTTATAACAGTAATGGCCACTGATGGCATTTGAAAATTATATATATATATATATATATATATATATATATATATATATATATATATAGTGAATCTATGCATTTCTGTGATTGTGTGCTGACACTAACTCCCTTTAATACAGCAAGCCGGCACATTTAGCAATTATGTGGAAAGGGGAAATAAGTTCTGATTTCAATTACAATGGCGAAGTAACTTCCTTGGCATTTTGAAATTTTCTCTGGCATTGATGTTTCAGATACAAATGATAAGCTATTAGCCTGACAGATCAACATTCCTTTTTAGCAGACCTCAAAGCCAATAATGAACAGAAAAGCTCAGAGGATTAGCTTTTGCCAAGCATAGTTTTACATTTTATACACACACACACACACACACACACACACACACTCATTCATTCATATATATATATGCGCACGCACGCGCACGCACACACACATCGCTACAGCTCAATAATGCAAAGTACACACGTATGCTCTTTCTGTTGTAGATTCACTGTGCATTGAGAAAGGATGCACTCTAGCAGCTACTATGATGGTGCATTGCCTATTCATCTCAGTGCATTTGGTCAACTTGTTGGCCTTTGGGGGCCAGGCTAGGTCTGTAGGCAGCAACAGTCCAATCCAGACCCAAAGTGGGTGTTTTCTAAGGGTTCTCTGCTCTTCATTGTTGGCTCTGGAGTGGAATTGAGCTGCAGTTAGAAAAGTGCAGCAAGCAGAACGGATTGTCCTGTTTACTAGGCAGCTGGCCAAAGGGATAGCACACATCTGTGTGCTGGCCTCTCTGATTCTGGAGTGGTCCAAACATACTTTACGGTGGCCCTTGGACCAGCCAAAGTTTGCTGGCCTAACTGTGTTGGCCTAACTCCAGGTTAGGACTGCACTCTAAATGTAGCAAATGCTTGTATCTTTATTTTTGGATTGATTATGTCAATTTTATCCTCCAAAGTGATCCGATCATATTATGCCTCTGCCCATAACAGCTTGCTAATACTGGTTTAGATGGATTGCAGCCATTGCAATTGTCTTTCAAAGTGATCCCAAGACAGAAATGAACAGGTGAAACCTCTTAATACTTGTAACAGAATGCCGCTTTTTCTAGGATTATGGCCATTTGAGTTCCTTCAAACATTTCTTCCCAGAGGTAATTTCCACTCACCTTAAACAGTACACTTTGAAACAATTGCTTTGTCCAATCACAGCTGCATCAGTCTGTGTTCAGAGAGAGTGCTGAAACCAACCATTCATTGCATCTGTGTGCTACAGCTACTTGCTGAGTTGAGTGGCAGAACTACCCAGTGCCTCAGTGTTCTAATGAAAAGTGGGGTTCTTCTCCACCCCCATTCGATTACTCTGAGCTACTGTAGACTTCTGAGGCTAATTTTACCAGAGAGTGGCAATTTTCATTTCTAGCCAAAGCCATTTATAACGTACAATATAGACTAGCAACAGGGGCCCAAAACTGGGGAGGAAATGAAGTAGCAGCATGCAAATCCAGCAAGGAAAGTGACATGTGTACTAAGTTGGTCAGGAAGGGAAAAGGAAATGAAATTACTTAGTAATGTATTTTGAAAATATCAAGAGACCTTGCTGGTGCTTTCTCTTGTTTTGTGTGCCTTAGAACACATGAAGACTTAGGTACTGAAAACAAAAGTCCCTCCACAATTTGCATGGCTTGTAAGATCAGCTGCTGTGAAAAGACTACAAACAGGGCTCCATTTTTGCATTGTTTTAAGCCTTACGTAAACCTAGAGGAGGCCCAGAAAGGGCAGACTCTGCTCAGTTTCAGAGGCTGGCCATTTTTTTTTATTTTTTATTTGGTCTGCTCAGGGTAGTGTAGATGAGAAATCCATCTCTAATTAAAAGCAAACAAAAATATGTCATTTTTCCCCCACACATACATTCCTTGCATACATTTGAGCACAGTATTTTGTTTTCTTTGAACTCAACATTACCAAAATATGTTCCGGGAGAGTCAGCTGGGGAGTAAGACTGGGCCACTAAGAAGTACTAAAATTCAATTTCTCCTCTGAGAAAAACAAAATGTTACTTGAAACTTCATTAACAGAGTGTGGGAAACAGAAAACAAGGCTCACTTTTTCGGAGGTCATGACGTTTCATGCTAAGCTCCTTTAGCAGATGGCTACATTATGATTCAGTCTCAAGGTGAACCATTTTTTCAGTCTATGTTTTTTCACGTGTGTGTGTGTGTGTGTGTGTGTGTGTGTGTGTGTGTGTGTGTAATTGCATAAATGCATTATTTTCGGAGGGGAATCTCCACACTTGCAGTTCTGTCACCTAAATTAAGAAATATGTGAAAAATAGCATTGAGCTATATGAAGAGGAAAGGTAGTAGAATTTAAGTTATGATCTTTGGCAGGGATATCCAAACTACAGCCTGGGGCCCAAATCCACCTGCCACAAGATTTTATCCAGCCCGTAGCAACCTTTTTTGTCAGAGCATTTGCTAACATTGTGACATTTTTTTTTAATACTACATCCTATCTCAGTTTAAGCACAGCATTGTTTCTTTGTAATGGTCACATTTCTCTTTTGTTTTGAATCGTATCATGCTGGTTAAAAAGATACAAGTAAAACTTTTATTCATTCATTAATAAAACTGATTTTGGGGCCCCCCCAAAATGTGCAAAATATATAATGTGGCCCTCATACTGAAAGGCTTGGAGACCCCTTTGGTATCTTGCAGGGGACTTTTGACTGCTGGAGTTCTCCTTGGGGCAAAGGGGCATGTGTCTCCTTGCCCTGGGGTAAGCCCCAACAGCTGCTGTAAGTCAACTCAGGCCTGCACCGGCTGAGTTGCTGGCGCAAGTCCAAGATGATCCATGAAGGCATATTAGGCCCAGGAAAGGGATCAGGACTTGACATACATCACTACCACCTAACCCAACAAATCCCAGGCCTGATCTGCCTTCCTTCCTGATTGCTGCCCCATTCAGCCCACCCCCTACCTCATTCCGCCATCCCCCACCCACCCTCGGCCCCATTCCATCCCCTGCGTGGCTTTACCTGCGTCAGTAAGTCTTCGGATCCTAAAATACATTTAGGTCGCAATTCTAACCAACTTTCCAGCACTGACATAGCCCTGCCAATGGGGCCTCTGATGCATTCTGCAGTTGCGGGGGGGGGCACTCACGGAGGCCTCCTCAAGGGAAGGGAATGTTTCTTCCCTTGCCTCAGAACCACATTGCCCTTACCCGGGTGATGGAAAGTTAGTTAGGATTGTGCCCTTAATAACTCTGAGATAGAAGCATTGTGGCATTGATAGTGCAGAAAAGTGGTAATATTTTCCAAATATCTTTGCAACAAGACTACCTAACTTGCGACTCAAGTCAAACAAGGCCCACCAGACCTGTATGGTGTTCTGCCAAATTCCCTGCTGGGCCTCCCCAAGAGCCCCGATGCCCACACTAGGCTAACTAGTTTCCCCACAGAGCGGCCTCAGACATAGGCAAGGGGGAGGGGGTTCAGTCACCCACTGGGCCTCATCTCTTCCAGCAGCTTTGTTTGGGATCACCAGCTAGCCAGCTGCCTCCAGACTGCCCTCACCACTGGCTTAGCTCCAAACTACCTTAATTCTAGCACCAACTAACCCCACCACCAAACAATAGGCAGTCAGCTTGCCCAAGCCACAGCTGCCTCCTCCACTTGGTGGCTCCAGGGGCATAGCAGCCATATAATTCCCAATGGTCCCCAAACAAACTTACCTTAGCCAGTTCCTCAGTCCAGCCATCAGGCAGGCAGTCCAGCCATCAGGCAGGCAGTCCAGCAGGCAGTCCAGCAATCCGTCCATCCAGCACTCCATCCGTCCAATGCCTACCTGGTGCCCTCCTCCAGCACCTTCCCAGGTACCATCCTCCAGTACCTATCCAGCCCCCTTTGTCTAGCTCCTGCCTCCAGCTTTATACTAAGGCCAGCCAATCAGTGGGCAGGCTTTAATTCATCAGCCACACCCATCTGCACCTGTGCTGGCCTCCCTTTATAGCGGAGAGCTCATCAGCCTGCAGCTGTGTTCCTGAGGCTTACAAAGACCTTGGGGGTTAACCCTATAATCCCTGGCTTATCTGGGACATGGGGCCATTGCTGATACCATTCCCTCACTCCTTGGGGTAGCTCCTACCTTTTTCAATACATATGGTTACCCATAAGGGTCTCAATAAACCTGTTTTTTGCTGGCTGTCTAGGAATGCAAAAACAGGGGGCTTGACAGGCACACAGCTGGTCACGAGGAATATCTGGTTGACTGTCTTTGACTTGCTTTTACAAGTCATCTTTTTTCATTGTCAAGAATGAATTACAGGCATGGGGAAAAGCTATGGGAAGATGCCGTAGTATGCCTTCTGTAGTGTTTCCCTGTTGTGTTGATGCAATAGAAAAAGCATCTGTCTTGTCTCTTCCTCACTCATTACAGTTGCTTTGGTCCCAGAGCTACTAGCAACCAGAAGTATCTGTTAAATATACTCAATATTCTTTTCTTAACTATGGACAGTGATTAACACCGCAATTAGTTTGGCTAGGACATTAATATCTGACAAGCAACGTACTGTAGTGCACTGGTTCCCAAACTGTGGGGCGGGAGCCACCAGTGGGACACAAGCACCTAGAGCAGCCATTTTGAAAATATAGGAAGATAGGATGCTGGAAAGGGGAAGGGGCTTGGTTATTTTGCTTGTATCAAAATTGTAAATAAGCTTTTTTTCTTTCTGATTCCTTTTGCTATTGGAAAATGGCAGAGAAATAACCCAACTTATTGCTGCTTTATCAGGAAAGTAATAGATTCCATGGCAAATTGAATGCCTAAGAAGGCACTCTGTTGTGTACCTACCTGCAGATCCCTAGAGAAGTGGGAGTACACTGGACTAACCAATAGGACAGTGGCTTCCTGGGGAGCCACACAAACCTTTGTGTGGAGCTATGGAATCCTTTGCAAAGACCCAGCCACCCTACACAATGTACAAGATTATAGCCCTGATGGGGGGCTGTGGCCAATGGCCCAGTAGGTCAAGGGAGCCAATAGTTGAAAAAGTTTGGAAACCACTCCAATAGGATATCCAGCATTTTCCCTCACCACTAGTCCTCAGTTTGCAAATCACCTATTGTTTTAAAGCATACGTATTCTCCTTCTTAAGGGATGTGGTGGCGCAGCGAGTTAATCCGCTGTTGCTGGGCTTTCGACCGCAAGGTTGGGAGTTCGAGACTGTGTGACGGAGTGAGCTCCCGTTGCTTGTCCCAGCTCCTGCCAACCTAGCAGTTCGAAAGCACCTAAAATGCAAGTAGATAAATAGGGACCACTTCGGTGGGAAGGTAACGGCATTCCGTGCGCTACGGCGTAGAGTCATGCTGGCCACATGATCGGACAAAAACGCCGGCTCTTCAGGCTTTGAAATGGAGATGAGCACCGCCCCCTACAATCGGTCACGACTAGACCATTCGGTCGTGGGGAAACCTTTACCTTTATTCTCCTTCTTGAAGGACATTTGCATGTTGTATTGTGGACCAGTTTGTAGAAAAACGTTTTAGCATTTTTATTAGCTCAACTACAAATCTTTTTCAGCGTGTGCCCTTTGTTATGAGAGCTTGATCTGTTTTTAAACAAGGACAAAATACTTAACCTATTTTAGTAGGATCTTCCATCTGTCTTAAAACAGGAGAGAAATACATCTGCTTAACAGAGATATGCCTGGGAAGGTGGTCTAATAACCAAGCCTGGAGAAACCACCGCTAGAGGAAGCTAAATTGAATGGAACTGCTGATACCTCCTTTGTCTCTCGGAAGTATAATTAATTTCATCTGTAATACAAGACAAACTTTTTTCCCCATGCTGTTTCCTTTTTGATTTATTTTAATCTCTGCTTCCCAATAGGTGGGGCATCCTGTACTCCAAGGGAGGATCCTCAATTTTTTGGGAAGGACCCATTTGTTGCTTAGCTGAACGTGTACATTCTCATTTTCCCATGGTGTGGTTCCCTGTCGAGTGCTTCCTTCGGTCTCCTACTGAGAGAGCTGCATTGAACATCGCTGCAATGAAAAGATGATTAATGAATCTCTAAAAGTGCATACAACACTCTATTTACTCGGGGGTGGGGAACTGCACAGTAAAACGTGACGTTCAAGAATGGTGGGCAAATGGCGTGTGAAATTGTTGACAAATTGCCTTCATTACGCTTTTTAAATTGGACGGTTTTTCCATAATGTCGGCACTGCATCAATGTATGCAGATAGACGGTTCCTGCTACAGAGCAGTTCTTTGAACCACAGTTGTCTCATATCGTAGCTACCCTCTCTGGTAATGAGAAGCAAATGAAGTTGCCAAGCAAAGCATTAACAACTCCAATGTAGTTCGCTTTTCTTTGTGCATATTTTCCCCCAACTCTCCAGCTGAGAAATTTTGTAAAGCTTGTGAAGAAATAATTATGACTGTGTGTTTCATCTAAGCTGGGGGGTGGGGGAGAGAGCTTTGTAATCTTAATGATTTCATCAAGGCAGTTTCATGCAGATTTCTGAAATGGTATAGTCACTGCACAATGGCTTTATTGCCTGAATTTCATGCGGGACGGGTTTGCCAAAATCATGGAACTTACCATGGCAGAAAGAGAAGTAAGTTCCACAGTTCTTTATATGGAAAGTGATTTGAAATTGGGTTGGTAGTACTGTTGTTGTTGTTCAGTTGCTAAGTCATGTCTGACTCTTGGCAACCCCATGGACCACAGCATGCCAGGCCACCCTGTCCTCCACTACATTCCGGAGTTCGCCCAATTTCATGTTCATCGCTTCAGTGACACTATCTAACCATCTCATCCTCTGCCGCCCCCTTCTCCTTTTGCCTTCAATCTTTCCCAGCATGAGGGTCTTTTCTAAAGAGTCCTCTCTTCTCATGAGGTGGCCAAAGTATTTGAGCTTCAGCTTCAGGATTTGTCCTTCCAGGGAGCAATCAAGCTTGACTTCCTATAGGATTGACCAATTGGATCTCCTTGCAGTCCAGGGGACTCTCAGGTTCATATATTTCAGAATGCCAGGTGAAAGGGAGTGGCAACAGGATGCAAGCATCTTGTTGTCTACTGGGCTCCCTTAGGCATCTGGTGGGCCACTGAGAGATACAGGAAGGTGGACTAGATGGGCCTTTGGTCTTATCCAGCAGGGCTCTTCTGTGCCCTTTGTTCTTATGTGGCCTATGAGCCTCCATTCACATTTATCTGGTGTGACAGTGCTATGATGGGATTCCACCACACCCTAGAATGTATGAACAAAAGAATCAAGTGGGCAGAACCAATTACTTCGTTCCTTTGTATGGAACTGTTTCCGAGCTGGAAGAGAACATATTGATTCAGAAAATTGGCCAATTGCCATTGGCTCCATCTATGCAGTTTCTTCCTTCATGCATTCTCAGGGCAGTATGGGGGCTCACCACAAGGAAACAGCTCCCACACCAATGCAGGCAAGTATGAATGGAGCCTAAATTGATCCTCAGATTTTTGAAATGTCTGTATTATATGCATGAACAAAGCCAATGAGAAAATTTCTACTTGTAAGCCCAAGTTGTAGACTTTTCTGAGCCTTTTGACAAAAGGGTTTGCAAACTTCTCTGTACCTGCAAGGTCCTTACTGCTATCAGAGGATATTTTTAATAGACATTTTAACATCTTCTGTCCTGTGAAGACTGGCAATCAGAATGAGAGGCAAATAAAAATCTGTAACAAAAATGGACCATTGAAAGAACTCTGCCTACCTCACTTATCCTCATTTTGTCAAATAAAACAGAGTGACTTAGGGCTCAATCCTATCCAACTTTCCAGCATTGATGCAATTGTGCCAGTGGGGCATGTGTGCTGCACCCTGCAGTGGGAAGGCAGTCGTGGAGGCCTCCTCATGGTAAGGGAATGTTTGTTCCCTTACCCCAGTGCTGCATTGCAGTTGCATTGGTGCTGGAAAGTTGGATAGGACTGGGCCCTTAGTTTCCAAAAGAGACTCACACCCAGACCTGTCAGACCTCCAGAACAAAAGAGTTCTATGGCTGTAGAGAGACCACTGCAAAATACCTCTGTATGGGTCTGTGTCAGCATGTCTTACACATGAGATATGTAAGCATGTCTCCCTCTCTGTGTCAATTGTCTCCAATAGGTATACTCTCTCTGTCTGTCTGTCTGTCTGTCTCTCTCTCTCTCTCTCTCTCTCTCTCTGTGTGTGTGTGTGTGTGTGTGTGTGTGTGTGTGTATTATTATATTATTAGCTTTTTTGTACCCGGCTTCGCCCGGGTGTTTATAGGTGCCATCCCTGACCCCTCCCCCACTCACCAGGCATACAGATGGCCCGTTTATATGTCCCATCCCTGCCCCCCCCTCTCATGTGTGCCCGGGTGTTTATATGTCCCATCCCTGATCCCCCCCACTCTCATGTGTGCCCGGGTGTTTATATGTCCCATCCCTGACCCCCCCCCCCCACTCACATGTGTGCCCGGGTGTTTATATGTCCCATCCCTGACCCCTCCCCTCACTCACATGTGTGCCCGGGTGTTGATATGTCCCATCCCTGCTGCTGTACTGTTTCTGTTGCTCTAGATGTAGCAGCTCTGTCTCTCTTATCGTGTAGTCTTTTGTCACGCTGCTGTACTGTTTCTGTTGCTCTAGATGTAGCAGCTCTGTGACGTAGCATTGCAAGTCATTTTTTTTCCCTCAGGTGTTTCCTGTGTATGCTGTTGTTTCATCTGTGTAGCCTTTGGTTGCACCTGCCCAATTGCCTTATGTTATACAGTGAAAGTAAACTTTCAGAGTGAGATCAACAGTCACAACACCTTGTGCCATCTGTCACTGCCAAGCAGAGACCGCCCACATGTCCACAGAACACATTTCCCTGGCCCGGTATAAGATTCCCTGCGGGAAATCTGTTTGCTGCTGTTTGTCTTCAATTGTAAAGAGTTCAGTTGCTGCCTGAAGATTCCGCATGTCATTTGCATCTCATCATGACATCATCAGAGCCTCGGAATGTTCGGTTCAGCCCATAGCCGTCCATAGAGAACCACAAATTCACTTGTACCCGCGCCCGTGGGGGCGCGATCCGTTCCAAAACCACGCAGCGATGGTTTCGGGGGGCCAAGGCACCCGCGTGCCGAGTTTGGCGCGAATCGGTCCAGGCGTTGCGGAGCCTATGTGGAACAAACATACACACATACATACACACACACATACGCTCTTCTTTATATATATAGATAATATAATATATGTTATAATACATATAACATGTTATAATATGTTATATGTTTATATTCCATTCCATTCAGAATTAATAGCAGCATATCTCTACTAGGCAATCACATTTAGGGCACAATCCTAAACTGAGTTAGGCCGGCATAAACTAAGCCAGCAAAGTTTGGCCATCACAAGGGACACTGTAAAGTATGTTTGGAACACTCTTGGAGTCAGAGAGGCCAACACACAGACGTGAGCAATCCTCCCTGACTCCAAGAGTGGTCCAAACATGCTTTACGGTGGCTCTTGTGCCAGCCAAACTTTGCTGGCCTAACTGTGCCCGCCTAACTCCAGGTTAGGATTGTGCAGGGAATGTATTAAAAACCTCACTTTTCATTCAGATTTCTCATATGGGGAGGGCAGAAATTTGATCCTTCATCCCCTCTTGCACCCCTTTTTTTTCCCCTCACGGTAGCACCATAAGCCACCTCTCCATAAGAAAGTGCTTGGAATCAGCCCAACCACCATGCGCCTGTCCTCACCTCATTCAGGAGAGACCTTGGGCTTGACAGCTCTGTACCTCTGTACCTCTGAATCCGAGAGTGGTCCAAACATACTTTACAGTGGTCCTTGTGCTGGCCAAACTTTGCTGGCTTAGCTTATGCCGGCTTGGCTCCAGTTTAGGATTGTGCTCTTAGTGACTTGATTATGAAGAGTCCGTTGGGCAGCTGGGTTTGTGGCATGGGTTTTTGCTGGCAAGCACCATCAGAGGATGACTAGGCAGAAAAATTTGTATATTAAGAATGGAATTAAGAACAGCTCCCTCTCTACAGACCTTTTGGTGGGGCTTCAAGACCTTTTTTATTTTATTAGGAAGGCTTTTAAATGACATTGTGGACTGGTGTTTTTAAATGAGATTGAATTTTAATTGTTTGTATGTTCTTTGGTGTCACCCTACCCTCGTCTCCGAGGGAATAGGGGCAGGGATCCTCAAGACCAAGCCCAGCTGGAGGGCATTTCAGGGAGAGTTAAAAGAGGCCACACGCTGAGGCTGGAGGGAGAAGGCAGTCCAGATAGACCCAGGGGGAGGAAAGAAGTAGCAGAACCACCAGAGCAGAGGTGCAGCAGATCTGAGGAGTCGCAGATCTGAGGATCCCTATTGGCCCAGCTGGGGCATCTCCTGGGGCAAGGGGACAAACATGCTCCTGCCCCATGGAGGCTCCAGTGGCCTCCCAACCTGTTCTGGATAAAGTACAGGCTGGCTGGCCAGCTTGTTCCTGAGCAGATTTGGATTGTGCCCAGTATTATCATTCAGTAACGAGCTGCCAGAACATGAGGCGGGACTTACCGCTTGATTGACAGGCAGTCCGTGATGCATCGCCACCTGCCCGCCCGCCGCGGGGGCTCCCTCCGGGTGGCGCGCCCCTCCACGGCTCGCCTAGGCACCCAGCACGCCCCCCAGGCAAGCGGGCATCCCCTCCGAAGCCAGGGGTGCCCGCGCGGTGGCCAGGCAGGAAGCGACGCGTCACGAACGGGCAGCCAATCAGGCGGTAAGTCCCGCCTCGCGTTCCGGCAGCTTGTTACTGAATGACAATACTGATTGTGCCCTAAATGTTCTATTTTCTTTTTCTTGCCTCAATTAGTAGCTAGATTCAGAGCCCAATCCTGGGCCCTTCAGCACCGGCAGTACTTGCATACCACTGGTGTTGGGTGTCACGAACATGCTGGAAAGCATATTTCTGGCACCTGGCAAGGAGGAGGAAGCTTCAGTGCCACAAGGATGGACAGGCAGTGCTCTTCCACCACTGACCAGTGGTGAATATTCTCAGGCCATGGAGGAGGCGGGGAGTGGGCATAACAGGGGGAGGGGAGGATCAGGCCCAGGAGGAGGGCAGAGATGGTGGCAATCTCTACCCTCTTCTCCTCCTCCATTCAGTAGCAGGTGCAGAACCGAGGAGACCCATTGGCACTGCTCCAGTGTTACTTGGACTCGCTTACCTTGAGGAGACCACCAGCAGTGTCCTGGCGACTGTAAGATTTGGCAGTCAATATTTCAGCGCCTCTAGAGCCATGTGTGCAGGGAAGCTCAGGATTGGACTGTCAGTGAGTTCCTTCCTCCTTGCTAATTCCTTCCTGCTCATCAGTCACTCACTCCCCAATTACTGCTTTCATCAGTTCTGAACAACTCTTCCTCATTTTCTGTCCTCTCTCAAAGCAAACACTTTTAGGTTTTTAAGAGCAGATCTAACTCCAGGGTTCTGGCTCCTGGTCACTTTGTACCTGGAGCTGGGTGTGGTGACACCAGCTTCTCCCTCCATGTCATTGGGGGACCCAGGTCTTAGATCACCTGGGTAGACCTCTGTGATTATGGTCCCAACTCAGAAAGTCCTGCTTTGTCGGCTTTACTAGACCGGCTTAGTATAGGATTGTGCTCTGTGTCATTGTATCCTGTGATGGTGGGGTAGTCATGGAGGCCCCCTCAAGGGAAAGGAATGTTTGTTCTTTTACTTCAAGGCTACATTCTGGCTGCATCCAACTGGAAAACTGGATAGGATCCGGTCCCTAAATATTGGTAAAGATTATGACTGCAAATGGTAGTGCGGGGCTTACTGCCAAATGTGAAATTATTTTGGTAACTAGTTGGCTGAGATGTGTGACTTTACCATGGAATAAACACTTGAAAATTTTAGAAAGCTGGTTCATTAGGTTTTCAGAGCAGTCAGCAATTTAGAAATAATCACAGCTTGCCAGAACTATACATTACATACATTGTGTGACTGCCACTGAAAACAACAGCCACAAGCATAATTCCTCTCTTTCTTCATTCAAGATCATTTTCCTGTGTCTTCTTGTAATGGCATTGTGCAGTTTCCTGCCCCACAAATATTTGGCTGCTGCTGGTGTGGATGGAGTAATGCATGATAACATGATGTCAAGACGGGTAAACTGTGTTAGGCATTGAGCAGGGAATGGAGGAAATTAATGTGTGGTTGCTGTTTCCAGTAGCCACACATGCCGCAGCACAATCCTATTACTTGGAACAAAGGCCCACGGCGTTCAACGGCCCTTACACGCCGGTAGGTTTACATAAGACTACAGATGTAACATATCGTTTTGGCCTTAAGTCTTCCTAATATGAATTCCATTCTTCTTTTGTCAGGACACCTCCTTTTCATTCCTCCATGGAGAACTGACCAGAAGTTATCTGAACCTCTCCCCTGGGTCTTGTATGTTATCAGATACCATTTTCTGCCTGCTTCATCTCTGCCTCCAGCTTACATTTCTCTAGTGGGGGGGAGGAATTACCTTTCTGCTACAGCAATCTAATTATTGCTAAACAGCAAATTGGTGAACTCCCTTCCCTCCTCATACATATGTAGTAATTGCTTTGTCAATGTTGCAAAAATCTGACAACAGATTTTCAGAAGAGGGGGAGGGGGGGGACATATGCAAGTGATTTTAATGTGTGTGCATTGGAGAAAGTGCACCAGGCTGCCAAAAATGAAGCAATGCTACTATACTGTCCAGAAGCAACAGCCTGATTTTAATTAAGCCAGAAATTAGCCTACAATTACAGCCCTTGTAAACTATGGGAAATTGTTAGACACATACTTAATGGGTTGGCCTTACATCATGCTCCACGTGCAAAATGCCCTTCTGGCAAGTCCCAGAATGAAGCATGGGCACACAAGTCTTATGGGGGAGAAAACACAAGGGAGAGCATTGTGTTTCACATGACGCAGATCTGGTGCGCCCACAGTACGGACTGCTTGTTGTATCAGCTCATTTTGCCAGCTGCTTTCTTCATAGCCCATCTTGTGTACCAAGCATGATTTATTAGAATTCTTCCCAGCTGCATGGGAAATTTGAAAATGTCTGATCATGTTACATGAAACAAGGGCCAGAGTAGAGGATTATATAGGGTGGGATGGAAAGAGGAGTTAAGGAGGCCTTGATAGAGGGTTTAACCTTCATTATGTTTATCTTCCTGTCTCCCCTTATTGTAAAGGAGACTTAATGGGTGCGCTAACAATACAAGTCACAGAGAATTGTCTAATAGCCCCTTATATAGAACACATACAGACAATGCCTAGTTATCTGTATCATCTTGCCAAGGGATGAGACAGTTTTGACAAACATCAGGTGCTGATATGTAATAAAATTGTCATCTGTTACTAACCATCACTCACATCGTATCTGAATACGAGACCACTGAGAAGCTCATGTATGCTGCTCTAAGCTCCTTGGAAAATG
Organism: Lerista edwardsae; assembly: GCA_029204185.1. Classification (NCBI taxonomy): domain Eukaryota; kingdom Metazoa; phylum Chordata; class Lepidosauria; order Squamata; family Scincidae; genus Lerista; species Lerista edwardsae. The sequence continues at coordinate 10,046,464 of JAJKFI010000037.1, forward strand.
TGATATAACAAATGTAAGAGAATAACATGGAAACATTTGTGCAGCACTTTGAATTAGTATGATTGTGGCACCCTGGAATTTTAGTCAATAAGCCTCATCTATATTTCCATCAGGAAATTGAACTTCTTGTTCAACGACAACTAAGCACATACAGCTATGTATCTAAGGGTGTAATCCTAACCTGGAGTTAGGCTGGCACGGTTAGGCCAGCAAAGTTTGGCTGGCACCAGGGACACCATAAAGTATGTTTGGACCACTCTCGGAGTCAGAGAGGCCAGCACACAGACGTGCACTATTCTCCCGGACTCCGAGAGTGGTTCAAACGAGCTTTATGGTGGCCCTTGTGCTGGCCTAAGTATGCTGGCCTAACTCCAGGTTAGGATTGTGCCCTAAGTATGAAAAGCTGTCCATTGGAATGTTCAAATAGCAAGGAAATGTAAAGCAGACATTAGCCTAATTATTTCTTACCAAGGAGTGTGATCTTCTCTGTATGATAGAGTAACAGGGTCTGTTATCAGAGTTCTGTTCATATCATGCCCTGATTTCTGCAATATTCCTTCCTTTTTGGAGAGGGAGAGATCGTGGGAGACACAGGCCATCACATGTTCAGCATGGAGGGCTTGCATTAACATGTTAATACTAATTGCATGGTAGAAAGGAGTGGAATCTTGCCTACTCCTTCACCAAGCAAATAAGAGGCTGCCGTTATTATTTCCTTCATTGTGACATAAAGGTATTTCACATCAGCCATACATTACAATGAAGAAGATAGCTTTGTATTGCTCTTTATTGTCGATTCATTCTTTTTGTCTTAACTTTTCATTGTCTGATTTGTGTTTTTTAACAACTGGGGAAGGGGTGGTAGAAATCTTTGAGTGAAACTAGAGGAGTTGAATCTGTAATTGATTTTGTGTGTTATGGAATTCTCATAATTTCCTACCATTGTTCTTTGTACAGATGTACTATTCCCAAACAAAGGGCTTGTAAAGCGCACAGCAAAGCTGAGTGTGTGGACATAGTCCCTCTCCTTTATATACATCAAACATAACCAGCTGTGTGCAAGTATGCATCAATATCTTTTACGTACACCAACCATGTGTGTGTGGTCGTTTTGGAATTTCTGAGAGATATGAGCTGACATGTGTTTTATTTTTGTTTCTTTGTAAGTTTTTCTTCACATGTTGCTATCCTAAGTTTTAATAATCCTATTGTTGACAGGAGACATTCACTTTAGAGCAGTGGTTCTCAAACGTTTTAGACCAGGACCCACTTTTTAGATTGGCACTCATGTTGGGACCCACCGGAAGTGATATCATTAACCTGGAAGTTATGTCATAGCCGGAAGTGACATAATCAAGCAGGAAGTGCTGTCATTGTGACATAATCAAATTACACTCCTGGAATGCAAACTGGCATGTTTGGAATCCATCAATTGCACAATCATAAAACAACTGACAGAAAGCAAGACTGGGTCAAAATATTATGTAGAACAGTTTATGTAAAAAAATATGAACTAAAAACAATTTTTTAAAAAGTCCTCACTTGAAAATTCAAACTGTTAACACTCACAAAAGGAATATAGCAAGGTCTGCAGCTTCCAAGATGGCTGCTTCGACCTTTCCATGAACCATCAAGTGGGTCCCAACGCACAGTTTAAATAACACTGCTTTAGAGGTGGTACATGAGCTTCTTTTCATCTGTGGAAAAAGTATACATAGGTATCTTATAGATAATGACTACTCAGATGATCAAACAAACTTCAGATTATTCGATTGAATAATCTGAACAGCCTGGACATGCCTTCTCTCCACTTTCCCTTTCCTCCTCCCCTCTAGTCCCTGGCTGTCAAGCACTTCCTGGTTGTTAAACCAGTTCCCTGTGACATCCAAACCGAGACACAATTGTTTTAAGACAGTGGTCTTCAACATTTTTGTGTACCATGACCTGAATGAATGAATTAATAATGAGACTGGGGATCCACTACTGATCCCAACCTCCCAGGACCAGGACCCTATCCGCCCACTGGCCCCATCACTGCCCATTCCCTGACCCCATTATGCCCTCCCAACACTGTTCACTGTAACCAAATATTCTTATTAGAGAGAGCAGAAAAAGTTACCAGGAAGCCTGGCACTAGTGAAAGCTATTTTAGCACAATTGCTAAGAACCTCAGCAGGAGTGGGACACCATCTCCTAGTACCTGAAGGGGTACGCCAGATGCCTCCCCCTTTATCTGGTAGTGTTCTAGTCCAGTGCTCCTCAACCTTTTCCATTCCTATAAGTTGCTGCGAACCCATAACTGAGGCTTTGCAACTCCACTGGGCTTATGACCCCAAAGTTGAGGAGCACTGGTTTAAGAGATTTTCATAAACCAGGATATCAAACTAGAATCAAACCATAGTATGATATCCTGGTTGTTGTTGTTGTTGTTTAAGATCACTTAAACCACAGTTCCTTTCTATTGAAAACTGTGGTTTAGCAAACTAGGAAACATTTGACTCAGGGCACAATCCTAAACTGAGTTAGGCTGAGTTAACCAGCTGCCCAATGGACTCTTCATAATCAAGTCACTAAGAGCACAATCCTAAACTGGAGTCAAGCTGGCATAAGCTAAGCCAGCAAAGTTTGGCCAGCACAAGAACCACTGTAAAGTATGTTTGGACCACTCTCGGATTCAGAGGTACAGAGGTACAGAGCTGTCAAGCCCAAGGTCTCTCCTGAATGAGGTGAGGACAGGCGCATGGTGGTTGGGCTGATTCCAGGCACTTTCTTATGGAGAGGTGGCTTATGGTGCTACCGTGAGGGGAAAAAGAAGGGGTGCAAGAGGGGATGAAGGATCAAATTTCTGCCCTCCCCATATGAGAAATCTGAATGAAAAGTGAGGTTTTTAATACACTCCCAACGCAATCCTAACCTGGAGTTAGGCTGGCACAGTTAGGCCAGCAAAGTTTGGCTGGCACAAGGGCCACCATAAAGCGCATTTGGACCACTCTTGGAGTCAGGGAGGATGGGGCACACCTGTGTGTTGGCCTCTCTGACTCCAAGAGTGGTCCAAACATACTTTACGGTGTCCCTGGTGCCGGCCAAACTTTGCTGGTCTAACTGTGCCGGCCTAACTCCAAGTTAGGATTGGGCTCTGAGACAAGGAGTCTTAACAGATAATCTATATTTAAGGAGTAATTAACAATTCTGCATATTGAAGTTTACAATTAAAACAGAATATGAAGAATTAACATTCAAATGCAGTGATATTTTACACGTTTGAATAGTTGACTCTTATCTAGATAGACAGAACTGTGTGTTCATATGTGCGTATGCACAATCTATTCTTTGTAGGAGTGAAACTCATTCAGTGGACAATTTAGATATTAACTACTGAAGACAACTTTGAATTTTGAATAATTGGCATAATTTCTTAGTCAATACTGCAGCTACCAAACACAGGTTTTTCAAATTTGCCCTTTTGAAAAGACTTCATGAATGTATTCCTATTCCCCAAAGCAATCAAAGGGCTCATATGCACTTATGAAATATGATCCATCATTTAGAAACTGATCAAGTCATCTTGATTGATGACTAACAATCCTGAACAGCCCAACTGCCCGGAAGCATAGCAGTAGCCAGGCAGCCTCAGCTGCATTCCGAGGCAGCTGGGCAGCTGTGGGAACACCCTCAGAGAAAGGAGACATTTGTCCCCTTTCCCTGAGGTAAGGGTGCAGGGTGGGTGACGAATCTACTCACTTCTCTGCCAGCTATTTACCAGCACCACATGGCCTGACCAAGTGAGGTCAGGAACTGCTGGTGAGAGTCACCACCGGTACTGCCTCTGCTCCACTCATCCCCCTGCCCAGGAATGCCCTCCTGCCCCTCCCCGAAAGGCTGCATCACCAGTGAACAGCGAACTTGCCGGCGACTGGTGCTCCTTCCGGGGCGCGCATGGATGGCGTTGCTATGGCACTGCCCCAGCGCCGGTGGTAAGGGCTTGCATCTGGCGTTGGAGGCACTTTACGGCGCCATGCACAACAGTTGCCCAAGCAGTATGAGTGTACCGCCACCGGTGATGGGCATTGGATTGGGCCCTAAGTAGTAATCAGAAAATTGACTTGCAGGTTGAAAAGTGAAAAAAGTATGATTATTAGAGTGTTGGGCTAGGACTAAGTAGACCAGGTTCAAATTCCCCTCAGCCACTCACTGGGCTGAAAATGATCTACCTATCTCACAGGAATGTTGTGAGAGTAAGGGCCCAACACTATCCAACTTTCCAGCACTGATGCAATACCTGACTCCTGGAGTGGTGGTGGGGCAGTCATGGAGGCCTCCTCAAGGGACTGTTTGTTCCCTTACCTCAGGGCTGCATCAGTGCTGGGAAGTTGGATAAGATTGGGCCTGAAAACAGGGTAGGAGAGAATCATACTCTATACATTATCCGAGCTCCTTGAGGCAAAGGCAGGTTAAAAATAAAATATAGTAACAATTCAGCAGTAATCTAGCATGCTTTTAAATGCCAAAAGTTTGCAGCAAAATAATGGACACTTTATTAAAAAATAATATTTCCATGGGCCTTTGACCTGATCCAGGAGGACAATGTTTATATTACGTTTCAAGATCATATAATACTTTCATATCAGGAAATTGTACAGTTAATGCAAGGGTGAATCCAATTTTCTTTCACTACTTTCAGATTAGTCTTTTAAAAGCCAAACAATTCACAGCTAGTAGGAAGCTGAGCAAAATAACATAATCTGAGAGCATTTAAAACAAAAGTTTCTGAAAAACAAATTGTTTTAAGAATTTATAAACTGACCTGAGATAGACCAGGTGTGGGGGGGAAACTGTAAAACTGTTTTGAAAAGTGGACTAGTGATCATGATACAGGTCCATTGGTGATGTAATTAGACCTAAAAACAGGCATAGTTTTCTCACAAAGCCCTCACAAAATGGGACATAGACCTATAAATCAATTATCCACTTAAGATTGTATTAAGGAAATAAGGAAAACTATTTGAAACTGATTTTTAAAATATTACATGGAAAGACTGCCACATCCCATCTTGCTATAGGGTTGACATTTCTTTCAGGTCCCAAAACAGAATTATTTTGGTACACAATATTTTTCTAGGCAGCTCACACTATTCATGGGTCTTCCCTGCCTTTTTAGAACTCCATTATCCTCTGTTGAACCATTTTCTACAGAATAATGTCTTCATATACTGTATTGTCACGGATGATGGATAGTGACCCACCAAGCAGAGACGAGTCGCAGCAGGAATTTAGCAGTCAAGGACGTTAGAAGCGACATAAGACGGCTCGGAGAACAGGCTTCCTTCACCAGACTTTATTTCCAGATAACAATACAGCATTCCACTCCACCAAAACAACCCACACACCATTGCCAGAGCTCTCTGGTTATAAGCATACTTTCAGCCAACCAGGTAGCTCAGATTAACATAATTGCCTGATCTGTTACAGCTGTGCTGTGACTCAGCACTTCCCCCATCCGGGCATCTTGTTTGCCTCTCTGAGAGGTCCCAGAATTCTCAGGCACCAAATTCCTGGTTCTGAGGCTTGACCAAACCTGACATGTATTTGGTACTGATGCACCTCTGCTGCTGCCATTGGAACCTCAGACGCCACAGCCATCATTGCTGCCAAATGTCTCCTTCAATGCTGATGTTGCAGTCAGGCTACAATTGCTACCAAGGCCACTGCCCCAGAGAGTGTTTCCCCACAACATACCAACTAGAATTCTCTTCATTTGGGAAACAGAGCACTTAACTGTGGAAGGAGTTTTCCCCCATAGCATTTCCCCTTACCTTCTGGGGCCTCCTTCTCCCTCCCAGAGTCTGGGCAGAAGAAGTGCTGGGATAGCCCAATTATCATGTGGGCCAGATAAAGAGCTTTCATATCTGGCCCATGGGGGTTTATATTTGGCACCCCTGTTTTAAAGCACATGGGTTTCTCAGGGCCAGAGGGTTGTGAGGGGGACAAAGAGAGGATGAGAAAAGCAAAACATGCTAAATTAAAAACAGACCACCAAATTGGCTAGCCAAGCAAATTTTTGTTTAAATTGGTGATTGGGAATTTCGCCCTAAATTGTTATCACCTTGGCTTCTCTGCTCTTGCATATTTTTCCTTCTATTCTCCCAAAGAACATGGCCTTTTAATTTGTCAAGGGGCTTCTTGATAGAGGTTATTGTGCGCCTGAAATTCCACTGACTCCTTTGCCCCCCTCCCAGGATGAGATCTGACAAAGGCGGCTAGAAGAAGCTTTAATTAAATGTCTGGTTTCAATGGGATTACTGCTTGATTAATCCTGCCTCTGTCTGCCTGTCAATCATGCTTGTCATTATAATTGTCAGCTATATAGCCACTAACTATGTGAAAGCTCAATCTGGCTGCCCTTTATTTAAATTTGTAGATTTATTTGTTTATTATTTATTTATGTATACATCAGTCTAAAAAGAACCTATTTTTTCAGACTCCAGTGTTTGCTATTGCAACTGGTATGTCAAACCTGATTAGCTACTTCATTGTACATGTGCGGTCTGATCCTACTTGGCAATAACAGTCCCACCAAGTTCAGAGAGGTTGACTCCAAAGTAAGTGCGCACAAGATTGCAGACTTACTATACAACATCACTCATGTGATGCATTGTCTAGACCAGTGGTATTCAAACTTTTTAGTGCAGGACTCACTTTTTAGAATGGTACTCGTGCCGGGACCCACCGGAAGTGATGTCATTAACCTGGAAGTGATGTTGTGGCAGGAAGTGACATCATCAAGCTGGAAGTGCTATCATTGTAACAAAACAAAATGACACTCCTGAAATGTAAACTGGCATTCTTGGACTGCAGCAATTGTACAACCATGAAACATCCGTGACAGAAAGCAAGATTAGGACAAAATATGATGTAAAAGCACTGAACTAAAAACAAAATTTTAAAAAACCCTCACTTGGAAATTCAAATAGTTAACATTTGACAAAAGGTTAACTACTCACAAAAGGAATATAACAAGAGTAAGGTCTGCAGTTTCCAAGATGGCTGCTCCCCGCTTTCCGTGATCCACCTGACATCAGGTTGTGACCCACCAAGTCGGTCCCACTCCACAGTCTGAATAACTCTGTTCTAGACTTCACCTATTTGCCTTAGGGATTTCAAACTTTCTTCGTCCCAAGTCTCACATTATTTTCACTGTGTGAGACTAGTGTAGCCAATGCCAGCATAACGGATACTTGGCACAGCAGGGCCTTTCCTGCACTGTTATGCAGAGGGCTTCCAAAGTTACCTTTCTAACCCGGCCTCTTCTTCAGTCTAGTCCTAGATCTCTAGCAGTTTGGTTACTATCTCTCCCTTTCTGGAGGTTCCACCATCATCACTAGAATCCCCAGGTTGTAACCCAAGATAAGCATGGCATGTGCAAAAGTTACTAATTTGTTCATGTATTTATTAAATGACCACACAGTTGTTCCATAGAAGGTCATCCACAAAGCAGCTGATCCATAAACTTCAGGACACACACATGAGAGATAATTGTGACTTCTTTCTCCTGTCCTTCCTAGTCTTGTCTTCCACTCCACCTGTGGTGTGACACACCTAGGGTCCTACCTAGCAGGTGGAAGAGAAGTGGTAGAAGGTAGGGTTGGAGTGGGAATTCCAGCGAGGCAGGACTGGATTTCCAGATTGCAACTTGGCAATCTGGAACATGGCAACAAGGCCAGCCCCAGGAGTAGTGGGGCCCAACGCGGGCATTTCTATGAGGCCCCTATTACGGCAAAAAGAGCACTTGTGGTGCTGAGTGCAGAGTGCAGCATGCAGTAATAATTGGTGGTGACATAATGTCGTCAATGCCAACTGCTCCTGGGAGGCCCATTTTGGGCCATTTGGAGGCAGGGCCAGGTGGGACAGCACAATGAACAGTCGCTCCACTCACTTACAGCCCATGGGGATCCTGGCTGTGGCCAGGGCTGGCTCCAGGAGCAGTGGTGCTCAATCTGGGGCATTCCCCTGGACCCCCACCCTCCCTGTGGCCCCCATTCACCATATAGTCATGGCATTAAGAAGAGTGTTTGTGGAGCTGTGGGTGATGACATCACTGTCCACTGCTTCTAGGAGTCCAATTCTCCCATGGCCTGTTCATGGCAGGATCAGTCTTTATCAGATGGGAAGCTCCTCCCTCTCAGGCAGGCAGGTCTGGTTGAAAGTCTTCCTGAGGGGAAGGGCTCCCTGTGCATCCCAGTCTGACCTTGCCTCTTGGCAATTAGGTTGGGTCTCCAGCAAGCTCTGGCTAACTGAGACAACAAAAAACAATAGCATGGTGGCTTTTCAGCCTGAAATTGAAGCTGTGAGCACTACCTTGGAGCCCTTGGCAGCTCCTTCTCAATCCATCTCCTCTCTCTTTTAAACATCATCAAACTCTGGACAGTTCTTTTTTTTTTTTTTTAGCAGCTCCAATATTGGACAGTACTGACGCACTGGCCACATTCTGATCATACCCATCCTGACCATCTTCCTGTTGGACTTCATTCCTGCTGAGCCTTTCCTCGTAAGTGGTCTCCTGTGTAGCCTCCATCCTAAGCATTCTGCTGCATTTAATGTATCTGGGAGTACAGACTCTCTTGTTGGGGTTGTTTTTTCAAATAGGTCAGTAAGAAGAATGCCCATTTTAATTGTTGTGTTATAGATAAATAGATGAATAACTATTTACCATACTCTCTCTGTGTACAGTTGTGTCACTGCAGGGCACCCCATCCATGGGGCTAACTGATAATCTCAGGCAGTACATTGGTGTGGGCCGCAATCTCTGTCCACCTGCTTGCCTCCACTGCCTCTTCTTCTCCTGCCACTCGCTTTATTGAAAAAGGGGAGGACAAAGAGGAAGAGGAAATGAGGAAGGTGAGGAGAGGTAAGAGGGCACATCATCAGATAAGGGGGGCATGGCACCTCAGGAGTCAGGAAATCCCGGGCCAGCCCTGTGTCACTGACATTTTTTGTATTTATCCCAAACATGATTTCTGTTGGTGGCTGTATATGTGATTGCTTGAAGTTTCTTTGTGTTCAGGGCCTAAAAATATTTCCTATATCCCAAGCTACGCCTGCAGATGGATGAGTGATACAAGGATTTTCACACATCACAAAGACCCCATACTTCACTTGGAAGTAATTCCCACCAAGTTCAAGAGGGCTTACTCTCAACCAAGCTTTACAGCCTTCTAGGAAGGCTGTATACTGTCACCCTGCTTATTTAACTTATATGCAGAGTACATCATGAGGAAGGCAGGGCTGGATGATTCACAAGCTGGAATCAAGATTGCTGGGAGAAATATCAACAACCTCAGATATGCAGACGATACCACTCTAATGGCAGAAAGTGAGGAAGACCTAAAGAACCTTCTGATGAGGGTGAAAGAGGAGAGTGCCAAAATTGGCTTGAAGCTCAACATTAAAAAAAACTAAGATCATGGCAACCACTCCCATCACTTCCTGGCAAATAGAAGGGGAAGAAATGGAAGCAGTGACAGACTTTATTTTCCTGGGCTCCAAGATCACCGCAGATGGTGACTGCAGCCATGAAATTAAAAGACGTTTACTTATTGGGAGAAAAGCTATGGTGAACCTAGACAACTTAATAAAAAGCCGAGACATCACCCTGCCAACAAAGGTTCGCATAGTCCAAGCTATGGTTTTCCCAGTAGCAATGTATGGCTGTGAGAGCTGGACCATAAGAAAGGCAGAGCGCCGAAGAATAGATGCTTTCGAATTATGGTGTTGGAGAAGACTCTTGAGAGTCCCGTGGACTGCAAGGAGATCCAATTGGTCAATCCTCCAGGAAGTCAAGCCTGATTGCTCTCTGGAAGGACAAATCCTGAAGCTGAAGCTCAAGTACTTTGGCCACCTCATGAAGAGAGAGGACTCTTTAGAAAAGACCCTCATGCTGGGAAAGATTGAAGGCAAAAGGAGAAGGGGGCGGCAGAGGATGAGATGGTTAGATAGTGTCACCAGCAAATGGCAAACTATCGGCCGATTAGCCTTTTATCAATTGTTGGTAAGCTTTATGCTAAATACCTGCTGAATAAGGTGAACTTGTGGATCCAACTACATAATATCATCCGGCCTGAGCAGATAGGTTTTAGAAAAGGCAAATCAACAATTGACCATGGCCTTATCTTAAAACATCTGGCTACTAAATATGTTATTAACCTAAAATCTAAAATGTATGTGGCCTTCCTTGACCTCAAGTCAGCGTTCGATAGTGTGGATAGGGACTTACTCTGGCTCAAATTACAAAATCTTGGAATAGATAAAAGACTATTATATCTCATCAAGGGCCTTTATTCCAATAATATGTGTCAAGTCCGTACCTCTTCAATCGGGAGTCTAACCAAGGAATTTTCTTCTAACAGAGGGGTCAAACAGGGCTGTTTGTTGGCTCCGATTTTGTTCAATATTTTCTTGAATGATCTGGCCCCCTGTTTAGACATATCCAACGGGCACCCTCCTAAATTAGGTAACCGCCATGTCTCGATTCTTCTTTATGCCGACGATGCGGTGATTCTATCCCGCACTCGCATCGGTCTTAAAAGGTTGCTGAACAAAAGCCTTGAGTATTTTACAGGAAATAAGTTACAACTTAACTACGAGAAATCCAAAATTCTTGTGTTCGCAAGGACTTGGAAGCCAAGGAAATGGAGGATCAATAACGTGGAGATAGAGCAAGTAAAATCATTCAAGTACCTTGGTTTTCATTTTACATATAATTTGTCCTGGACTGCTCAACGTAATCATGTGCGTATGGCCGCTTCCCTGTCTGCTCAGGCTATTGGCAATTTTTTCTTTAGTAAAGGGGGACTATTTATCCCAGCGGCTATTAAAATCTTCTCAGCCAAATGCATAGCCCTCATACTATATGGCATACCACTATGGATTCGAGACTTTAATCACTCCATCGAACATGTGCAGGCATCCTTTCTTAGAAAGATATTCGGTTTGCCGAATTGTGTCCCATATGCAGCCCTGTGTTTAGAATCTGGATTAAGAATGATTGAAACTGTGGCTTGGATCCGCGTGACAAAGCTTTGGCTTTCAGTTTTTTACTCTCATGCAGATAGCGATCTGATTCAGTGCATGCTTTCGGATACTCTCTTTTCTGCTGAGCCCTGGCCATCCAAACTTGTCGAACTAGGGATTGATCCAGATCTTATTGGCTCGGTATCTCAGTCCGAAGCTTTTAGATTGATTAAGGGGAAACTATTAGAATCGCACGACCGAAATTTACTGAAGATGGCCAATACTCGTTGTTCGCCCCTTTTCCATCAATTACGAACGAACATTGGTCAAATACCACCTTATTTGTACATCTTGGACATCCCTGCAAGACGTAGGGCTATGACGTTGGCTCGTTGTAATGTATTACCCTCTGAAGTTCTGTGGGGTCGATTTAAAGGTGTACCTTATGCTGAAAGGCTCTGCCCCTGTCAACAGGACACTATTGAAACCTTGGTGCATCTTCTCTTCCACTGCCCCTTGCATTCAAGGAGTAGAGAGCTACATTTTCAATCGCTTATGAACAAGGTGGGTGTGGATAGAGAAGAGGTGACCTTAAATCCTCTATTTGATTCTGAGGACCCCGTTGTGGTTAATCAATTGGCTCTTTTTTTGGTACTCATTATCAAAACTAACAGTCAGCGTATTAATGGTACTTCTGAATATGTGACATAGTTAAACGGACCTCCTTGGACATGGCTATTGGTAACTTGTAATAATTTTTTTATGTTGTTATATTGTTGTATGCCAACCAAAGGTTAATAAATAAATAAATAAATAAATAAATAAATAAATAAATAAATAAATAAAATAGTGTCACCGAAGCAATGAGCATGAAATTGGGCGAACTCAGGAAGCTAGTGGAGGACAGGGAGACCTGGCGTGCTGTGGTCCATGGGGTTGCGAAGAGTCGAACACGACTTAGCGACTGAACAACAGGAATGCTTAGTTGCATTTAACTACCCAATTGGTGTATTTAAGATTCCAGCCATGCAACTTGGACTTGCCCAGAGTTAGGCATGTTTCAGGCTGCAATCCTACGCACACTTTCCTGGGAGTAACTACCACTGAACCCAATGGGACGTGCTTCTGACTAGACCTGCATAGGCTTCTGCTATAAGCTTTCATTTCAGTGAGTTTAGGCACATCTTAACTCTGCATTGGATCAGGCTGTTAATAGGATTTCCTCATGAGGCTAAGCCTTGGAATCTGGTTAGAATGCAAGGAAACCTGTGAAGTAGTCGTGAGTGCCTCTAAGAATGTGCAGAATTTCTTCAACCCTGAATTCATCCTAGGCAGATAGAACTAAAGAGCAGGGCTTCCCAGTCAGAGGGCTGGAAACACAAGGCCTTTTGTACAAACTGCTGGCTTGTGTAGGTGTAAATTAATTCTAGTGCTTCAGTTAAAGGGAAGAAAGGGGAAGCCTACTCCCAACTCCCCTATGTAGTCTTATAAAAACAGTAGCTGCTAAAAAAGATAAGCGAGTGACCTCCTCTGCCCCTTCCTAATTCTAGCACTGTAGTGGTACTATACCCGAAAACAATACCCAAAGACATGGTTTTATTTGTATCTTTGAAATACACGTTGGAACGTTGTATTTCACGTTACACGTTGCAAATATCCCTTGGAACGACACAATAATAACGAAGGAAACGTAGGCAAGCCCCTAGCGCCTGAAAGCAGGAAGGCGGTGCCGCAGTGTCTTTAAAAGGCCGCAGCCCTAGTTCGGCGCGCACTCTCCCCGGTCCGCGCTCTGATTGCTACGAAGAGGCGGCGCCTGCGGGTAACAAAAGTCCGCAGCGTCGGACGGCGCGCGCGTGTGTTTGGAGAACAACTCTGGTAACAAGTGGCCGAGGTTGGCCGCCAGGGGGAGGAGGCGAGAAAGCCCGGCAAGGAACCTGGAGCGCAGGCGAGGAGCGCAGCCACTCCCCAGTCCTGCCGAAAGGGAAGGAGCGTGTGTGAGTCGCTCTTGGCTGCTGGGGCTCCCTCACCTTCCTCGCTTCCCTGTCCGGTTTGAGGATTAGAGCTGGAATTGCCGCCGCCTCGAGGTCGTCTTCCGCTGCCTTTAGGGAAGCAGCTCAGTGCTCTTACGGATCTCAAGTTTGTTGGTTGAAGCGGGCGCGGCAAAAAGCCCCTCAAACCAACCAGCCAACGGGAAAAGGGACGTCTTGGAGGATATAAAAGCTCCGACCGCCAGTGGCCTCTTTCTTTTTGTACCGTTCTTTGTCTCCCTTCTCGCTCCCCCCAACTCACGCTCCCCCCCCCGTGCCTCGACATGGTGGGTGTGAGGAGGAGGAGAGCATGAAGCCTGCAGGATGGGAGCGAACAATGGCAAGCAGTACGGCAGTGATGGTGAGTCCGCGGTGCCGGGGCGCGGATCACGGCACGTCCTAGGTGTCAGGGTGCGTGGGAGGACCAGGAGAGCGCCGCCAGCCCCCGAAGGTGTTGGGAGGCGATCTCCCACTTTAAGTAGTTCAACAACGTTGCTGTCCTTTTTCCTGGAAAAAATCTGGAAATCAGTTTGAAGTCCAAAGCAGGGTTTGGATTCCCCTCCTTGATTTGAGATGGGCTGGGTTTTTTTTCTCCTCTCCGAAGCCGATCTGCTCTCAAGTATGTTTACTTAGAAGTAACTTCCTCTGAGTGCCGTGGAAGTACACTCTAAGTGTGTTGCAGTGGTGTACCTATGGGGGGTAAGGGGGTCAAATGCCCTTGGCACTGGGCTAGGAGGGTGGGTGGTGATGCTGCCAGTGCCCCCTGCCAGTGCCTGCCCTGCCCCAGAGGTCCAGGTCACTCTGGGAAGCAGCTTTCTCGGAGCGACTAAATGCGCTCCAAAGTGCCAGTTTGCGGAGGGCGAGGAGGCCCTGCATACCCATGTTGGGTCGCTCTGAAAGTGTCCCAACATGGCAGGTTTGCGGTGCTGGCCCGCCCGCCCCTTCTCGGAGGGGCGAGTGGCACTTTGTATCTGTCTCTGGTCGCTCTGAGAAGTGACACGGAGCGGCTACAAAGTGTAGTCGCTTGGGGGAGTGGAACCTGCTGGGGGCACACACCCCTGGAGGTGTGCCCCCCCCAGTCCACCACCCCCCTGATTGCCCCTGGTGTGTTGTAGCTGAAACATGTTCTGGATCTTTATTCTTTCTTGGAATGGGGGGGGTAGGTGGAGGTGGGGAAACACCAAAGTTTGTTCACTTGTAGGTAAATGGGCGATGTTGGAACTGCTGGTGGGGAACAGCTCAGCCTCTTGTGTTACCAGTATCGGGCACGCATCCTTAGATTCGTGCCACTCTGCTTTAAGGGAGGAGTGCCTCCTACCTGATTTGACAAAGGATGTATGTCTGTTATAAACCAGAGTGGCACAAACCCCTCGGCCCCCAATAATTATTAATTAATTTAATTAATTAATGCATTCCACTGGAGTGGAAGCAGCACCCATTCTGTCCACCAGCAGTAGTGTGTGTAGTGCAAGGTTTGGTAAGGAGTGAAGCAAACTGACAGTGAAGGCAGTACAGCTGTGCTGCTCTTCATGAACTCCTTGCACTCTCCACCCTTGCCTAATTCCCATGGTACTGAATCTGCAATCGTGTGCATGTTTACTCAGAAGTGAGTACCACTTTGTTTCATGAGGTTTACTGCCAGGTAAGTGTGCACAGGATTGTAGCCCAAGTCAACCTTTGCTATGTGGACAGAGACAAATTGGTGGCTTTTGCTCTCCCAGCAGTGCAGCATCTCTCCCAGTTGCAGATCTCACCTTTGTTAGTATTTTTTTAGACTATGAATCCTGTTGAGATGGGGAACTCTCCCCCCTGCCCCATTCATTTGCTGTGTCAACTGGTTTGTCAATTTTTTGATTATTATTACATAATAATATTTATATACTGCCTTTCTTGGTCATTGGATTACTCATCTGACTTTAATCCAAGGCAGTTCACATAGGAAGGCTTTCTCTAAACCCCAAGGGGTTTTTACAATAACAGAGGAGTTCTATAAAGAACAAGCAACATTCAGGTGGAACTTTCACAATCTGGTCTTCATTCTGGCTGCCGTAGCCTCTCATGCTGATTGACAAATGGCTTCTTTTCTCCCATCGACGAAGTATATACTTTTGGTGTATACTGTATATTAATGATTTCTGATAAGTGGTGTGTATTGTAAATATATTGATTTGTGTGTATAACCAGTGAACTCTTCACTTCCTGCTGTTGTGTTTGGGTGTTGGATATACATGGTTCTTAAGTGGTAATACCTCCCCCATTTGGTTAAATTGGCCTAAGGCCAGTCCTGCCCATTGAGTTCAGTGGAACTTACCCAAAGTCAGCATGCACAGGGCTGCATTCCTTAATTGCAAACCATTTCACAATCTTTGTGCTTCTCGCAATGCTCTTGTCGGAGATGACTTTCTCAGCAGGGCCCTATAGCATGACCATAGAAAACAAGTGAGGCTTGAGTTTCTGTAAACCAAGACCAGCTAATGTCTAGTGACTAGATGTGTCTAGTAGCAGAGTAATTTGTTCCTTTTTTGATGGTATGTATAGCTTTTTAAAAAGAGGGTTATGATCAAATTGAAGACTGATTCTAAGACAATATATAGCCTGCATTGCTTGAAGACTTCCACTATTTGAAATCTCTGGTAACTTCTAATGAGAGAGGTGACCTCCATTGTTAGTTTGTTTATATTACAGTGGTTCTCAAACCTTTTAGCACTGGGACCCACTTCTTAGAATGACAGTCTGTCCAGGACCCACCGGAAGTTATGTCATGGCGTCATTGTGATGCCAGAGCCTGCTGCTTTCCTGAGAATGCAGCAGTGTTGGGTTATTTCTCAGCCCTTTTCCAATTGCAAAGTGAATCAGAAAGAAAAAAGCCTATTTACAACCATGATCCAAGCAATATAATCACACAGCTCCTCCCTTTCTAATGAGCATCTTCCCATATTTTCAATGGCAGCTACCTGAGGTGCTACGAGACCCACCTGAAATTGGCTCGCGACCCTCTGGTAGGTCTAGACTCACAATTTGAGAAACACTGATATATTCTACTGTATTGGTCCAAAAGACCTTCAAGATGAGTTTCTTTCAGGATTATTTTGCCAAAGTTATAGAAATCCAGGAAATCTGGAATTGTTTTGCACCAGAGTGTTTCTTCTGGCTCTGGAGAGATGCCTGTAGGTGTTGGACTGTGACTGGATCTACTGATTGCGGTGGGGCACAATGGATCTTGTTAGGCTCAATGGGAGCTGGGATTCCTGAATCCTGTTGGGAGAGCCCTGCAAGCAGGTAACACCTGTGGATGTTGAACTCAAGATAAGATTCTGCTTTTGACGTAGCAGCAGCAATAATTGTCTTGGACATTTAGGTAGTTTGGAAATTGGGCACTGTTTTTTAACTTCTAAATCTATAACTAGTACCTGGCCAAGTCATGTTAATTTTGGACACTCTGATCTTGTTTGCCTTTCCATTCTGAGTTAGTGCTTGTAAAATATCAGGCAGTTTTAAAAGAAGTTGCCGGACAATATATTTCTTATAAAGGTGGTAAAGAAATGGGCAAGATATCAAATCCTTTTGGCCAGACATGCTGTGTAAAAGGTTGGCATCACAGGTAACTAAGGAAACCACAAAGGGTTATGTTACATTTATACGTCTTTAAGAGGGGTGCTCATATTTTGTTTATCTGGAAGACAAAGGGAATGCACAAATGAAAATTCATCAGTCTTGCAAACAAACATACCAGCCTGCAAAAAGTTTTTCTACCCTACCTATCTACACACTTCCTGTGTGAGCCATCTGCTCTAAGAAGAGGTCGCAGAAAAGAATCAGCTTTGCACAACTTCCCTTTTTGGTCACTTGGGGTAGGGGAGCCCTAACTCTTCACAGGCAGTCAGGGAAATGCCTGTTGACAAGCTTGAAGGAAAGACTTGTTTTTAGGGGGGGGGGCATTTTGACTGTTGCTTACATTTTTATCTCTGTAAGCTGCACTCTCTCTCTCACTTTTACATTAATGTCCTCCGTGAAATTTGTCTGGCTATTAACATTGACTGTAAAGCTTGCTCCTATATCCATTCTGTTTCCTCACTGCCTAAAAGAATGGGAGGGAGCAGGACTTTCTGGTTATTGCCCCCATATCTGGAACTCTCTTCTTAGTGATCTGTGCATCCCTTTCATTGTTGATTTTCTGCCACCTGGTGAAAAACAAGTAGATTTTCACAGACACAGTAGTCTGTGTTTTTCCTGGTTAATTTCAGTCTTTTGTTCAGTTGGAGTTTCTTTTTATTATTGTACTTTATTTTTGAATGTTGTAAGTCACCTTGGGTGCCTCTTTAGAAGTTGAAAAGCAGGCTATAAATGTGAAAAACAGGACGTGGTATGATTTTTGCCATCTGTGACCATGGAGAAAGAATGAATAAACCCATCAAAAGCAAGCCCAGGCACTGTAAAACTACCATAATGCCCAAACAGTTGCCATAATTGCAACCGCCTCAGAATGGAGACATCTCTTGCACCTTCCTTAATTGTCTGTCCAAAATAGGTACATGTAGATCTTGGCAATTTATACCCTTTGGAATCCTCCTTCCTAATTTCAAGGGTTGGTTATAGTTAGTTGATGGCTACTTCTGGGCTTGCTCACATGCACCCTTTGTTTTTGAGACATTCCAGGACTAGTTCACAATCTGGGTAGCACTGTACCTTAAATGTTGCCTGCTTCATGTCTTGACAAATGTGGGGCTGCTTATGAAATATATCAACATGAACTGACCCTGAAGAGCCAGCAAGGGCCATTCTTTGCTGTGGGCTTTTACACAAGCATCACATACTGTACATTCTTTATAACCCTTTGTAGCTCATCCTTGATATTGCAGGATTCCTGCATAGTGCAGAGCAGTGTAGTGTAGGAGTGCTTCCTGGCAAAATGACAAGTTTTTCAACCCCAGGGACAAAGCAGGAGAGAGACAGAGTTTAATGTGCTCCAGCTGTTCTGTGCAAATGCTACCTCTGCAATTTCATTTTGCTAAAGTCTCCTTTTTCTGAGTATGCACTTAGAACGAAGTCCGTCCTTGTTCAAATGCTTTCTTCCACAGACCGGCATTGGGATGGATGTGTCCTCCTTTGTGCTTTAGTATAAGTGGTGACTGGGAAGGTCATATTAAATAAAACCAACAGGAACCTTTTGAAAGTTGATAGTAGTTTTAGTTCCACTGGCTTCAGCTGGGAAAAGACTTTACTTGGATTTTTGTTTTCACCTTTTCCTCTTCTATAGTTTTCTGTATTTCTCGCCATACTCCTCCAAAGAGCTGAACCTCAATAACAATCTTTTTCTAGAAACACTGTTCTCCCCTTGGAAGCAGGAAGGCATACATTATTGTTCTTGGGGGGCTTCTCTTTTGGGGTAGGAGAGAAGGCTAGAAAATCCCAGGGTGCGGGGGGAGATGACCACTATCTCCTGACTCATGGCAGATTGGAAAATGAGTCTGTGGCATCCCTCAAAACTCCTCGGTCTAGTTGTGTGTTTTGATAGGTTTTTTCTGTGTGTGTTTCCTTTTTGTACTCCTGTCTATCAAATTCTAGCCAGGACTGGGTCTCTTTGTGGGAGAGAGTTCTGTCTATTTTACTCTTAAATTTGTGTCTCTCCCCAGGCTGGGCTGGCTTATTTTGTCCAAAGCATTTGTACCCTTCTCTTTGATCAACAAGACACCCAGAGCATCTTACAGATTATCAATGTGGAAAATGAGTACAATGGAAAAAGTATGTGGGGCTGAGTTTTACCGCATTGGCAGCCCCTGCTACTTCTTCTCACCTTCACACGGTGGTTGGTGGCACTGTGACTGCTGTGAGTGAGGGGCCTAGGTCACCAGTAGTGGATGAAGGAGGTAGCCTGGGGGCCCCTGGACCCTAAACCCTAAATGCCAGGACATGGGGAGTGTTGGGGGGGACTGGTGGAACGTGGGGGATGATGGGCAACATCCTCCCCTTCCATGCTGCTCTGGGTATACCCTGTGCTTGTTGTTGGGGTGTGTGTGTGCCACGCTCAGTGCTGGAAGTGGGGAGTGCCTTGAATTTGACCCACCTGTCCTCCCTTGGATCTGAATGGTGATGAATTGGATTCATTCCAGAAGTTGGGGAGGGCGTCCAGTGCAGGGGGTGATGCAACACAGTGACATTACTGCATCTCTTCGTTGCCCGACCCTGGGAGCCAGAAGGCTCCTATACACTGCTGCAAGTGACATGAAAGTTCTCACCTTATAGAGAATGTGATGATACTCATTTGTTTCTCCTCCTTCTCTAGCAATTCTAACGTGGTACAGTACCCGCAATGTGGTGGCCGAGTGTTCTGTTTCCAGAGCCCACCATAGAAACAAGCATCTGTTCCTTGTGATTGTGGCTGTCTAGTCAACCTGTATTGCTGTGTGTTCTCTATGCTCTGTGGCAGGCATCCCTACTGATCATCAGGAGCGTTCTTAAAAAACCATCTAACCAATGTGCGTGAAGAAGCTTTGAGGCTCCAGTAGTGGTGTTCCATGCAGTGGCTACTTCCTAATTTTCTTAGAACATGTTTTGTTTTTCTGGTTGGAACTCTTCCTCACTTTGGATCCCGAAATCTCAAGCTATTCGTTGTGATGGATTGAAAAACAAAACCTTGGTGTCAGCTGCACTCCTGGCAGACCCATGCCTGGATGAAGTTCAGCTGGGCTCTAGGAGGAAATGCAGCTGACACAGTGATAATAAAAATGCAGAGGTTCACAACTGGAGCCTCGCCCCAGGTTTGTTTTTGATCAGTACTGGATTTTCTGACACCAAACTCTTTTGGAACCATTGGAAAAATTCTTGATGAAAACCTTGGGGACGTATGGTAGCTACTCCAAAGCTTTTTCTTAGTTTTTCTTCATTCCAGGAGAACTGAAATGTGCTGCTGAAATATTCAGACCTTCAACTGGCATTGCAATGCTGAAATTTCTGCTTCTATAGTTCCCGTGGAATGGTTTCCACTTCTACAAATGCATTGTTCATAAATGAGTTACATAATGAATAGATATATTACTAGTCAAATTGGAAAGTTTCAAAGTTATAATTAACGTTTCTTAGGGGTGCCTGTCTCTGTTATGGATGAAATCTAAAGAGCTAGGCAGTGGTGTCATTCAAATGATTTAGGAACAGGAACTCACTTTTGATTGGCACTTGTCGGGAACCCGGAACCAGCCACGGAGCCCGTTAGGATCCGGAACACCCGTTCTGATCCGTTCCCCCTGAATGACATCACTGGAGCTAGGCCTTTATATGTGCAAAACGTTAGTGTTCACTGTTTTCACTTATTATACTTGCTAAAATTAGAAGGATGGTGTTTGATGGAGGTTTGTAGCAGTCTTGATAATTCCACAAAGCTTTAAAACTGAGAGTAGCATTTAAACTTCATATTTACTTAGTGGTTGTTTCAGCAGTTGTGCTTACAGAAGAGATGGGCCTGGAATAAAATACTGTTTGTCATAGATGGACAGTCTGAATAGACAAATACATCCTTTATTATCTCAGTTATCGTATATTTAACTTGGCTGGAATAATGAATATACCAGAAATATTTCAGTGTAGAAGAATTAAGGCCACCCATCTTTCTTTGAATTACGGGGGCAGGCCATTACTTGCTGTGCCTTTATCCAGTCACAGAAATGGAGGAAACATGCATATAGTTTTCCAACAGATTGGGAGACTGGAGATATGCATGACTTCTTGGAAAATTGAGCATTTATGTACAATTAATGGCATTATCACAATAAAGCATACTACTTTCAGTTGCAGCTCTAGGACCTTCAAGTAGATAACGGTACTCTTGAAAGTATCCTATCTGATGTTTTGACTGGGATATATCCGAACAGGCTGAAAAACCTTTTACGGAATGGTTCTGGCAGTGACTGTATATGCTTTAAAAGCAAAACTCAGATAACTAAGGCTTTTGGCAAATGTTTACCAAAAGGAGGGAATGTTTTATTTTTAAATCAGCAGTTTTGTTAAGGTCAGGTCCCTTTATGAGTTAATTGAGAAAAGGCAGTACTTCTAGATTAGTTGGCAAGAATTGACCCTGTGAAGATACTCCTCAGTGTATAGAAATATATTTGAATGTTCAAATATATTTGAACCAAATGTTGTGTGTGTGTTAAAAATATAGAACGTTTTAAAATAATAGATGGTCTGTTTTCATTGTCCCTTTCTTTTTAGGACCACTCACTTGTGTGCACCTATGATAGAGGCATGTGGTGCACTGGTTTCTTGCATAAAGGTTAGGAATATGTATGCAGTGAGGGTTGGTGAAACGAATGGCTGACATATCTAGTAAATCCTCGAAGGGAAGAAACAGGAAGCTTTGGCTTGGGCTTGAAACAGGACATTCCTGTCATCTGCTACATAAATCATGTGACATTTTTTATTCTTCCCCCCACCCCGGCTTGTAAGATAACATTTTTGTGTTGGAAATTAGCACACTGATATATCTGCAATCTACAGACCTCCTAGATGCTTTCTATATGGCACAAAATTGGATACCAGTCTGTCACCTCTGTCTATATGAAAAATGACCTCGTGGCAAGATTAGCAGTTGTTGGAAGCTATGGTTGTATAGCTTCTTGCAAAAGTTTAATAGTATTTGCTTTCCCCTCCTGCCTTAAATCTAGAAGAAAAATCCTTTTCTGGAGTGGGGTGAGGAAAAATTGTTGGATGTACTTCTATGGAGCAAGATCAGAATATAGTTATGTTGGAAACCGGATAATGGAAAATTATATTTCTTGCTTGCAAAATGCAATGAAGGTGTAGATAATTTATTTTCTTGATTTTTGTTTGAACAGGAGAGTGTCTTTAAAACTGAAATGCCAACTTGAAAACAAAACACTAGCATCATCTTTGGTCTATGTGGGATGACTATAAGTGAGTGAGTCGGGTAACAATTTGAGGAATAAGGAACCATTCTAGGAATAAGTGGATACTATGTGCATGTTAGAGAAAATGAACTGTCTCAGAATGATATAATTAGTAGGTGTAAATAAAACAAATTGGTACTTGAGACATTTGAGTATTTATTTTAATCCTGGGAGGAAATCCTGTCTGCTGCTCTCCAGTTGATGGGACCTGTTCTTGAATCTGCCAAAACTAGGTGCTAAAGATGTACCTAGAGATGCAGGCATCTTGTTGTGTGTGCTCCCTGAGGCATCTGGTGGGCCATTATGAAATACAGGAAGTTGGACTAGATGGGCCTTTGGCCTGATCCAGCAGGGCTTTTCTTATGTACCTATCCTGCAGAAGCAGTATTAATTCTGTATCTTTTATATTATGCTGTGGCATAAACCTAAGATGTTGGTATTTAAGTGATCAGAAGGTACAGAAATAATCCAGCTGTGTCCAGCTTGGTATGGAAGTGCTGTACTGTATTCCTCACAAAGCCTACAGCTCCCATATGTACCTTCATCTCTCTTCCATTGAATAGTTCTCTTCCATGAATAGCTCCATTTCTGTGCTGCCTCAGGAGAAAGTGAAATAGTGACTTTTTTTGTTGGCTTTCTGTTGCTGTCTCAGAACAATTAGTGGTAAGTCATTTTCAAAGAATTTCATCCCTCCCCCCCAAGTTTTACTCGCTACTTATCCATGGGTCATAGCAAATTCTTTTTTCCTTAAAACTTGTCCTCAACTTATCCATGAGATCAACTTATGCACGAGTATATAGGGGGAACCTGCAAAGACTGTGAATCCCCTGTGTCAATGAATCTGACCTTGTCAGAATAAAATTTCACATTGGGGGTGGCAAAATGCTTACATCTTTAGTTTAAGGAACAATTGGCAGATCGCTTGAGGAAATGAGTCAATTCATCCTACAGGTTGTTGCGGTATGTGTGGTCAAGGAATTAAGCATTTGAAAAACGATCATTGCACACTTACCCATTTTATATCTTCACCTGAACATGCAAACGCCATCTCATTCATAGCACACGGATGAGAATCAGTCAGCTGGTTCACATGTCATGGCCAAATCAAATGCTTCAACCCCCTTCTTCAGTTCCTGGTTTGCTAAAACTAGTTGGCTACAGTCAAGCAAAGGATGATTAATGCAAGCCACAGTTTATATGTCAAGCCAGACATGGAAACCCAGTTCAAAGTATGTTTCTATTTCTGATTTGGAGGCAAGCTGTGGTAGTTTGCTTGGTTTGGACATCCGAAAACTAGAAGAAAAGGACTGGGTTGGAGCACCCACAAGAAGGAAAGCATATGGGCATGATGTTTAAACCAGAGTTTGGCCTTTGGTGTCTGCCCTTACCATTTAGCCAAGAAAATTTGCCCACACCTCTTTATTTATGGTTGTCTTGCATTCTTTCCAGTAAGCTTATTAAAGTGTACATGGTTCCTTCTAATTTTTATGCTCAATATTGTGGTGGGTTGAGTTGATGCCCCAAAGATCCCCACTGATACAGAATAAGCAGGGTCACCGAAAGAGCTTCATGTGTGAACAGGAACTCGAAGTCAGATTTCCGAAGTCCTTGGCTGATTATTTTACACTGACTCTTCTGTGCAGTGTTTGTTTTTCAGTTGATTAATTGCATTTGTATCACATTCTTCAGCCAATGAGGCTCCAACAGTGACATGTAGAACGTCAGCAAATGGGAAAACCATTACAATAGAAAAGGGATCAGTGTGTGTGTGTAAGGTTAAGCCTCACTGTTTGTTTTTTCCTCCCGTGTCAGTTGATAGCACTGTGGCTGTGGAGAAAGGGAAGGAGGCCAGTCAGCTTCTGAGTTATCAGCACTTAGGACAGTGATGGCGAATGTATGACACGCGTGTCAAAGGTGACACACCACAACGTTTGGGGTGACACCCTAGTGTTCACCAACACCTGAAAAAATTTGAGTTTTTTACTTATTTTTCATGTTTTGCAATTATTTGATGTTTCTTTATTTGATTTTTCTTGAATGCATAGCACCACACATGATTGGACTGTATTTTTTGTTTAAATAGATGAATACAAAGAAGTGTTTCTCTTCTGTTTGGGAGGGGAATTGACACGCCAGCAGAGTCAAATTAAGCATTTTCCAAAGTTTTGACACACTGAGCCCAAAAGGTTTGCCATCACTGACTTAGGAGGTGTCACTCCACTTTTGTGAGAGCATCGGGCCTCTCCAAGGCCGGATCCGGGGTTTGGAAAAGCCCTCCCCCTATAGCAGTGCTTATTGTTCCACTGCAGCACTGCTCTATTTCTAAGCCGATCTGGTGCCAGGGATGCTCTGGGCCAAGGGTAGGCAACCTTAAATACTCTAAGAGCCATTTGGACCCGTTTTCTGGAGAAAAGAAAACCTCGGGAGCCACAAAACCCTTTTGACATCTAAAATGAAGATAATACTGCATAGTTTTTTTACCTTTATGCTATGTATAAAAAAACTATAGTATAGGGAGTGGCAACAGGATGCAAGAATTTTGTTGTCTCATGCCTCCCTGGGGCACCTGGTGGGCCGCTGTGAGATACAGGAAGCTGGACTAGATGGGCCTTTGGCCTGATCCAGCAGGGCTCTTCTTATGTTCTTATGAGCGATCGCGGCTGAAAATCGGGTCTTGACATTCGTCATTCGCTGTCTCCAGCTTTCTCTCACCCCCAACCCTGCTGCCAATCCTCCATAGCCTTCCAATCGCGCATAAAAAAACGAGCGGCAGAACAAAAACCAGCCACCACGCTGCACCTTGCAGGGCAATGCGGCAGATCGCCCGTTTGCAAAGAGCACATGCGACAAGCAGCAGCAGGATGGGAGGGCAGGGCAGACCCCAGAGCCGAGCAGAACAGCTGCCCATGCAACTGCTGCCACTATGGGGTGTGTTGTTGTTTTTTCAAAACAGTGGAGGATTTTTTATTTTTAGGTTTGCAAAAGGGGGATGCCAGGCTCGTGCACAGGAACTTTTGCAACTTGCACGCCATCGATGCAAACAATCCCTCCACGTTGCAGAAAGAGGGACCGGGCAAAAGATCCTGGAAAACGGGCGGGGGACACACACACACAACTGCGAGACCCAGCGCTTTCCGTGCTTGTAAGCGGGAGCTGCCCCAACGCGTGCAAAACCAGGGGCAACTTTGCAACCCAACCGAGAGCGAGCCAGAAAGTTTTCCCCACCGGCTCTCTGCTGCACGCCACCGCCCCCCACCACGCTCCATCCCAGCTCTGCGTGCAAAGCAATGCAAACACATGGAACAGTCAACACAAAAAGCCACGCACCCTTCCAGCCGGCGGATCAGCTCTGGAGCTTCGCGGGTTGCCTTCTGCACAAGGCTATCCACGGACCGAGCGGGAGCCCAGCCGCCGCCGCTGTCAGCATGCTCTCCCCGCTTCCCGGAGCAGCGTGCAGCGCAGGACTGGTGCTGAGCGGAGAGGCGCTCTCGGTAGCAGCTCCCGGCTCGGGGGGCTCGGAGGGAAGGGGGCGATTCCCAACCTGCAGCCCTGAGCACAGTGCAGCCTACCGGGAGGGAGAGCAAGCCTGCGGTCGCAGCCAATGCTGGGAGCCTCCTTTGCTACTCTCACCCGGACTCCGGAGCCGCAGCAGATGGCTAAAAGAGCCACATGCGGCTCCAGAATCATAGGTTGCTGACCCCAGCTCTGGGCAGTTGCATCTGCCTAGAGATCCTGTTGTACAGCCTTCTGGGACACCGGGCAATAGATTGGCTTGGAAATGGAGTGACGCTGCAGTGGAACGGCGGTCAGGATTGGGGGAGAGAGTTTTGGACACAGAGGTCTCCAGTTTGGAGATGGTTTAATCCTCAAAGCTGAAAGATGTAAGCAAAGGCTGGAGTCTGGCCCTTTATTTTTACAGGCCTCTTGTGTAGTTAATTTGTTTTATGTTAATTGGTTTTGAATGGACTCCTGGAACCTTGGTGTAGATAAAAACCTGTGAGCCTGAGCATGATGGGGTGTCTGAGTGATGTGGCAATGAGCTGTGAGAGCTACCTGTATAGTGCTTATGTTCGTAGGTGTTTTAAATGAAGAATGGAACTCCAGGAAAGAAACATTATGAAATTTTGTGCAGCCGTAAGGGGTAGTATTTTGGTTAAAAAAAATTTAAGCAGAGTTTTGAGGCTTTTGCCCTTCTGGCATGCTGGGCTGGTGGATTAAATAAGTTTCAGTGCTATTTCTGGGGTTGATATTTCTGTGGTACACAAAGTCATTGGTGTCTATTGGAATGGCAATACTTTTAGAATACAGTGTATGTGCCAAATTTGGCACTCCTTTTTTTTTGTTCTTTAATAAACCAAATGGCACTTATGAATAGGGGTGTGTTTTTGGTGATTTCCCCCCCCAAAAAAATTTCTTGATTAAAATAGCAAATTGCGGTGTTTTGTGTTTTTATTCTACATTCTGAATCCAAGTTCTCATGTTTATTAATTTTAAATGCTTTAAAAGTGTAGTAGGTAGATGATACAAGCGATAAAGGCGCTTAACATTATTTCTAATTGGAAAAGTAGTCTATTTTAATTTCTGGAAAAACGTAAACATCAAAATGCGCTGTGTTGTTTTTATTCAGATATTTTAACTGCCAAAACATGGTTAACGCCCAAAAGACAGTTTTCAACCACAACAAAAAAACCACCGCTACTTATGAGGCTTAAGATTTTAGTCTTAAAGCAAATCCAAGTGGTCAGGCTGATCTACTATGTGTTGGTATAGCTTGAAAATACCATGTATCATAGATCATGACAAAAATAAATTCAATCCAAGTTTTGCTATGAGCATATCAATATATGTCAAAATAAATGTCCAGCGGGCAACATTCTTAGTTTAAAATGAAATGCCAACTTTTCAGAAAGGAATATTGCAGATCTACACTATCAAACAGTGCTTTTCTTCTGCTTGTTTATCCAATGGAATTGATTTACTCTTAACTCATTGTAGGTTGAAGGAAAAATAAGATGCTGTATTTCAAATACCATCTTTATGAGCTATTCTGATGTGCCGCCTTTGGCTCTCTGGCATTGTTTCATTTGTAAACTGGCATCTGAAGCCCATTATACCTGCAGGAATGCATGCCTGAGGTCATCTACTTAATATCACCATTTCTTCAACATTGTCTTTAAATTCAATAGAACATTTTTGTGTTTTTGCTACGCAATGTTTCTTTCTGGTGCCATCTTCCTAATGAATGTTGTTATCATATGATACTGCCAATAAATGAGACGCTTAACGTCTGAAAATTGACTACACTGGCAGGGAGACTGCTTCCTGTTAGTTTTGCATATACGAGTTTGGCATCTGCCTGAAACTGATGATTCTTCTAGACCAGTGATGGCAAACCTATGACACGTGTATCAAAGCTGACACACCACAACGTTTGGGGTGACACACCAGCGTTCACCAATGCATGACAAAAACTGAATTTGTTTTACTCATTTTTCATTTTTGTAATGATTTGATGTTTCTTTATGTAATGCATAGCACCACAAAGGATTAGACTGTATTTTTTTGTTTAAATAAATGAATATAAAGAATGGTTTCTCTTTTGTTTGGGTGGGGTGTTGACACACCAGCAGAGTCAAGTTAATCATTTTCCTAAATTTTGACACACCAAGCCCAAAAGGTTCGCCATCACTGTTCTAGACTAATGTTATTCAAACTGTGGGTCGGTCGGGACCCACTTGGTGGGTTGCGGCCTGATGCCAGATGGGTTGTGGAAAGCTGGGAGCAGCAATCTTAAAAACTGCAGACCTTATTCTTGTTTTATTCCTTTTGTGAGTGTTAAGAGTTTGAATTTTCAAGGGAGGGTTTTTAAAATTTTGTTTTGAGTTCAGTGCTTTTGCATCATATTTTGTCCTAATCTTAATTTCTGTCAGGGATGTTTCATGGTTGGACAATGACTGCAGTCCAAGAATGCCAATTCGCATTTCAGGAGTGTCATTTTAATATGTTGCAATGTAGCATATTCTGCTTGATGGTATCACTTCTGGCTATGTCATCACTTCCAGGCTAATGGCATAACTTCCGGTGAGTCTCGGCATGAGTGTCATTCTAAAAAGTGGGTCCCGGTCTAAAATGTTTGAATACCACTGTTCTAGACTAAACCGTCAGTGCAGGAAGTTGGTAACTCAACCCCTCATCTTGAATTACTTGGAAGAGCAGGCGCTCCAGTACACACACATGTTGCTAACTCTTCTACGCTGTCCCCACTTAGAACTAAAGAATATGCTGCTCTTGTTGTCTGTACACCTCGAAAGGATGTGCAGGCACAGCTGCTTTCTCCTTTGACGTAAAACATGCTTTATAATGCAGTCCAAGCTCTGGATTGGGGGCAGTGGGTTATATATCTGTCAGTGCAGACATAGTTCAGTAAAATGTAACAAATGAGTTTTGAAAGTTGCCTTAAAATTACTAATGGCTCTGGAACACAAACTGCCATGTAACTGAACAAGTAAGCAGTGCTTTGGTGGAATCTCAACTGCTATAAATAGACGGCAAGTCTTTAGTTCTTGCAAAGCGAGTCTTTTGTAGCTCAGCAGGCATTCTAGAGTAGGGAATATAGACTTGGCAAGTCACTAAAGTCCACCTGGGCCTAAAGGGACCCATGATTCGTTTGGACCTCCATGTGGCTGATACTGCAACAATTCATAGTTTGAATTTAAACAGTAGCCTGCAAAAGAAGGGGGGAAAGTTAAATCTGGGCATTCAGCCACAGTAAACGGGATGGAAGTTCCTTCGTGTTTGAATCTGGGCTACAATAAAATAAATACTGTCACAAATGAGGCATAAAATGAACCCTGCTGGTTATGTCTTGGGGAGAACTATGTATGCATGCTATTTGATATAATAAATAAAATCCTGGTTATGGGTAAAAGCATTGGCTCCTGGTATGTCTTTGCATTCAGTGTGCTGGGATGCTTTCTCAGGTAGATGAGTTTCTGGGGGAAAATATATATATATTTGATGTGCAATTATTCCAGCCATTTGTTAAAGAAACACTATAGCATACCCTGTGCATGGTTTACATTACTAAAGCATGGTCCTTCTTCCTTCCTCAAGGATATGCTTCCTTCAGTGTAGGTGATGCTTTCAGAGACTGATATAAACAAAAAAGGAAGGCTCTGGCCTTAAGTCTACAACCTTATGGCATAAGCCAAGCATGGCTATGACGTAAGGGCTGAGCCATGCTGAATCCCACACAGGGGGGAAAAAATAGAGGCAGGCAGGGCTAGAAAGAGCTGTTCAGAACTCATTTCTGTTTTTTATTTGAATCGTGCAAAATTTACAATTCAAATTTTTGCACCCCAGACTTCATTAGGCATATCCTTGTGTGTTTCATGCACTACCCACATAGACTATTCTAGGTCCACCCCCGCCCCAGGCAGAATTATAGGCATTACTGTCTGGCAGTGAAGCAGTACTAGAACAGAAGAGTTGCTTGGTCTTCTACACATGCAAATCAGATTGGAATTCCAATGGCTTCCCACGGGTCATTGGAGTCCGCAGTTTTTCTTACCATCATAACCATTCCACCCCCTTTCCCACAG
Organism: Lerista edwardsae; assembly: GCA_029204185.1. NCBI lineage: Eukaryota > Metazoa > Chordata > Lepidosauria > Squamata > Scincidae > Lerista > Lerista edwardsae. The sequence continues at coordinate 10,075,999 of JAJKFI010000037.1, forward strand.
CACCACTCCAAATGTAAAAATTCATGGATTCAGTGAGCAAGAGAAATTCCTGTTCCTATGATAAATAAAAGGCAGCTGTAATGATGATGGAATTCATGAATATCCTTGCAAAAGTAAAGCCCAGTTGAGAAGAACCAGGAAATTCGCTTTGTGAGTCATTGTGTACCCCCAGTTATTGTGAAGTGATGCTTCTTTTTTCTAGACTGCTTTATTAGTGTGTGTGTGTGTGTGTGTGTGTGTGTGTGTGTGTGTGTGTAATTCATTTGTTTTCAATAGTTCTAAATAAAGGATGGGATTTGTGCAACATCCTTAGAATAAAAGGTTCTCTGGGTATTGTGTTGAATTTGTTTTTAAACACTCCTAAATATTTGTTGCATAAAAGATACAAGCCCATGTCAAGAACTGATAATGGTTATTGAAGAATAAATCTGATTATTCAACCAGTATGACAGTTGGTCTACAGGTTGCTGCATGAGTTTGTGGCAGGGTAACTTATTAGTAGGGCTATTAGGAATGTGACCCTTCCCACCAGCAACTTGTTGTGCCTTGTCAGTTATAGAAAAAAACCAAAAACTTATGTGCCCTGAAAATGTTACTGCTTTGTCAGTGTGTTGTGAGATGAGAGGTTGAAAATTGTTGTTTATCTTAGGTGGCGAGAACAAAGGAAATACCTTTTTTGTGAGTCAAAAGAGAAAGGCAAAACATCTTAGCTTTTCTATTTTTCCTGTTCCTTCCTCCCCACACCACCTGGGGAAAGGATACTTCTCCCAGTTTTTCTTTTCCACTGACTCTTACAGCTTTGTGTTTTTGTTTTTTAAATTTAATTTAATTAGAAAAAAGCAGACTGCAGGTCTGACTGTTCAAGACACATAAGTGTGCAGTGGTGTAGCTAATGAAAGTGTAGCCCAGTGCAGATGTTGCCCAAAAATGTTGCCCCTGAAATAACGTCACAGCAGGATGTGTTACAGTTGTATTTTCTTTTTCTGGGGTTTTGGGGCCAGAACTTTTGACAGAATGAAGATATTACATTCTGGGTTGTTTCATTGCATTCTGCATTAAATTACCTTTCCAATGATTTATAACATGATGGAATTATTCATACATACCAAGGTTTTCATCATTGTGGCCACTAGTGTCAAGCTCAGCTTGTTGCCCCCCTGATGTTTGTTGCCCGGTGCAATTGCACCCACCCACCCCGCACTTCTTTAGCTACCCCCCTGTAAGTGTGTTCAGGCAATCAGGTCAACAATAATGAACTTGCAGATGGCAACAAACTAGACTTTGCAAACTAGGCTTAGACTTATGGCCATTTGCTGCTGTAAGACAATAGGTTCTGACCTCTGATGGCAGTTAATTCATTCAGTTTGTGATGTCGACATTGCTAAGTGTTAACTTTCAAGAACAGTGAACAAGACTCCACTGACAGACAGATTCTCCTGCATGTCTCAGTCTTTCTTCTGCATGGTTAGAAATAAGAGAAACAATGTTTAGTATTTAAGAAATTTATACCCTAACCCTTCTACCCCATTAAGGGCACTCAAGGCAGCTTACAGATAAAAAATACCTTGTGGAGATGGACCTCACCTCCTTGCCATAACCCACAGACTCCTCTAGAAGTGGTTGTGGTTCTGAGCATCATATAGAATCATATTAGTAATATGATGAGGGACTGCGTTTCCATTCAGATAGCGGGCATATAATGGCTTGGAGCTGAGTAATGAGCTACTTATTACATATGGTTTCTTATTTGGAGTTTCATTTCAGACTTCTGGTTTTCTTCAAATGTGTAATTTTAACCTAGGTCGTTTTGCTGTGTCTTTATATTTAAAAAAATTGGTCAGGTTAGTCTGATTATGCTATCTATGTCTTTTAAAATGATTTGTTGTATTATGGCCTTGCATTTTTGTGTGTTGATTCCTCTGTACATCAGTTGGTTAGGCAAGTTGGAGATGGTTTCTAGAGAAAAGCCGTCCTTTACAAGCAGGACAATGTCATTGTTGTAGTCCTGTTGTGTAGTTTTCAGTTGTACAACCGTGTTTATGCTTTCTTTGTTTTTACATGAATGCAAGTCTTAAGTATATTAGCAAATTGTGTCTTTGCCCCACCCCCAGGTTTAGGGAACTCCTTTCTCATATTTCCTTACTGATTTATACTTCCAATAAGCTGTAGTTCATACTGGTTTTTATGCTGTAAACATCTAACTGATGGTTTTGTTTCTACAAGATACTTTTACCACTCTGTGCATACTTTGAGCTGAACCAGAAGTGCATATTTATCTCTTGTGTCAATAACACATCTCCTGATATCATATCACTCAGAGACTATAGCCACACAACAGGCATTAATCTGGTTTGTGGTCATTTTCTCTTTACAGGGAATCTTGGGAATCCTAGTTCTGTGGGGAGGGCCTCTAACAGAATTATCAGTGAATTGTCAGCTCCAGTTTACAGAATAGAGTTCTTTGGGAGAAGCTTCAAAGATTAAACTGGTATAAAATCAATATGTTGTCTAGGGCAGTGGTCTTCAACCTTTTTCATTCTGTGACCCACAATAAATAAATAATTGACGTATGAGACTGGGGACTCACCACCAACCTCGCCTCCCTCCTAGGACCTGATTTGCACCCATCACTGCCCATTCCCTGTCCCTGCCTGCCCTGTTTCCCCCTACCTCTTGCGTCTTCACAACAACCCTGTGAGGTAGCAGCCTGGGAGGGCCAGTTTTAGGAGCTGAAGGGTAAGACGGCAAGAAGATAGCTGTGGAGACTTATATCAAAAATTTAGTTTGGATAAGGTTATTACCATATCCAATGCAACCTTATTGCATTGGATCCAAACCCTCTCTTGTACAGGCTTTGAACATTTGCCGTGATCCCCAAAATGAGGCCCCTTGGGGGTCCCGACCCACAGGTTGAAAAACACTGGCCTGGATAAACTATAGTGAGGGGATGGAGACCTGTGGCTGAAATCAAGAGCTTCATACATTGAAACATATTACGCCAAAGGTGATATGAAAGATTTGCCAGTAATGCTTGTTTTGTGGTTGTGGTGTAGCAGATTCAAGTTGTCACTTAATGTGACATTCATCAAATGATCGTGTATTGGTGAATTTCACCAGTGTCTGATACTGGTCATTGGTGAGGTTGAAAAGAGCTGAAATGCCCCTTGAGCTAAGTCAGGGTGGGCCAACATGAGGCCTGTGAGGCCCTTTTTGGCAGCGCTAAAAAAAACAACCCTGCTGCAGCAGCCCCCATTCACTGCTGCCTCCTGCTTCGGTGGCTTTTCTATCTCCCTGCCACACTGTTCTGGCTTCTCCATTCAGACTTTTCCTTTTATTTGGAGAAGAAGCCAAAACAGTGTGGCAGGGAGATAGAACAGCCCTGCCACACCCACAGCCCTCCTCTGCCTGCCTCAGCAGCTCAGCACTCAGAAGTAATTTGTGGTGACATTGCCATGTCACGTTTACCTCTGTGTTCGTGCGCTTGGGGATGACCCAGGTCCTGCTGCCCTCCAACTGTGAAAAGCTGGACCGCCCTGATCTGAGTGAACAAGAACTCCTTTGCACGTTACAGAGCAGAAAATGCATACTAGCCACTTTGGCGGGGGGGGGGGGGCTCACCACTTTTCACTCTGTTTGGCACAGCTTGTAACATGCACTTGCTGTGTGCACATTTTCCAAGCTGGTGCAAGCCATTCTGTGGGTTACCTGTAGAAAAGAAAATTAGAATGTGTGAAGCAATCCTCTGGCTACTGTTACATTTTAAAATAAATACCACTTAGCTGCATATATTTTGGTTTCAGTAGGATTAGGAGTGTGTTTAGGATGAAATGACAAAATGTGTATCTAAAGCAGTGAGCAGTTTGCACAGCGAAGCGTTAGTCTTGTAAACTGGGGGTGGCTGCTGAGAAAGCTAAAACATGAAATCTTATAGGCACATAATAGACTTATGCATGAGGGATTTACACCTATATAATACAGAGTCAGACCGTTGGTCCATGTAGTCCAGTATTGTGTATGCTGACTAGTTGTGGCTCTCCAGAGTCAGATAAGGGTCTTTCCCATTCATGGCTGGAGGTACCAGGGACCGAACCGGGGAACATCTATATACAAAGCAGGTGCTCTTGTACTGAGCTATTGCCCTTCAAGGGCAGCAACCTGTCAGTCACTTTATATTTTTACCACTATGGAAGTAGAGACACCATTTGAATGTTTTGCGTTAGGCACCAAAGTACCTTGGATCCTCTCTGCAGCACAGTAGTGCATTCATACTTGAAAAGCATTTCATAAATGTTAATAACAATAATTACAGTAGCCAATACCTCATTTTGTAATAAATATAAGCCAGTAATCCCAATAGCCTTTCTATGTGTATTTTCTATTTTAAAAAATCTCCTTGCTTGTAATGAGACTTGGGTGACTAAAAACAGGTTTTTGATGGCAAATACAGCCTTCATTTCCTTTGCTAATTAGCAGTGTCAGCTGCATTTGTAATAACAAAACGGATATTTAGGGCTCTTGCGATTAAGTCACGCTGGGAGAATACAATTGTTCTGGTGTAGTAAGACAATCTGGATGTTTTTGTATCAGTGTTGCCAGTGAGCACAAGTATGTTTCATAGAACGATGAGGATATGAAAGATATGTCATGGATGAAAAACGTACAGTATGTGTGACTCATTTTTTCTGTTTTAGATGCAAGTAGCTTTTATAGCATTTGGCAAGGCTAACATCCATCACATGTTCTGTGGTTGATGGACTTACTGTATGCCTTGTAATAAAGGTATTGTTTTCTCACATCTCTCTTTAGCCAGTAATGAGGCTCGATCCTATTGAGCCCAACACGGGCGGTCTACTCGTTCTGTGGTTGTCTGTCGCAAAATGGCGCTGTAAAGCGCCTCCAGCACTGGTGGTAAGCCATTGCCGCCAGCGCTTGGATGGTGCCATGGCCGTGCTGGCCATGCGCACCCCAAAGGGAGCACCTGTTGCCAAATAATGGTGAGTTTGCCACTTGCTGGCAATGCGGCGTTGTGGGATGTGAGGGCATCCTGGTGTGGGGCCAGCAGTGACTCACGCTGTTGGTTCCCGATCTCTGAGTACGGTTACGCAGCCTTACTCCGAGGTCCTTGCTTCTGTGTTGGCTAAATAGCTGGTGCAGGAGTGAGTACTGTAGAATGTCTTCTTTCCTTGCAGAGGCTCCCGCAGCTGCTTGGCTGCCATGGGTAGCTGCCTAGGTACCATTGCATTCCCGGGTGGCCAGGCAGTTCTGGATTGGGCCCTTAGATAGTGATGAGAATCGGGCTCAGTGGTTCATCTCAAAAGGCAGGAAGGCACAGCTGGTCTGAACTGTTGACAGGCTGGCTGGCTGGTTATATTTTTATATTTCATATTTTATGATCCACTGGGCTTGTTTTTAAATTCTGTTTCGTTTTAATTTTTGTTTTATTGTATTTTAATATTGTTTTTAAATTGTTTTTATGTTAAGTTTTTATATTGTTGTAATGCCGCCTTGAGTGCCTTCGGGCAAAAAGGCGGGGTACAAATTCAATAAATAAATAAATAAATAAATAATAAAATCTGTGATTTAGAAATCTCTCAAGTCTGCCTCGTATAGCCTTCCCTCTCTGAAACCACACCATTTCCCCAATTCTTAGGCATCAGGGCTCATGTGAGGATTGCTCTGTTCAGATGGAGCTCTGCACAACTGTAGGCTTTGCATTTTTCTTCAGTGGCGAGGAGAATGCTCTGTAAGGATGCTACTGCCGCCTGCTTGCCCAGAATTCTCTGAGACTGTCAAAGCTCAACAGATCTTTAGATCCTGAAGACAAAGACAAAATTATAGTATAGTACCACACAGTTTTAAGATGAGCAAAATACCATGCATGGCCTGTTGTGTTGGTCTAAATGGATGAAGTCTGGCGGGCATCTATTAATAACTACTAGCCACAGCTATAGGCTACCTCCAGTTTATTTGAAGAATTGATACCCCACCTTTCCTCAGCTTCTGAGGATACTGTCTACCTCATCAGGCTTTATGAGCGGAAAGGAATCCATGATAAAAGTCTGAGATGCTGGATCAGCGTCCAAGTTACTGCTAATGCGAATAGGGTTTATAGAGGGAGTATGGATGACAGTCTGAGGTGCTGGATCAGAGTCTACGTCACTGTGACTATGAATAATTTTGTTGGCAAAGTGCCTTGCAAACTCATTGCAATGGTCAGTCAAGCACTCTGTCTCGTTTGCAAGATTCGAGTGCAACAGCTCATGAACAACTTGGAAAAGTTCCGCTGGGCAACTTGTTACGGATGCAATGGTGGCAGAGAAAGATGCCTTCTTCACTGCCATTGTTGCCATTGAATAGGCCCTGAAATGGGCAATAGCTTGTGCATGATTAGATTCCTCACACATTTTCCACCATTGTCGTTCTAAGTGTCGGCCAAACCGTTTCTTAGCTCACAGCTCTTCAGTAAACCATGGAGCTGTCTTGGCTTGGTGGCAAGGCTGAGGCCGTTCAGGAGCAATCTGATCCAGGGCTCTAGCTGACTCCCTATACCAAAGGGTGGCCAGGGCATCGTAAGCATCACCAGCACGGGAAGCAGGAAAGTTTCCCAGTGTCATCAGGAAGCCACCCGGATCAATCAGTCTCTGGGTCAATCATACCAGTCAGTCCCCTTGCTTTTAAAAGGTGGTCAAAAGTTGCCAGCCTAAATGCCATTTTCTGAATACCAGTTGCTGAAGAGAGAGTATGGGGGACTGTTTATTGTCTTCATCTCCTGATTGTGGGCTTTCCCAAGACATTTGATTGGCCATTATGGGAATCAAAGCAATACATCACCCAGACCTACCTAGCAGTGCAAGCAGGTCTCTTCTTATGTTTCTAAGTCTTACCATTGTGTCAATGAAATTTCTACTGAGTTTCTGGCTTTGGAAATTTTATTAGGCATTTGCCAGTATACCTTCAAGCACACTTCCACTGTTCTAAGAGCTGTGTTCTAAGAGCTATTTTATTTAAGGGAAATAAAATAATTGAAATTATCTCAGTCCAGAACTCTGTGGGTTTCTGTAGGGGTAGATAAAAATTGATGATTTAAAAAAAATGGATTTTTTTGATTTAAATTGGATTTTTTTTAATTTTTATCAAATTTATTTTAATTAAAACGCTTTTGGAGTAAAAATCTATCTAAAGATTTCTATTTAAGATACATTAATAATTTAGTTTATTCAGCATGAAATGGAGCTTAGTTATGTAGCATGAGGCTGTATATTCTGCAATGTTTACATTTGTGGTAAACTCATTCAATGAATCCAAGCTCTGCAAGCTGAGATAACATGCACTGCATTGATGCATTCACACAATTTCACAGTAACCATGAGATAAATCATAAAACAAAACATGTTTATATGCCATATTCTTGTATTTGCTTAATGCTATTGTTTTAATTAAATAAAAGAATTTGAGTAGTTCTCCAACTATGTTTGATTCACCTATTAACCTAAAATCGGTTCTGATATCGCTGTTTTACTAACCTGACAGCTTATTATTCTAAATAGGAAACCTTCATTTTGTTTGCAAATAATATTAAAGATTCTAACAACCAGCAAGAATGAGTCCTTACATTTAAAGAGCACCTGTCATTTCAGATAATCATGGCAGCGCCTGTTAGTGGGCATCCACTCACCTGCAGCCCGCTACATCCCTCACCTTGTTGTCACTGCTGCATCACCAGCCATCCCATTAAAGTGAATGGGACTGTCGGTGAGTCAACAGCGGGTCAGAGGAGGAGCCACTGTGGAACAGAGATGACAGTTGCTCTTTAAAAATTATGATTTAAATCAAGTTGATTTAAATCAAGCCTTTTTACTAGTGATTTAAATCATGATTTAAATTGACTTTTTAAATCAAATCCACTCTGCTTTCTGTGCTTGTGAGAAATTGTTGGATATGCACAGGTTTGAATACGCTTAGTGATTGCTCATATCATGGTGTGGAGAAACTGAGGTCTGCTAATGCTGAATGTGCACATAGAGCTAAAGGGAATCCTACCAGGACAACAGAAGCTGCAAGCCATTTCTTTCCTTCTTATTGGATCTGGAGTGCAGAAAGCAGTTTATCCAACCCCTCGTGACCTTGGAAAGGAAATTACTTGCATTATCAGCCAGGCTCTTAAGGAGTTCATTCCAGTTTCTTTTGGCTGGAAGCATGGTGACCATCACCTCAGGGACTTAAAGTCTGACTTGGAGTATGTCTTGTTTTTTCAAGGCTTTTATTGAGTTGAAAAGCTGCCTGACAGTATTCATGTACGTGGTATTGAGAGGCTATATTGCACCTCTGATATTTTCCACTTGGAGGGCTACTGGGAAAGGCAATGCCGTGTATTATTCTGTGCTCAGAATAAGCAATCAGTCCATTGTGCCCAACCACCATGCTGGCAATGGAGAGCATCATACAGGCGTAGCCCTTGACTGACTAGTGCTGAAGTTTTGAGTGACTGAAGAAAAGCAAGCAGCCTTCTGATTCTGCCAAAGCAGAATAACTTCCGATTTCTTAGAGCCCAATCCTGTGTATGTCTAGTTAGATGTAAGTCCCATTATTGTAAATGGGGCTTACTCCCAGGTAAGTGTGCATAGGATTGCAGTATGCATAGGATTAATCTACAAGATTTCATCTAGAACAGATTATTTTTGCTTCATACACTTTAAGAAGGGGGCTTGATGTTGAGAAGATAGAAGCCCTCCCTCAGTTCTCCCCCACCAGGCTTCTGTAATCTGACATTTTGCCTACCTTCCATGATTTAAACAGTTCCTTCAAGGATAGAGTAGGAATAGTTATATATCCTTGGAGCTAAAAACACTGCATTTTGGTGTTTTGTGTGCGGTGCTTAAGGTATTTTCCAGAAATTCAAATAGATAACTTTTCCAATACTTTTCCATAGCTACCTATGGGGTGGGGAGTATAGCACCCCAGGTGCCATCTTCAGGGGGGTGTCACCATTGAACCCCAAATTCTGAAAATCACAAGTTTATGGCATAATTTGATCATGCTGTATACCGGATGTGGAATTCCACCCGGAATTCAATGGAAAAAAAAACAAAAAACCCAAGAGTGTAATATTTCTATTCTATCAAAAGTTATGGCCAAAAAAAAATAAAAATAAAAAATAAAACTTTTGAAAAAATTGCAGTTTTAAGGAATAATACAATCGTGCTGTATACCTTTGGATGTGGAATTTCACCAGGAATTCAATGAAAACCCCCAGAGTGTAATACCTTAATGCTAGCAAAAGTTATGGACAAAAAAAAATTCTTCCATGGGGGTGTGTGTAAAAAAATTAAGTAGCCCCAGGTGCAAAATGCCCTAGCGATGCCACTGTTCCAATTACAAATAATGGAGCTGCATCTGCTGACACTATGACACTAACCTGGTAAACTTTCAGAGCATTTAAAATTAGTGAATGAGAACTTGGAATAGACACACATAATACTGCTTTTTACCTTTCAAATAACAAAAACCATGAAAAATAACACCATTTTCAAACACTCCTAGGCATTACATTCATTTCGGTAGTAATGGTTTAATCTGATTAAGATAAACTCTCTGTAGATCACTTGGCAAAATCTTATATCTGTTCAAATAGGGATATGTTTTTAAGTCTCAGCAAATCATTCAGGGTCAGAGAGCACTACTTTGTCTGTCCATCAGATTCAGAGATCAGCTACCATTTGACCTTTTACTTCCCTGTATTTAATATTCCCTGAGCCTTGTGTGGCCCAAAATAGCAGGCTGCAGTATTGAGAAAATGTGCAAATCTTATTCATCATTTTGAGATATGAGATAGCCCGATTACCACTCTGGGACAGCCCAATTATAACGGGGGGGGCAGATAAATGGTTCCTGTGGACTGCCTCTGGCCAGTGGGCCAGATGTTTGACACTCCTGCATTAGGTAATAGGATAGATACAAATAACAAAACAAGAGTTTTGTACAAAATGTTCATACAAAATACTATTTCTGTTGGAATCAGCGTGTCTGAATTGTGTAAGGATCACTGAAAATTCAGCAGAGTGTTTTGTTACACACTGAGAAGAGATCTTGAAGCTAGTGCTTGGCTGATTTATTCTCAAAGTGCCAAGGACCCAGCCCTTACAATGTGGATCTTGGGATCTGGGTTCATAACGAGTAATGCCTGAAGTTGCTCTGAGCTGTTTGCATGTTGACCTTGTGGCTTTGTGTGCAGTATTTGGTTGTGACCTCTGCCACCTATCATGTTCTTCCAGCACTTGAAGGGCAGCCCACGGGAATGCTAAATGCGGAAGAATTTAAACTGTCCTTGTGCTGTCTGCAGTGGGGAGAAACTCCTTGTGTGGTCTCCCCCTCTGCCACAAATGCAAGTCAGCATCTGTCACAACTGGTCTTTGTGTAAACATGCAGTGCAGCATGCGCACACATACACTCGTGCACGTATTGTTAAATATTTATGCCTCAGAGATAATGTCATGAACTGTCTCTGTATGAAGGAGGCCCTTTAATTGTGACATGAGCAGCCCCAAAATCGTTTCGTTAAAGCATTGTTTGAAACCCATGATTATAATAGTGTTTTTTTAATGAAATTCTGAAACTGTTTGCTGTGAGTGGCTTGGTCTTGTTTTACTAAGCTTACTTTGCGGTTTAAAAAAAGCCAACTAACTTATAGCAGAGTTGCAAATCTTCTTGCAGAAGTTACTAGCCCATAGAATGTTTTACAAGCTTGCACATGCATACAGATCTATCGCATTTCTTTTATTATTTGTATCCTATTTTTCTTCCCACTGAAAGCCCAAAGCAGAAGTGGAGGGAAACTGGATCTCTTCCAGTTTATAGAAGTTTCCCTGTCTAGTCATAGAGTAGATTGTTGTGTTCTGTATGTGACCAGGTATTTCTGTTTACAAGCCTGACTAAGGATTGAACTAGATGAGATGACAGCTGGGTTTTTTTAAAGTACATGCACATACAGTTGGAGAGATTTGGACCAGGGTTGCAGTCCTGGTTTGGTAGTTTGTGAGTTAATTGTGAGTCAGTTAAGAGTCAATTAAGAGCTGGTGTTTGTGGAGAGCTGAAAATAATGGGTCCAAACAATAGAAGTCTTTGATAGGTCTCCAGTACATGTACTGGAAACCATGTTACCGTGAAACTGAGGCTTCACAACCCCATTGGGGTCCCACCCTCAAGGTTGAAGTAGAGCACATACAGCAAGGGGAGAGGAGCATGTGAACACAGGACATTCATATAAAATCAAATAATTGGCTCTCTGTATCTGCAGGAGAGCCATTCCTGGACCCTCCATGGGTTCTGAATTCCATGGATAATTGTATCCTAATTGTAAAAGTTCTGTTTTAAAATTTCAAACATAGATGTCATACACATTAATCTGTTTGCTTAACCCAACATTGTCTGTTTTGTATGTGTGAAGAATTACCCCTGCCATCTAACTTAGGAACCAAACAAAGAATGAAAACATACTCTTATATGCTAAATGTCAGTGTTTGTTTTTTTCAGAGGGAAAAAGTCCTTATCATGCTTCAACTCTTCTTTTGTAGGTAAAGGCAGCTCAAGCATCTCATCCGACGTGAGTTCAAGTACAGATCATACACCAACCAAAACTCAAAAGAATGCCGCTACCAGTGAAGGTATGCAGATAGTGTTCCTACACTTTTTGTGCTGCATTCGCTAATTTTGGAGGGGCCAACTTTCTTTGTTTGATCTTAAGAAAAGGAAAAAAGGAACTATGCAAAAAGCAAGTTTATTCTCCCTCCCACCTTCACATTCCCATTTCTCACTGTTTAATGTGTGCGAATCAATGGCAATTGTAGAAATCATAAGTTCAGTGACTTTTCTCCCAACAAACTTCAGCATAGTTCATTATGCTTGTTGAGTCTTAAATTTAATGTGAGTGGGCTGGACTCCCATATCCAAGAGTAATAACTCTGGAAGTTGATCTACAACTGGAATATAGTGTTTTCCTGATGCTTAGAAGCTTGTGCCAAGCAAGCTAAAGAACATAAAACTAAATGTATGGTTCAGTGTGGCAATGTGAAATTTATATTGATGGATCTCACCTGGAACTAGGAGGAAATGTATCCATTCTGGAATGTAGATTTTTTTTTGGCAAAGGTGTTTGATGGGGGATGAGGGGTGGGGTGTCATGCATCGGTCTTAAAACATGTTTTGAAATGGAACCATTTCATGAAGGCATTCTTGCAAGGGACAACGTAAAATAGCAAGACTGAAAAATATATTTTCAAGACCGTAAGAATTAAAAATGACTCAAATTCAGTGAAATGTGGATGGGTGTCCTCTGAAACACAACATGGGACATACAAGCTTCAGTGTTCAGTGGTGTTGCAATTCTGTCTACTAGAGAGATACAGGTTGTTCTTTTGTCTTGTAACAAACATGTGAAGTATAGACATTAACAGCCCAATCCTGAGCTGCCTGGCTCCTGGAGGAACAGCTGTACCGAAATGGCTACTGCTGCATCCTGCAGGAGCCTCAAGGGAAAGGGATGTTTGTCCCCTTTCCTAGTAAAGCCCCAAAATGGGGAAACTCGAGTCTCCATCAGCTTTGGCTGGTGCAGACTGGAGCAGCCCCATGTTGGCCCAAAGCATGCCATAGGATTGGGCGGTGGAGGCCACTGCCTGTCTCACTCACCCCATGTGGGTCCAGCCCTCCCCTGCCCAGTTCCACTGCCTCTTCCCACCCCAATTCTATGGATACTGCTGGAGCACTAGTGGCCCTTCCACTTGGTGCTGAGGCTGGGTGCTAGCTAGTCCTGGGTCAGTGCTCTCTCCTACTTCAATGCTTCAGTTGTGCTTTACAGCATGTTCATGACACTTTTAGCCAGCAGTACGGCTCTCAGGATTGGACCCTAAGCCATTTCAGCTTCTTTCCTCCACTTCCACGACAACTGATTTAGCTTGCTGCAAGCTGGTTATACAGTATAACTAAGCATGGCTTTTTCATTGACTGAGAGCGCAATCCTAAACTGGAGTTAGGCCAGCATAGGCTAAGCCAGCAAAGTTTGGCCAGCACAAGGGCCACTGTAAAGCATGTTTGGACCAGTCTCTGAGTCAGGGGGGATGGCTCACATCTGTGTGCTGGCCTCTCTGACTCAGAGTGGTCCAAACATACTTTACAGTGGTCCTTGTGCTGGCCAAACTTTGCTGGCTTAGCTTATGGCGGCCTAACTCGGTTTAGGATTGCGCCCTTAGTGAAGTGCAGGCAAAACTTGGGAGATACGTCTTTATGATGGATATTAAATTTAGAAAGTGTAATACAGTTGTGGGTGGCTATGGGCTGAGCTGCAGCATTCCGAGGCTCTGATGATGTCATGATGAGATGCAAATGACATGCGGAATCTTCAGGCAGCAACTGAACTCTTGACAGTTGAAGACAAACAACAGCAAACAGGTTTCACGCAGGCAAACCGATACAATGTGTTCTGTGGACATGTGGGCGGTCCCTGCTTGGCAGTGGACAGTTGGCACAAGGTGCTGTGGCTGTTGCTCTCTCTGAAAGTTTACTTTCCGTGTGTAACGTAAGGCAATTGGGCAGGTGCAACCAAAGGCTACAAAGATGAAACAACAGTGTACACAGGAAACACCTGAGGAAAAAACAACAACAACTTGCAACGCTACGTCACAGAGCTGCTACATCTAGAGCAACAGAAACAGTACAGCAGCGTGACAAAAGACTCCACGATAAGAGAGACAGAGCTGCTACATCTAGAGCAACACAAACAGTACAGCAGCGTCACAAACAACTACAGGATATGAAACAGAGGGCTACTACACCTAGAGCAACAGATACAGTACAGCAGCAGGGATGGGACATATAAACACCCGGGCACACATGTGAGTGGGGGTGGGGTCAGGGATGGGACATATCAATACCCAGGGACACATGTGTGTGGGGGTGGGGTCAGGGATGGGACATATCAACACCCGGGCACCCATGTGAGTGGGGGTGGGGTCAGGGATGGGACATATCAACACCGGGGCACACACGTGAGTGGGGGGGGGATCAGGGATGGGACATATAAACACCCGGGCACACATGTGAGGGGGGCAGGGATGGGACATATAAATGGGCCATCTGTATGCCTGGTGAGCGGGGGGGGGGCAGGGATGGCACCTATAAACACGCGGGCGAAGCCGGGTACATAAAAGCTAGTAAAAATTATAAAGTGAAATCTTTTACAAATTCACTATAATATTAATTTAACTCAGAACTTGATTATAAGCAACATCTTTAGTTTCACCTCCAGGAGCAAGAATAAATAAATTCTTGGGTGAACCCACCCTTGAGCAAGCAACATAAAGTTGTCCGTGGGAGAAACATGGCGATCTCAAATCCACTCCGCAGTGCTTCATAGACTGCCCCGTGATTGTTGATCGTGATCGAGAATGCAAGTCTCACTGGAAATTGCAATCTCTTAAAAGGGAGATTTGTTGGAATGAGTGGTATCCGTGGGATAAAAACTGTTTCACCCTCTCCTTTTCTTGTTAAGATAGTCACTTCAATTACAGTACCCAGCATCTTCTTGACGCACAGCCTGGTGCCGTTGCAAAATTTTGGCGGGTCGAGGTTCCGTAGTAAAATAATTGGAGATCCCACTGTAAGTAAAAGACAATGTGGTGGCAATCCAGCCGGATCAAGTGAGTTTAGGAAGTCTGATGGGAAATTGACGACCTCCTAGGCATCTACTATGGTATCGATAGCCTTGTGTTCAGTGACTACGCCTGGTAACACAGCAAGTATTTGACTGGAGTCCAAGACCGGGGCATAATGATTTCTAAAAATTTCCGGAAGGTTTTACAGAGTTCTATGTGTTCTATTTGACTACACTTGGGCTTAAATGTCATCGGGACTGTCACCAATCAGCTTAGCGACCCCGAAAACTATGGATTTGACACGAATGTTGGTCATTTTAGACATTTTATTGTTCACCCCTTCTCACCCCCCATGTTGATGGGGGCCGAACGTGGACTTAAATGGCATTGGGAGTTTCACCGTTCATCTCAGTGACCCCGAAAACTATGGATTCGACACTAATATCGGCCATTTTTGACTATTTTTACATGTCACCTCCTTCCCACCCCCACCCCTAGGGGTGCTAGGGGTGTCTTACCCCCACAGTATTTCTAGAAGTGGGATGAGTTTTGAAATCTGAAATCAAATGGCGTCCTCTATGCCACCATCAGTGTGCTGCGGATTTTCTATGTCCAAGCACTCTATCTTGCACCACTTCTCACCCCCCCATGCCGATGGGTGCCGAATTCGGACTTAAACGGCATCGGGAGCGTTACCGTTCATCTTGGCAACCCCAAAAACTATAGATTTGACACCAATATCGGCTGTGTTCGATCATTTTTACATGGCACCCCCTTCGCACCCCCCACCCCCAGGGGGGCTAGGGGTGTCTTACCCCCTGCAGTATTTCTTTCTAGATCGCAAGGCATATGCATACTAAGTTTGGTGTAATACTGTTCCAGGGCTAATGTGGAATGAACACACACACATCCTTTTACATATATATAGATTGCTGGATTTATACAGGTTGTCTCTAGCTTAGAGAACCTTGGCTATGTGTGAGCTTTTTTTTTTAAATCAAGGGTGGTACTGTGGCCAGTTTAATTAGAAAACAAATTCTTCTGAGCATGTACTTAAATTCAGACCATCTGGCAATGGAAAATATGTGTGTTCTGACTGGATTGTCTCTGCCAGATACTAAACTATCTTAGACTATACAAAAAGATTATACTGAATGGTTGTAGACTATGTTGGCAGTATAGCATTGGGGTTCTTTTTAGAAGATGTTGGGTTCATTTGGTTTGCTGGGTTTGGTTTGCAGTAAGAAATGGACAGCTCTCCATAACATGAAATAGATGTACTTTGTCACCAAGTAATTTGGAGATAATTTTAAATGGTGTATTGGCTTTTTTTTAGAGTACTGCCAGCTAGTACCCCAGTGATTTACTTCCTCCAGACTTGGAAAAACAATTTTAAATTCAAACTTGAAAAGCAAAAAATATTTTCAGGAAGGCAAATTATGGGATCTCTTTGTACTTTGTTTCCTGTCCCAGGAACTCAAAACACATGCCTCTTTTTTAATAAGGCTTTTATGCTGGTATGTTTTGTTTCCATTTGATATTCCTGTTTGATACCAATCATTTGAGGCTTGCTTTTAAAATATATTTTGCCTATAAATCATAGCATTCAAAAGTTGTTAAACTTGCATCAGATATAATCCCTTTCTGGCAAAGCAAGAATGGTAAAAAGCAAGAAGTTCAGAGGTAGACAGCTCTCTCTCGGCCAATTGGACCTTTTTCAGAAGATATTTCATCTGCAGAATTATATCCTGGGTGAGATTGGTAGTGGGCCATGAATTTTGGGAAATGAATCAAATTAATTCTTATTACTTTTACTTCTCCTAGTGTATAAATTCATTTTGTTGGTTCCTGAGGAGCTTATCCTTGCTTGACATGCATTGTAAAGTTCCACACATTCTGCTGCTGTTGTCACAAAAATAAAATTCTTCTTACAGATAGGTTAGCAGACTGGCAAGGCAAACAAATCCCAATCCCATTACCGTGGGTGGTATGCTCGTACCGCCTGGGCAACTGTTGCGCATGGTGCTGTACAGTGCCTCCAACACTGGCAGTAAGCCCTTATTGCCGGCGCTGGGGTGGCGTCATGGCAACGCTGCCCATGCACGCACTGGAGGGAGCACTGATTGCCGGTGAGCAGTGAGTTTGCCTCTCACTGGTGATGTGGCCTTTCAGAGCAGGGTGGAAGGGCGTTTCTGGGCAGGGGGGGAGGGGGGGAGCAGAAGCAGGATTGGCTGTGACTGTCACCGCCGGTTCCCGACCTCTGAGTAAGGCTGTGCCAAGGAGGTTATATATTTGACTGGAGGGAACATGACGTCACATGAACGTCTAAGGGTGCCATCTTAGATTTAAATTAACTGGCAAACCTGCATTAAGCACTTGTTAGGTTAGGTTATATTGTTAGGTAAGAAGAAAACATTAGTGATGCTAAGGCCATTTTGAAAATCTGAAATATTTAACTGTATTATTACTATTTGCCTGTAAACTGCTTTGTGAACTTCGTGTTGAAAAGCGGTATATAAGTACCTGTTGATTGATAATGATTCACATCATAGGACGATTGTTGGTTTGGCAATGGCACATTTACATGTGCAACTAAATATTCCCTGTTTTTTCATTGCTCCTTTCTTCCCCAGCCTGCTGCTTTTCAGTACTTCTTTCTGTCTTTACTGTCCCTGTTCTCATTTGCCCCACTGGCATTTAATTCTGTTAGTTTTGGCTGTGTGACTTTGGTTACGGGTGTCTCCAGTGTTATCTTGCCAAATGTTGCATTAACAACAAAATGTCATGAGCAGACACAACCAATCAGGTTAACTAAAGATGAGATCAGCTAAGCCCAAGGATAACGAGACGGAAGTAGGAGGAAACTGGTGCTAAGAAGTATAGAAAAGTTAACATGTATGTGTAAGTATTGTTGAAAGTTGCCAAAAACAGGAACCATTTTGGGATATGTGTGAAAATGAACACAAAATGAGGTAAGTAGCTTTGAGTTTGCTCTTAGAAATTTTGTCAAGTGAGTGAAATATGATGTAGAATTTGCCTAATTGTAACTGTCTTTGTGATGATTAAGTGAACAAGGAATATTCAGCAGGAATTAATCCGTCAATAACATATGGAGCGCTATCATGAAGCACTTCATTTTTGTTAATGATGCAATTTAAGTTCATTCACAGGTTGTTCACCTTTTTTTCCTGCCAATTACAGAATTGCTTCCAGTTGCAAACCTTGAGGATGTTCTTCCCTTGCCAGAATCAACTGTTCTTAAACGGTGTTCACCAGATCTTCCAAGCGTTGTATGTTTTTGACCACCTGTGGCAAGCCGGCCAAAGTTAGCTCTTCTGATTGGTCCAAGTGTTTTTGTCTCCAGTTACATTCATGAGATTTTTTTTCCCCACAGAGGGTGTTAGATGAAATACTACACCACAGTTTGACATTATGAGCAGTCTTGAACCTTGGAATCGCATCTTTTCCCTCCTCCTCTTCTGCGTGGCTGTTAGTAACTTCCAGTCTCAGTTTGTCTGAGAAGGCAAATTGTGGTTTGGGCTTGCCTGTGAAAATCCTAGTATGCAGTCAAATGCAAACCATAATTTGCCTGTGTGGGCAAAGTAGATCATGGCTTATTGCAAACTGGGTCTGAAGCTGGTACCTGCTGAGAAAGATGACATTCATGAGCCTATTGGTAGGAGTCTTTCTCCTTGTGCCCACCCTTCTGTTGATTCTTATATTACTCTTTAAATGTCTTTAAATATTTGTTCCTTTGAGGGGGAGCAGTGGTTCTGGCTTAGAACTTGGGGAAATAATATTTAGTTGGAAATTTCTCTTCAGCAATATTTGATACTTTCACGCATCATTCCTAGTGCTTAGCCTGATGTGTCGTGAAGGAAAACACTAGAGATGAGCAAAAAAGTATATTTATATGCATGCCGTTTAAATATAAGAAGATGGATTTTGAATAGCCGAATACTTAGTAAATGCAAACAATATGTTAAACATCACCAAATGTCATATTTGTTGTCAAGTTGTACTTTATGCCAGAAACCTCCTTTGACTTTTCTGTGATTGAGAAGTTCATTTGTTCTCTCCTTGAAACTCATGCTCTTCCTCTTCAAACACTTCAGTCTCCTGGGAACTAATTATCCCTAGGAAACTAATCTTGTACTGTTTGCCCCTTTGAGTTTCCTACTGCTCAGGGAAGTGGGGAGTTGAGCATGCTCATGGTAGATGGAAATGGCCCTTAGAGTGGATTCAGAAGATACAAGTTGACTGGCCAACTAAGGCGGCCTTTATATCTAATCACTGGCTTCAGTGCCTGTTGTGCGGTTGGTCATTGGCTGTGCCTTTAGTCTCATTTTGAAATCTCTTAGTTATGACTTACTTTTTAAACAATACCTAGAGCAGTGATGGTGAACCTATGGCATGGGTGCCCAAGGTGGCATGCAGAGCCCCCCCCTTCCCGAAATGAAAAAATAGTGCAACTGATTACACAGCACTTGGCGGGCTTGGGAGTTACCTGCTGCTGCCACCGCTGCCTGCAAACATGCTTTGCAACTCTTGCAAGGGGAGGTGGGACACTGCAGCTTGCCTCCATCCTTCACTGCAGCGGGACCACGTTTGCATATGGTAAGGCAAAACCAGCCTCAAGTGCCTGTGATCTGCCAGAATGAGGTGATAATTGCCTCTCCTGCATGTTGACTGAGCAGTCTGAGAAGCCTAGAAGAGCTCCCGGTGGGAGCCAGGCTATGAGTGAGGGCGGGCAAGCGAGCGAACGAAGGAGGCAGAAGGTAAGGCAGTCCTTTCTCCCTTTGCTTTCTCCCAGCAAGCCTCCAGCCTTCGTTCCTCCCTCTTCTAAGGAACCCCATAAACAAGACAGTGTGGGGTGCTGCTCCCCTCACAAGCACCTCTTTTGCCACCCCAAATCCTTGCTGCAGAAGCAAGCAAACCTCACACTCATCCCTTGACATGCTTTGCTAAGATCTGCCTTTGTAAAGAAGTGGCTGTTCTTTCCCAATCCCGCCCCCTCAATTTGGGGCTCAAAGCATGATGGAATCCTGTCTGGAAGGGGGAACGAAACCCCCTTTCCCCTCATCAAATGCCCCAGAATGTTTGCAGAATGGAGCTTGTTCAAACTGCAGTGCCAGCAGGGGCAAGCAAACTTAACATGTGCGTGCGCTCTCCATCTCTTGTGTGCACACAGTACATGTATGTACACACACACACACACACACACACACACACACA
>JAJKFI010000037.1:10095885-10112650 GCA_029204185.1 Lerista edwardsae
TGCAAAAATCGAACGTCTGCAGACAGGAGCCCAGAGGAGACATGACTTAGCCAGCAATGTGCACTCTCTTTCATAAACACGCTGCCTTGGCACAGAGGAACAAAAGGGAGGAAGGTAACTTTGCAGTGTCCCTTTCTCAAACACATGACAGATGGGGGGAAAGAAGTGGCAATGAAATGAGGTCATTTCACAGTCACAAACACCTATAAAGATATTTTCGGAGTCCTGCCCCACCAGGGAACCTCAATAAGGGGGTGTTTGGTTGGAGGGGAATGAGCAATTCTGGGGGACCACATTGTCTTGTTTTTGGGGTTCCTCAGAAGAGGGAGGAATAAAAGCCAGGGGTGTGTGGGGAGTGGAGGGACAAAGGAGCTTTCCCACCCATTTGGCTGCAGCTGGTTGAATGTGTAGCATGTGCTGTGCCTTGCCCCTTGCAAAGACCTGCATGTAGGAGTTGCAGCAGCAGTAGCATGAGCAACAACAAACCCTGGAAGGTTTTTTAAAATCATTTTAATTTTCCCCCACTCCCATTTTCAGCGTCTGGGCTTGGTGGTGTGGGTGAAATTTTTCACGCACACACGCATGCGTGCACGCTTCTAGGAGTTTGGGTGTGTGTGTGAATGCACTTTATTCCTGTGCTTTTCTTTTACTAATAGCTGGCATATTTCCATTTTGTTTCAGTGAGGCTTGAACAGACAAATTAGTGGATTGTGCCCTCTCCCCAAATCTGCACGTGCCACAGATTGTTGTTGTTCAGTTTTCAGAGTTGCCCCAGTGGGGAGCGGAGAGATAATTTCCACAATGCGATCTTACAAAAGCAAACAATGTACTGTAATATCCCAACCTAATGCAGCTTTAATCCTGATAACTTGCCTCAGTTTGCCTGCATTGTTTGCAATGATGCTTTATGAGGCAATTAGCAGATATTTCTCCTCTTCTCACCCTCCTCCATGCAAGTCATTTGTTTCCCCATCCTAAAAACTCATAATTTGCTGTTAACACCACCCTTCCATCCCTCCTCTCTTGTGCCCACTTTCCAAGGGTCTGCAATCCTTTCTCACCCCAAACTTTTCCAGTACACAGTGTGTGCAGTCTGACCTTTCTTTGCCAACACTTTCTGACACTTCTGATAAAAATTTGATCAATTGTCATGCAATAATTAAAGTAAATCATTAAATTAAATCAATAATTTAATTAATTTTACTTATTATTTGTAATGTGATAATTTAATGTAATTTAAAAACTGGTAGTATGCCTTGACAATTTTAGCACCATGTCAGTGTGTTGTGAGCTGAAAAAGCTTGAAAATCACTTCCTTAACTCAAAACTGACCCATGAAACATTGTTCTGAGAGCTAATGAAGTGGTGTTATCAGGGCCGGCTCTAAGCCAGTGTGACCAATGTCATCACATTGGGCCCCGCGCTTCAGGGGGCCCTGCACTAGCAGGGTGAGCATATTGCCTGTGGCTGCAGCTGGGATCTCTATGGGCTGTAAGTTAGCATAGAGCAGCTTTACCTTGGTCTCTCCCACCTGCCTCTGAACAGCCCAAAATGAGCCACCTGGAAGCAGTTGGTGGTGATGTTATGATATCGCCACCAACTACTTCCACATGCCATGCTTTGCATGTGGCACGAACAGAGCTCTTCTTGGTGGGTGGGGGCCCCTGCAGGGAGGGTTGGGGCCCCTGCAGGAATGCCCCACATTGGGCCCCACCGCTGCTAAAGCCGCCTCTGGGTGTTACGATACAGCAGGGATCTAATGTTATTAGATCCCTGCTGTATCATAACACCCAGAGTCAGCTCTCATTTCCATGTATCAGAGCTCATTATTGTTGTTCAGTCGCTAAGTCATGCCCGACCCTTCGCAACCCCATGGACCACAGCACGGCAGGCCTCCCTGTCCTCCACTAGCTTCCGGAGTTCGCCCAATTTCATGTTCATTGCTTCGGTGACACTATCTAACCTCTGCTGCTCCCTTCTCCTTTTGCCTTCCATCTTTCCCAGCATGACGGTCTTCTCTAAAGAGTCCTCTCTTCTCATGAGGTGGCCAAAGTACTTGAGCTTCAGCTTCAGGATTTGTCCTTCCAGGGAGCAATCAGGCTTGACTTCCTGGAAGATTGACCGATTGGATCTCCTTGCAGTCCAGGGGACTCTCAAGAGTCTTCTCCAACACCATAATTCAGAAGCATCTATTCTTCGGCGCTCTGCCTTTCTTATGGTCCAGCTCTCATAGCCATACATTGCTACTGGGAAAATCATCGCTTTGACTAGGCGAACCTTTGTTGGCAGGGTGATGTCTCGGCTTTTTATTAAGTTGTCTAGGTTCGCCATAGCTTTTCTCCCAAGAAGTAAACGTCTTTTAATTTCATGGCTGCAGTCACCATCTGCGGTGATCTTGGAGCCCAGGAAAATAAAGTCTGTCACTGCTTCCATTTCTTCCCCTTCTATTTGCCAGGAAGTGATGGGAGTGGTTGCCATGATCTTAGCTTTTTTAATGTTGAGCTTCAAGCCAATTTTGGCACTTTCCTCTTTCACCCTCATCAGAAGGTTCTTTAGGTCTTCTGCCACTTTCTGCCATTAGTGGTATCGTCTGCATATCTGAGGTTGTTGATATCAGAGCTCATACTATAACTGTTATTTAGCTGTGTGTCTTCAAGTTGGCCACTGGTTTTTTTGTCGGTTGCTGATTTGTTGGGCAACTTATACTGTTATATAGTTAAATAAAACTCATCGTAATACAGATTGACTTTTACTAATCCAACACCTGTAGAAGCAAGGAGAGGACTGGAGTAAGGCTTGTCCCATACAATTTTAGTCTGGCATATTACTATTACAAGTTGAGTTGAATAAAAAACTGTATCGTTGAAAGCTCTGTTATTGTGTTTTTCTTTTAAGAAAAAAGATGTTAATTAGTTTGGACAACTATGAGTTGTTTTTTTCTAAACTAAAACCTCAGTATTCAGGTTTAATTGCAGTATTGGCACTTAGAAAAAAAATAAGTTGGTTTTGTGTTGCAGTTTGGGTACTCTGGATCAAAAAGGTTCGCCATCACTGACCTAGAGGATCGAGGGCTGTATCCCAAACCTCTTAAATATTCTCCAGACTTGAATTCCTAAAATGAGGAAACTTCTTGATGGGAGAACCAGACTCCTGTACTGAGCCAGGATGGCTGTGCTGTCCAGACTTGTGAGGTTTTTGTTGAGATTTCTTTTCACAAATAGTTTTTAGTGGTCAAGTAAGAAGAGCTTATAATTGGTTTGCGGTAAAGATAGAAGCCAATGTTCTTTGGTGAAACAAGGTTAGGAATGTGTTTATCAGAGTGTGTATAGATTACTTGTTCCATACTCTTCATATAATGCTAAATCAACTTTGTCAGAGTGCATGGGATGGATTTTGGGACAGGTAAACAATGAAACTTAAAAACCTATCTCTATTGAAAATTAAGACTCTAAAACGGAAGCGTCCATCTTAATGTCGTTTGAACCCTACCCTTTTCCCTCCAAAAATCATGTGTTGCAATTCAGTGGTTTGCAAATCTTTATCTAGCCTGAAAGTACAATCCCAAACAATGGAATGATAAGACAAGGACTGTTTGAAGAGGATCCTTGTCTTATCATTTCCCTTCCACTTGGAACCCATGTTCAGTGGCAGATTGTGAGCTTGCTTCAGGTTTACTCACACATCTACCATGCATATAATGTAATATATTCTAAACTGTTGAATGTGAGATAAGTAACTGCCATGCTAACATACAGATAAATTCTGGGTCTTCAAGTTCATGTACTGAGGGAGGGAGGCAGTGGTGAAATTTAGCCAGTTCTCACCAGTTCTGCAGAACCGGTTGTTAATTTTAGGTTGGGAGAGGAAAGAAAGGTAGTGGCTGCCCTGAAGGACATAGAACCGGTTGTTAATTTATTTGAATCCCACCGCTGGAGGGAGAATACATATGAGCTTGAGAATCACTTCTGATATTGACACACATGCTAGTTTCTTTCTGAGGGGTGGAGACTCCAGAGGGAAACTCCTATAGAAAGCCTGTGCCACGTCTTAGAATGGACATTGTATGGAACCAAGAGCCTTACTCTTGTAACATGAGATGGTTATGTCAAATTATGCTCTACAGCAGTGGTTCCCAAACCTTTTTAGCACTGGGACCCATTTTTTAGAATGTCAATCTGTCCGGGACCTACCAGAAGTGGTAACATGGCTGGAAGTGCCGTCATTGTGACACCAGAGCCTGCTGCTTTTCTGAGAGAGCAGCAAAAAGTTGGGCTATTTCTCTCCCATTTTCCAATAGCAAAGGGAATTGGAAAGAAAAAAAAATCTATTTACAACCTTCACACACACTAAATAACCACACAGCCCTCCCCTTTTCCAGTGTCCCATCTTCCCATATGTTCAGAGGTCTCCAGTTTGTGGAGTGGCATTTACTAAGTGGTATGTTTGTGGTTTGAAGGAGAAAGTAAGCACCCAATGTGCCTCTTGAAGCAAGCTGGTGGTCCATCTGCTGCTTATATGCACAGCAGGTTGTCTGCCATGGAGAGTGCAAGAACCCTTAGTCTGATTTCAATTTGGTCTTCTCATTTTCCATCTGGAAAAGCCATCAACACTTAAAAGGTGAACGCAAGGCAAGCTGTGATGTCTAGCTGTGGGTTGTATTATTGTGTTTGCACTTTAGCCCATGTCTTTGCAATTTGAACAGCTTGTTTATAATATACAAAAAAACCTGTCTTATGCCGGGTCAGTATTTATTTTATTTTTATTTAAAGAATTTGTATCCTGTCTTTCTCCTGCACTTAAGGGCACTCACGGCAGCTTACAACATACAATTAAATTAAAACAACATTAAAAACATTAAGCATGAAAACAAACATTAAAACAGGAACAGTATAAGATCCATTGATGCTAACATCTGCTGTGACTCGTCCTACTCTCCACAGTATCTCAAACAAGAATATTTCCAGCCTTGTAAGCAGGATATTTTAATGAGAAGTGAATGAACTTTGGATCTAATACTTGTAAAAGCACAGCTGGAATTGCAGGGGTTTGATGGCCAAATGGCATAACTGCCAGGCTCATAGCAGCTGCTTTGGGAGGCTTATGGTGACTTGCTAGCCATATGACTTCCCTTGGCAGAAACTTCCAGTATTGAAAACATACAAATGGTCTTTGAGGTACTTGTAATGCAAAGGGGGCAAAAAACCACTGATGTCTGGTTTCCCAGATACAGATGCAGGAAAAAAGTGGATGTCTTCAGCATGTAATACAAACTGTGGGCTTGGTTCCGGTTTGGACAGTGAATAGACCATTGAAGCTGTCTTCAACAGAGTTGATCCATCTAGGTCTGTATTGGCTGGCAATGCCAATCGGGGGTTTTCGATAGGAGTCTTTTCCAGCCCTTCCTGGAGATGCTGGGAGCTTCTATGTGCAAGGCATGTGCTTCACCACTGAACTATGTATGCCCTCATTCCTCATGAGTCATCTCTATCTTCTGTACAGCAACTATCATATGTAGGGTTACCAGCTACAAACTGGGATAGAGTGCCTATGGTTCAGCTTTCATGATGAGCTGCACCTGCCCAAATTCCCTTTTCTAGACAATGGTTAAAGGTATAGGCACTCTGTCCCAGTTTGTAGCTGGTAACCCTACTAAGCCTACTTATATGGCTTGTTCTGTATTAGCAAGCAGAAAGGAAAAAGTGATCAAGGTTTTTGGATAGATAGCAGTACAGTGTCTAGTTTGTGATGGTGGTCTTCCATGACTCTAGCCACCTGCTACATAGCAATTGCTATCTTCTCTTGGTGAGTAACTAATTACAAGACTTGGGTTCAGGAGGGCGGGAAATTGCTGGACAAACTTTGGATATTCTTGGATTTCTAAAACTTTACTGTCAGTTGTGTGTGTTTCCGTGTTGGAGGAAAGGTGATACTGAAATGGAATTGTGTGAGGGATACCCAGTGTTCTTAGGCATGCCTGATTTAGAAGTGATCTCTACTGTACTTTAATATCAAACATTTGAATAAAGGAATCTTTATGAAGGGTTTTGATGAGGTTCTTCAGGGAAAAAAATGGCGAAATTGCCAATGCTGTTCAATTTGCTCTGGTTTAAGAAGCAAAGAAGCAAGGAATCTTGCTTTTGAAAGATGCAGCCAGAAGGTTGGTGATCATTGCCTTGTCCAATGTTCCTTGTTCGTAGAGTCTGCTCACAGTTTTAGGCACTATGCCCCATCGTGTTCAATGTAACCATTGTAAAGTGTATTGCTGTATAGGCTGGGTCTGCCAAGAACAGCATACTTAAACATTTGAAAGGAGAGAGAGGACAAATGCCTATCGGCTATGAAAGAATTACATAAATGAGCTGCAAAGGGGATCCAAATGTTAAACTAGGAAGGCAATAAGTGCAGCTTGCCGCAATGCCTACTGCAGACACTCCTTTGGTGTTCCAGCTGCTGGGCAGCTTTCCCCTGCTTCTCCGCACCAATGTTTCAATTTGTTTAAAATTTGAATGAAGGATGAGAATAAAAATAATGAAGTCATGTGCCGTGTGGATGATAAAGATTATGTAATGGTGATGAAGCCCCTGGTGGTGTTAGGATGACTTGCTCTGATTCTAAAGGGGGCAGGCAGTAAATCGTAAGGAAGATTAGAATTCCTTGGAAAGGAGGGAAACTGAGAAGGCAGCAGCCCAGCAGAAGGTAGGGGGCTTAGAAAAATAATGTCAAAAGAAGGAATGGTCCAGGAAATGACAGGGAGAAGGGAAAGAAAATTGGACTCGGAGAGGAGCTGTACAATGCCAGGAGCTATAGAGGGGAATATGGGTGAAGTTTTTATTTGAAATAACCCGTCAAATCTCTGCCTAAAGGCCTAGAGCTGTAATTTAAGCTGTAAGATACTGCCAGTTCCCTCATTTTAGCCATGTATAGACTGACGGGGGGATCTTCTAACTTCATCCTAAATGTAGGTAAAATTTTCCTTCACGTTTTTTCCAGAGTCAAAGCCCCTTTTGTTTAATAAAGGAGTTTGGGCTTCATCCATGGAAAATACTAATTGTAACAAGGTAGGACAGAGATCCTTGTTAGAAGAACAGATCTGTGTGTGTGTTTTTTCTTTAGGACAATCTGCTCTCCTCTTTGTAAATGAGACTCTTTTCAAGACATTGTAGAATGTCATTTACCTAACAGCTGGAGTTTATCAGCTCTGGCTATGCTAAACCAGGATACACAAGTGAAATGTCTTGCCACCGTTCTCTGGAGACCACAGCCTTCTGCCTCCCTAATGTGGGATGAAGCTTTCCTTGCAGCCTGCTCATTCGCTCCTTGAAGTGCTGGCCAATTTGGCTGAATACGGCAGACGTGAATACATCATGTTACAGTTAACTTGCTGCCAAGTTCTGGTCGGCTTCAGTATGATTGTAGAAAAGTCCAAGGTAAAATAAGAATGAGGAAATCGCAATTAATTTAATCTTCTCCAAGGCTACATTAAAGCGTGGCTGGAGTGCTTAGCTAAAGTCTGTGCAATGGAGATCATGTGGACTTTTCATTCACTTATGTCAAAAGTGATAATTCATAATCTGTTTTTTTAAAAACCAGACTCGCTTCAAATTTTGAAAATGGATGTTATACACCAAAAATACAAAAAACTAAGGACGAACAACTTTTGTATTCATAGGTACTCAATTCTACCTTCAGTGATCCTGGCTCAGAAGTGCATTTTGACTCACAAAGTGAAGCCTTCCCTGAATAGCCGAACTTGTAAATTAATGCCATGTAGCAAGAAGAGCTATAACGTTAATGGAGTTCATGCAGTGAGACATGATTAGGGCATCGTATATCAAATCAACTAAGATGTAATGTCAAAATGTGACATTTGTATCTCACTTGAAAAAGGTTTTTCTTTGCCGTACAAAAACAGTGGGCAGAACTTAACGCATCATGGTTAAAATTTGGTGGGATTATATGGATCTAGAACAGCTGTCTCCAAACTCTAGCCTGTGTGCCGGATCTGGCAACCACTGTTTCCCTCTGCCTGGTGACCCACGCTTAACGTTCCGCCGGGGAGCGATGTTACAACCGCAACTACAGTCCTCCAGTGTTGCTGTGGCCAGCCGTTTTCTGGTTCTGTCGCGCCAGCAGGCTGTGCACGCATCATTCTGGGCAGGTTTGACTGGCCGTGGTGACACTGGGGGGCTGTAGTCGTGGCTGTATCTTTGCTCCCTGGTGGAACGAAAAGCACCGGTTGTACCAGGGAGCCTTTTCAGCATTGCAGCAGTCTCCAGTTGGGAGACCACTGATCTAGATCATACCTCTCCACACTTCTTTCTGAAGGCTGGATCCAGTGTCTGGGGAACACCGTCCCCACTGTGAGCAGCGTTGAGTTCAGTGTTGTGAGTTGCATCTACCCAGAAATCTGGGTGAACAGCTTGCTGGGGCGAGGGACAATAGACATGACGGTCCAGAGCATCTCTCTGGCCAGCGCAAGTGCCAGGAGAAGCAGCAGCACATTGGAATGCACAGCACTAGCCAGAACGTCACTAACTTTCCCTGTGCCCTGTACTCTGCGGGTTGGAGACCGCTGATCTAGATAAAGGCTGTGGGGGCAAGATCTGGCTCATGGGCCACTAGATGGCCATTTGGTGTGGGACATGACGACAAAGCATGGCAAACAAATCATCCATTTGTCTGAGAAATGCAAGTAGGAGCAAGTCATTGCATATATTTTTCAATCAGGATTTGTGAGGTTACTTGAATCCTCTCTGCTTTTCTGAATATCCACCTGAATAACACATACCAGCAAGATTTTCTTTTGTTTTCTTCCATGAAATGTAGTCCCAAAAGCCTTCCTGTGGGGGAAAAATGTTTACATCGCAAGGAACTAAAGGGGTCTAAGCCTGAAATATTTATGGACAACTAGCAGCATATAGATATTTGTCAAGGGCACACTGCTCAGTTAATACCTTCTAGGAAGTAAAACAAGCCATTAAGAGACAGCCTTGGTCACCCTCATGGATGACCTTCTCGGTGGATTAGATAAGGGAAATGCATCCCTATCGTCCTGCTAGACCTCTCAGCAGCCTTTGATGCAAGTGATCATATTATTCTTCTAGACCAGCTAGCCAAGCTGGGGTTAAAGGGCACTTCTCTGACATGGTTCCACTCCTTCCTGGCAAACAGGTCACAAATGGTGATGCTGGGGGACACCTGCTCAGCACGTCGGCCTTTACAATATGGAGTGCCTCATATTGTATCCCATGCCGAAGCAAATGCCCATGATTCTATCCCCCATGCTCTTCAATTCTATCCCCCATGCTCTTTAATATATACATAAAACCACTGGGGGAGATCATCCGGGGGTTTGGAGTGGGTTGTCACCAATGTGCCGATGACACTCAACTCTATCTCTCTTTACCAATCCAAACTGAAGAGGTTGCGAAGGTCCTGGGACGCTGCCTGGCAGTTGGGGTATGGATGAAAGCCAGTAGGTTAAGACTGAATCCAGAAAAGGCAGAAGTCCTCCTGGTCAGGAAATCCTCAATGCAGGCATTAAGTCTTTCACCCACTCTGAATGGAGTGATACTTCCCCTGCAAGAACATGCATGCAATCTGGGAATGCTCCTCGACTCTCAACTGTCTCTGGAGAACCAGGTAGCAGCTGTGGCTAGGAGTGCATTTGCCTAGCTTTGATTTGGTGCACCAACTATGACCATACTTGAGCCATTCTGACCTGGCCATGGTGGTCCATCATTAGTGATTTCAAGGCTGGACTACTATAATGTACTGTATGTAGGGCTTCCCTCGATAACAGTTCGGAAGCTATAGTTAGTACAAAATGCAGCAGCCTGGATGGTGACGGGCTAGACTGTTTGACTCAGTAGGACCAGCAGCTGCAGGGGCTGCCCATACACTTCTGATCTCAAGATGATAGTACTAATCTTTAAGGCTCATTGTGACTTAGGCCCAGCCTACCTAAAGGACCTCCTTCTCCCATACATACCAGTTTGCCCTCTTAGATCATCTAAAGGGGCTCTCCTTCAAGTGCTCCCTCAATCCCAAGTTAAAGGGATGGCAGTTTAGGGGCGAGCCTTCTCTGTAACGGCTCCACAAATATGGAATTCCCTTCCAGAAGAATTAAGAACTACACACTCCCCCATGGCCTTTTGTAGAGGACTCAAATTATACCTATTTAGTCTGGATGACTGTGGCGGTCTGCCCTCTGTCCCTCTGGAATACTGTCATAGTTTGTTTTGACAATTGTTTTCCCACCTGCCAAAGAGCGTGTGGAAGAGAATTGGATCTTGCTTCATTCTTGAACATTCTCTGTGTTCCTGTTAAATGTTTAATGTTTTGTTTTTGTTTTACGGCAGGGTATAAATTATTCAAATAAATAAAGTGATAAGTGGTAATTAGGATGATGGCAAAATAGGGAGAAACACGCAGACTTTTGTTTTTTGCAGTTGCCTTCCTTATCCCAGGCAATGGAGAGGATGAATATGATGTTTTCAGTGTTGCCCAACTAGAAATATTTTGTTGGAGGCAAATGTGACTGCTTGCCACCACCACAACCCCCAAAACATATGCTCTAAAACTTCCTCACCAAACATTTGAATTGCCGAGTCCTGTATGGGATTGCAGTGTAAATAAGATAAAGAGCAAAGTAATTTTGCAGAGACTTGTAGACTGAGTTCAGTTTCTAATTTCACCCCATTAAAACATAGGCTGTTGAGTGCCAAATGCAAACATAAATTAGAATCTTTTCACAACTGTGTACCATATTGGGGATTAAATTAACTCTATACAAGCTCCAGCTTGGGTACGTAATAGGGAACTTTCAAGTCTGAGTACATACAAGTATTCATTGTGAACCAACTAAAATTTGATAGGAAACATCTGCTTATACCAAAGGTCAAAATTCAAATAAGCTTGTATCTGGAATGAAAATGGCAGATGCTCCAAGTGAAGCAAGGGTGTTATAGAGGAGTGATGCTCAAGGTGTTTCTGAAGATTGGTTCTATGGTCCACATATGATCTGCTGCTGGTCCCTGGAGAATGTCCAGAAAAGAAACTGTATGGCATGAATGTGGTACTGGCCCCTGGCACATGCAGGTGGGGAGGGAGGATTGCTGATCCACCAGTTCAGAATGTGCTGTTGAGAAGTGCTGTTTTATTAAGGACATGAAAATCAATAGGGAGTTGTTGTTTTTTGGAATAAGCTCGTAAGATTGCTACTGTGATTGTCATCCGTTTAGGATGTCAAGTAGGTTGATTTTTCTGGTAAATGAACAGACCTTCCTTTCTTTTTGCACACTTCAGGTAAAGTATGGTGTGAAAAGGTGTGGGGGAGGGATGACTGCATAATTCCTCTACAGAATATGTTCTGACTAGAGTAGATACATGTTCTGCTATTGCTTGTTTGGCCTCTGGATTCTTTCAAACTACATGTTCTGTCTACCTTCTTGTTTTTATGCTCCAGAGACAGTAGTATTACTTGGCTAATAGTATTGAATTGCACGTTTTTCCCTGCATAGTTCCTATTCTTCTCCCATTCCTGTCTTCTTCTTTTTTTTAATAGGTCAGCCTGTGCAGCAGCAGATCTTTGGCTTGTTCCAAAAGTTGGAGAGCAAGACTAGCATAACCCAGAGAACAGAAATCTTGCCAAATTAAACTGCAGTGTAACAGCTCAACTTCAAGAGCGTTCTGTCCCTCTGTTGATACCTGTGGGCTTTGAAGGCATTTTCTTTGACAGCCCCAAGTCCTTGTCACACAGGATCCTCATGAAGTGACATTTTAAAATACATGCCTTGTTTCTCCTTTGAACTGTGTATGGCTTCATGGCAAAGGTAGAAAAATTACTTAAAAGGATATCTACTCAGAGGTGTAATTGATAGCTGTCGCGATACAATAATGAGGAATGAGCAAGTTCCATAATCTCATTTATGTAGCATCAGGGAAGGGCTATTCCCCCCCCCCCAATATAAGCTTGGGGAAATATCCACCTTGCATATTGAGAACTGTACAGTTATGGAGACAGCCGTGATATCTGGCACTTCAAAGAGAACCACGTTTTGTGTGTGCATCTAACAGTATTGGCACTATAATATTGCAATTGTCTGGCATTTCCCCTGAATTAAACGAAAGTGGAATGTGGTAATTAAGAATTCTGCTAAAGAATGAACGTTTAAAAACCTATGATCAGCATATGAAGAAAATGTAATATAGGAATGGATGTTCTGTGCCAGTACGGAGGCCTTCAAGAGTACTGAGACAAAACTTAACTTCTTATGGGGAACTGAGCAATCCCATTTCTCACCATACTGTTTTCATCCTGACTCATAGAAGCATATGTAAGTTACTTTATACTGTAGTCCTTCAACTCCAACCTGGCAATAATTGAATCCCATCCCAGGGGGCAGTCCCTACAGATGGGAACAATACTAACCATAGAAGGAGCATGCACATCAAGCACTATGCCATAAGCTGGCTTCTAATCACTATTCCCTTGATAAATTAACACTGTGGAACATTGTAATCTCAACATTGTAGGCTGATCTGTCATATGGAAAACATGAGCAGACAGTGGCATTCTAATACTGAACCAATTTGTTGACCACAGTGATGGTGGTGGTGTTTTTTAAATCTTCTCCATGTTGAAGTACATTAGAAGCATAGTACACAAGAACAATGGATCCAGATGGAGCCTTTATTTGCTGTTTGGTTTGGCGCTGCAATATGCAGAGCTTTGGTCATTGGCCCGTATTGCGTGTCTTGGGTTTGGAATGACACCAGAGATAAGATGGCCACTGCCTTGTATAGAAAGCTATTCATCCACATTGTCTGATCCACCAGTGGGGAGAGGAACAAGAACTTAAAGCAATCCATTTTAAAGGTTAATGGGGGAAAAAATCACATTCTGCATCATTATGTCCCTTGTCTGTGCTTAGTGCTGTAAGGTGGTGGTAATGAGGTAAAAGTAATGTCCTTTTCTGCATCATATACTGGATACCATGGGTAAGTCAGGCACTGGAAGAGTGCCTACATCCTTTAGAGGACTTCTGACTTGAAGAGATCCATCTTGGAACAGTCATTACCAGCAGCAGCATTTCAAGTACCATCCGGAGGCAAGCGTCGGGGCAGCATGGGGGAACCTATTGCAGGTTCTTTGATCTTGAGCCCTCATCAGCCTGGTGCCAGTGCTGTTAGAAGCCTTAATGCCACAGAATGTTCCATATGTACTATGGCAATCAATGTAAGAGAATATTAGTTAAAATTATGTGGCATTGCCCAGTAGTGGCACAGTTCTTTCAAGAAGTATGTGTTCAGATGAATACTGTGTGCAAAAGGGGAAAAATAGTTCTTCAGAACTGAAAAGCCACAATTGTTACCTCAGTAATAGTTGGTGCCAAGTAGAATTATTGGACCTTGCGCTTAGAGTTCACAACATGCACAGACATCAAGAAGGTATTTACCTTGCCATATGGACGTTGTACATATTCTAACATATTGGTTATCTTTCATTTTCATGCTATGTTCCGATTGTTTTCTAATGTTTGGAGGATACTTTTTTTTAGCTTTTTTTTTTAGCTTCTCTGAGCTTTGGGGAAATATTTATGAGTCTATAAGTATCTGTAATTAAAAACAGTCTTGTCACTCTGGTATTTCCAAGATTAACAAATTTATTTTGGCATAAATTTTTTGGACTACAGTGCATTGTAGTTCACAAAAACATATGCTGAAATAAATGTGTCCATTTTTAAAGTTCCATCATAACAGGGCTATTTTTACTTCTAGATTAATATGACATTAATAAAACTAGGTACATTGATTAAAATAAGTGGGTTACCTGTTTTTGTAATACTTGCAAAATCCATTAACATCACAGATGTGGTGCTCATTTCTGTTCCCTCACCCCATTTCCCTACTCTTCTGTACTGTAGGATTCAGGGGTTGTGTTCAAAGGTTGGCCAGATTGGGGATTGGCTGAGCACCGATGCCCGTCAGGAAACCCCACTTGGCCATGCTCATGGCCAGGAACCAGTGGCAGTAATGGCACCCAGTGCACCAACAAGAGGCCGGGGTGGGGGCTCACAGTGACCTCCCGTGCAGGGCTTTTGCCTCAGGCTTCTAGCAACCTGGTGTTGGCACCGCTTTTTTCATATATCTGATCTCCTTCTGCCACAAGCAGTGTGCCTTCTCCTACTCCCCCTTTGTTAAATTAGAGTGCAAGTTGTTGAACTGTCTGACAGCCCAATCTTATGCCTGTCTACTCAGAAGTAAGTCCTATTGTATTCAATGGGGCTTACTCCCAGGAAAGTGTGTATAGGATTGCAGCCTGAGTTTATTTTGCTTAGAATAAAAAAAACCCGTATGTATAAAGTACTTGTATGTGTTTAATTTTTTGAAAGCAGCTATAGCAACGGTGCAGATGTGGCTTGCCTAAGGCCACCTTGTGAGTCCACAGCAGTGGTGAGATCCAAATAGGGCAGTTCAGTCTCTTGGCCACTGTGCTGCTCTCTCTCGGCCTCTGCTTCCTGTCTACAGTAAGGCACTAATAGGCCTTACAGTGTGGTTGCCAGGCTATAATCATAATATACATGTGAAGTGCCTTATGCACTTAGAAAGCGCTATGTAAATGTCGTTAATAAAATGAAGGTGATTTAATTCTCTAGCTGTGCTAAGTGTCTGAAAGCCAGTCTCCAAGAACACCTGGGGCTTGCTGAAACCTTCCCTGTTGGCATTTATCAGTTTATACCCCTGCTGGACCTTTCAGATATGTTGTCCTCACTCCCTTCAAGTGGGCTCAGGAACTCCTGTCATGTCCGTTTCCTGATGGTCTCTTGATTTAGGTTTCTCCCTCTTTCCTGTTATGTAGATGCAGAAGACCCAGCTGTGCTCTCTAGTTCCCATGGCTACTGCAACCATTCCCAGAGTTCACTGCTTTTGAAGCCAAGTGCTGACATCATATTACTGGCAGTCATGTTTTTTATGTATCTTCCCCCCGCCCCCTCCAAGGACATTTTGTGCCTTCATTTTTTCAGCAATTTTCTGTGTATGTAAATCTTATCTCATCATCTGAAGTGAATTGTAGACATAGGTATATATCTTTATACAATGGATTTCAATAGGTCGTTCAAATGTTTACTACATTAGAATATGGGTATTGTTTTGTAGGGAACATTCTGAATGCATATTTATAGTGCAGAAGATTTTTTTTGCATCCTCTGTGTATTTTAAGTGTCGCCCATTTTTCCTAGTGTTAACTTGTCATGCCCGTTTGCAAAAGTATCACTTTTTCTCCTTCCTGTTGTGAAATGAGTCCATCTGATGTATCCTGCAGCAAAATTCCCAGTAGACCCCTCCTTTGCAAGCATCTGGTTACCCAATGTCATAATTAATCTTGGATTCCCATGCACACATTATATTTCCTGCCTTTTTTATGACTTCAGCGTTTATGGAAGGTTCCCCTGCGGCAGACAAAGCTTGATTAAACTGTATCTCCCACCATTTATAGTTTTAATTCTATTTCAGGAACATTGTAATTAGAGTATAGTGGGTTCTGTGATTGTGTGCATGTGGTCCAGGAGGCAAAATTTGGCATCTAGTGGATCTCAACTTTCTTTGTCTTTGTCTTTTCTTTTTTTTTAGAGAATGGCTGCAAAAATAGGTTTGAAAGC
This sequence comes from Lerista edwardsae, assembly GCA_029204185.1. Taxonomy (NCBI): domain Eukaryota; kingdom Metazoa; phylum Chordata; class Lepidosauria; order Squamata; family Scincidae; genus Lerista; species Lerista edwardsae. Next base: position 10,111,551 of record JAJKFI010000037.1, read on the forward strand.
ATGTGGACAGTGCCTGGTAAAATATTGGAACTGAGTGGGGGACCAGAAAGGTTTTCAAGGACTCCAGAGGCTGTGCAAGGCCTCTGCTTGACATCTTGAACAGCTGCTGCCAATTTACAGCAGATAAGACTAGCACAACAGTCTGATGAAACCTAAGGCAGCTTTGTCATGTTCAACACAGGCAAATTTGATTACTGACAAAGACCCACAACACAAACTAAAGCCTGTCAAATAATTATGTACCCTTTATTCCCCTTCCACAAATTATGGAAAGGGGCAGAAAGCTACTGGACACAGATGTTCCTAAGCCTTGGGTAGCTTTTTTCCCTGAAGTTCTTCTTGTGTGGTGATTAGAAACAGTTCCTTGCACATAGAAAATGGAGTATCAGAATTCTAGCCTTCATGACATTCATATTTCGCTGTTACAGTGAAGCATTTAGGCATACAAACCTTCAGTGCATTTCTGCAAGTGAATTGTCAATACAAAGGGAGTCACAGATGCAGCAAGGGTATAGCTAAAGACGTGCGAGGGGGGGTTGCAATGGCACCGGGCAACAAGCTTTTGGGGGGCAATAAGCTGAGTTGACACTAGTGGCCAAAGTTGTGGAAACCTTGGTATGTATGAATAATACCATGTTTGTATATTGCTGGAAAGGTAATTTAATGCGGAATGCAATGAAACAAACCAGAGTGTAATATAGTCATTCTATCAAAGGTTTTAAAGTGGACATAAGAAAGGGAGGAAGCATGCACACCAGCCTGAGCTCCTTGGAAGAGGATAGTATAAAAAGGTGAAAAATATGAATGAATAATTTTGTCATATGGTAGGATGTTAATTTCTGAACCCAGAGTGTCAAATTACCTAGCTACACCACTGTTAGGGAGTGACTGGGTTTGGGGGCAGCAAGAGTGGGTACATTGCTGGGAGGAGGATGTGGGTTCCCCCCTATTTTACCTTCTTTAAAAGCTCTGGCATGCTGTCACTTCCGGATGTGATGTCACTTCCTGGGCATGTGCCCTCAACAGCAGGCTACGCTTTCATTAGCTATGTCACTGAGGGTGCAATCCTAACCCTAAGCCAGTTAGGCCGGCACAGTTAG
>JAJKFI010000037.1:10119308-10214047 GCA_029204185.1 Lerista edwardsae
CACACACACACACACACACACACACACACACACACACACACACACACTTTTGAGATCCAGGGTAGGGTTGTGAGATAATATGTTTTATTCTATACCTGTTCCACAGCTTCATCATGTTGGAGAGGGGCTTGGGAGTTGGGGCCTGAGTCTGAAAGAATTGATGAGCACCACCTCACCATCACAATGATGTCTATTGAGACTTGGTATGCAGTCTCCTGTGTCAGGGCCCAGTACTAACCAACGAAAAGTTGCAACCACAGTGCAGACCCAAAGTAATGGTACAAACATTCCTTTATTGGGTGCAGCATGTGTCCCATTGGCTCAGCTGCATCAGAGCTGGGATGTTGGATAGGATTAGGCCCTCAATGTGGTACAAGCCTACCACTTCTGAAAACAACTGGTAAAGTCTCCAATCATGAAGGTATAATTCTTCCATGGGGTCAGAAAGTCTTTACTCCAGTGGCGTTTCTACAGGGATGGCAAAGCTCTAAGTTTTGCAAGAAGCCTTACCTTGCAGCGGAGATTACTCCTCTCCTGCACCGTTTTAGCCAATCGTGGCGTTGCTTACTGGCTACACAGCAAGGGAGAGGAGGGATTTGCACGACAGGGTAAGGCTTCTTGCAACACTTAGAGCTTTGCCATCCCTGTAGAAACGCCTCTGCTTTACTCACACACTGGAATGTGATCTTGATGATGGAGAGAGGCTTCATGAGGACTTTTAGCCTTTTGAATTTCCTGGCACACAGTAAGGAATATGCAATATCCTCTTGACCAGCATTTCCCAGTGGAACTGCTTCCCCAGTCAATTTTTGGTGCATCCCATCCCTGCATGCTAGGGTGATTGCATGCAAGGCTTAGATGAGTACCAGTACTTAAGGTGATCACCCCCATTGCTGCAGTGCTCTTTGGCAACCTGGTAAAGCTTTCTCCTAGCAGCATGGGTGCCAGGCTATATAGCTGAGTCAAAGTCCCCTGACTACCCACAGTATCTTTTGGGAGGTGGGCCTTTCAAAGTAATGTATGGGATCCATCAAAGGACTTCATCCCCATCCAGTCCCCCTGTACAAACTGGTGGGGCCTCAAGTACCATATACAGGGATGCACAAGTATCTTCTGGAGTTCTGTTCCAGACCCCCTCCCCTTGGATACCTGAAACCATGGCTACTGGGGACACTTCTTAAAGATGGGGGAACATCAGTGGTTTTGCTGCAACAAGGTAAAAAAAAAAGATTTGTTTAATATTCCCCTATCTTTTTAAGGGACGTGGTAGCGCTGCGGGTTAAACAGCTGCTGCTGGGCTTGTTGACCGGAAAGTTGGCAGTTCGAGACCACATGACGGAGTGAGCTCCCAATGTTTTCCCAGTTCCTGTCAACCTATCAATCCGAAAGCATGTAAAAATGCTAGTAGATAAATAGGTACCACTTTGGTGGGAAGGTAACGGCGTTCCGTGCACTACGGCATATAGTCACGCCGGCCACATGACCACAGATGCTTGTCCTCGGAGAAACGCCGGCTCTTTGGCTTAGAAACAGACATGGACACAGCTCCCTACAGTCGGTCGTGACCATTCGGTCGTGGGAAAACCTTTACCTTTATCTTTTAGTAGACATCCGGATATCTATGGAATCTGTGGATAACTTAAACTGTGGATACTGAATCAGTGGATACCGGGTCACACCTGTACTCTTGGATTGTGGTATCCTGTCATGCTGTTAAGGGCTGCCCATTCATTACCACCCTACCCTCATTAGCTTGGAGCAGGGCATTCTTATTATTGAAGACTTGATTGTAGGTGCCACAGCCTTTTAACTGAGTGAGTGATAGTGTGATTGTGACTTCCTGGCCAGAGTGAGAGTCTGGCCAGGAGAGTGAACGGTATCCCTGCCTTTCTGAGAGGGGGGCAGGGAGGGACGGAGTGAGGCCTTTGCCTCGGTGAGAGAGAGGCAGAGGCCTGCAGCAGCCCAAGCCTCAGTGTGAGGGGGGTGAGGGCTGCTGCACTGGTTGTTAGTGGGGAGTGTGTGTGTGTGCGCGTGTCTGTGTTTTAGTTTTTGTATTTGTGCTGTGGTGGTTGGCTTGCAGGTCGCTCCCGCTGGAATTATGTGTTTGACGTCTCGAGGGGGCTCAGGGGAGGGGAGGGGGACCACCATCAGCAGAGTTACGGGTTACGGAAGATATGGCGGTGGGGGTTGGGCCGGACATTACAGGAGAAGGCGGGTCAGTCGTAGACAGACTGTCCCTCTTTCTGGCCCTCCCCTCATCCCTCGGACCCTTGGAAATCCTGGCAACAGTCCCCTGAATCTGAAGCTGCTGCTTCTGAATGCCAGGTCGGTGAATAATAAGATCTCTCTAATCCATGATTTAATCTTGGAGGAGAAAGCCGACCTGGTATGTATCACGGAGACCTGGCTGGATGAGCTGGGAGGGGTTAATCTTTCCCAGATTTGTCCACCGGGTTTCCGGGTACTTCAGCAGCCACGATTACAGGGGCTACCAGGATTCCATCCGTCTCACCAGATACCCTGTTCAGCAGTCCACCGGGTTTGAGTGCCTTCGTGTTGTGTTGGAGGGGCGAGACAGAACAGGGATTCTGTTGGTGTACCGCCCGCCTTGCTGCCCAACAGTCTCCCTGCCTGAGCTGACGGAGTTGGTCTCGAGTGTGGTGTTGGAGTCCCCCCGCCTATTGGTGTTGGGGGACTTTAATATCCATGCCGAGGCCCCGGGAACAGCTGCGGCTCAGGATTTCATGGTCTCCATGGCAACCATGGGTCTGTCTCAAAGAATATCTGCTCCGACGCATGATGCGGGACACACGCTGGACCTGGTGTTTACTGCGGGGCAGGTTGATGGTGATCTGGAGGTGGAGGATATTGAGATCACTCCTTTGTCATGGACAGATCACTGTCTGGTGGGATTTAGGCTTGTTGCAGCTCCTTACCTCTGCAATGGCGGGGGATCACACTTTATGATCCGCCCTCGGAGGCTGATGGATCCAAATGGATTCCTGAGGGCTCTGGGGGATTTTCCTGTTGCCAGAGTTGGAGATCCACCTGGTGCCCTGGTCGACCTCTGGAATACGGAGATGGCCAGGGCCCTGGATGAGATCGCTCCTGAGCGTCCTCCGCCCAGTCGCAGAATCAGGGCAGCTCCTTGGTTCTCTGAGGAGCTGCGAATGATGAAGCGGCAGGGCAGACGACTAGAGCGTCGGTGGCGAAAAACTCGTGCCGAATCTGACCGGACACGGGCTAGAGCCCAGTTAAAAGCTTATTCTAGGGCAGTGGTGGCAGCTAAGAGGGCATACTTCTCTGCCACCATTGCATCTGCAGAGAACCGTCCGGCTGAGCTCTTCCGTGTGGTCCGTAGTCTGTTACATCTCGCCCCCCCCACTGGTGGGGAGGAGCACACGGAGGCTCGCTGTGATGAGTTCGCAAAACATTTTGCAGAAAAGGTCGATCAGATTCGGCATGACCTGGACGCTGCTGTGGGCATATCTAGTGATGTCCCCGGGGAACCTGTCTATCCTACCATTTGGGATTCTTTTCAGCTTGTAGAGCCTGAGGATGTGGACAGGATCCTCTGGAGTGTGAGACCTGCTGCTTGCCCGCTCGACCCTTGCCCGGCATGGCTGATTAGAGCTGCCCGGGGAGGGCTGGCCGAGTGGACAGGGAGGGTGGTGAATTCATCTCTGAGGGAGGGGGTGCTCCCGCCTGCTTTGAAGCAGGTGATGGTTCGCCCCCTCCTGAAGAAGCCCTCCCTGGATCCCACAAATTTAAACAACTTCCGGCCAGTCTCGAATATACCATTTCTGGGCAAGGTGATTGAGCGGGTGGTGGCGTCCCAGCTTCAGAGGGTACTGGAGGAAACGGATTATCTGGACCCATTCCAATCTGGCTTCAGGCCGGGGTTCGGGACGGAGACTGCCTTGGTCGCCTTGGTGGATGACCTTCGCCGGGGGATGGACGGGGGAAGTGCAACCCTGTTAGTCCTGCTGGACCCCTCGGCGGCTTTCGACACCATCGACCATGGTGTCCTTCTGGGTCGGCTGGCCGGGTTGGGGCTTGGGGGCACTGTTTTGAAGTGGTTCCACTCCTTCCTGGCTGACAGATCCCAGAAGGTGGTGCTGGGGGATGCTTGTTCGGCACCCCAACCTCTTAGGTTTGGGGTGCCGCAAGGTTCCATCTTATCCCCCATGCTGTTTAACATCTACATGAAACCGCTGGGAGAGGTCATCCGGGGGTTTGGAGTGGGGTGTCATCAATATGCTGATGACACCCAACTTTATCTCTCCTTTCCCCCTGATTCTGAGGAGGCGGTTGAAGTTCTGGATCGCTGTCTGGAGGCGGTTGGGGGCTGGATGTGGGCGAACAAGCTGAAATTAAATCCGGATAAGACAGAGGTGCTTTTGGTTCAGAAATCCACAGCTCGGGTATTGAACTATCGTCCTGCTCTGAATGGGGTTGCACTTCCTCTGAAGGAGCAGGTTCGCAGCTTGGGGGTTCTCCTGGATCCACAGCTACACCTGGAGTCCCAGGTGGCAGCGGTGGCCAGGGGAGCCTTTGCTCAGCTTCGGCTGATTCGCCAGCTGCGGCCGTACCTGAGCTGTGCGGACCTGGCCACAGTGACCCATGCCCTAGTGACATCTAGATTAGATTATTGCAATGCGCTCTACGTGGGGCTGCCTTTGAAGACGGTCCGGAAATTACAGTTAGTGCAGAACGCGGCTGCTCGGGTGGTTGCTGGGGCACGTCGGTTTGACTCTGTCGAGCCGTTGCTCCGGCGACTGCACTGGCTGCCGGTTCTGTTCCGGGCCCAATTCAAGGTGCTAGTTTTGACTTTTAAAGCCCTTTACGGCTCAGGTCCAGGGTATTTGAGGGACCGCCTCCTTCCATATAATCCTACCTGTACTCTTAGATCATCTGGGGGGGCCCTTCTGACTGTGCCACCACCAGGAGAAGTGAGAGGGGCGGTGGCCAGGAAGAGGGCCTTTTCGGTGGTGGCCCCCCAACTTTGGAACACCCTCCCCTTCGAATTGAGAACTGCCCCCTCTTTATTAACTTTCCGGCGGGGGCTGAAGACCTTTTTATTTCAAAAACTGTTGACAGGTTGGCTGGCTGGCTGGTTATACTTTTATATTTTATGATCCACATGGCCTGTTTTAAATTCTGTTGTTTTAGTTTTGTTTTATTGTACTTTATTATTGTTTTAAATTGTTTTTAATGTTAAGTTTTTATATTTTATACTGTTGTAATTGCCCGAGTGCCTTCGGGCAATAGGCGGGGTACAAATTCAATAAATAATAATAATAATAATAATGAAGCAGCCACCATGCTCTAGTCTTGATTAGCTTTTGGGATTTTGACACTTAATGTGACCTAGCATGTTGCAGGGGAAGCATGAAGGAGCTGGCCTGTCTTCCATATCATTGTGAGTCGTCTTCCATTGTGAGTCAGGTGCTGCTGGGCACAGATGTTTCAGGCTTCCACCCCAGTGAAGGTGGGCTCCACCAGCAGGTTCACTGACCAGGAGTGATTGTTGTTGCTGGATTCTAATACAGAAGGCAAGGAATCCCCGAACTGACTTGCCTGCCTGGCCATGAAATCCTTCTGCAGTTGTGCTAATTTCAAAGCCTTAAGAAAATTCTCAGCTTAAGGCAACCGTTTCCAAACTTACCATGGTCACAGTACCCTGTTTTTGTGGCAGCATCTTCCCAATGCCACCATTTTGAATCTCGTGAGACTTCACATGATCCAAGACCGTGGTGCACAGGGAAGCCGAGACCACTGCTTTAAAGGGAAATGGTGAAAAAGAAAGTAGCAAAGAGAACTCAAGTATTGCAACTCCCCCATCTTGAGTATGCTTTCTCCAAGAGAAGATTTACATACTGCAATTACCTCAGGCCTATCTCAGCTGTCCTCCATGTACAGGTGATACTGAATATGATGTGAGTTTCTCAGGCATCCACATTATGCAAAGTATTCCTCTGGGCATTCAACACTGCCCTGTGTGAGCCAAGTACTGAACAGTCACCTGCTAGTGTGTAGCCAGGCTTTGGGAAGAGGTACAGGATCAAGTACACAGACCAAGAAGGCTAGAAACCAAGGTGGATACCTGCTGGTCGTGACAGAATACACTTCAAGCTATGGTCCTCCTCCCTCAAGTGGTGGGGGAATCTCTTGGAGATTCTGAAGCACTGGAGCAAAGGCAGCAGCAAATAAAGTTTGATTGTAGTCAAAGCAGTTTTGTTGGTTTCGGTAGTCGTATGAAAATAGTCAAACCTAGAAAGATGGAAGAGCAAACATCTGCATTCCAGGCAGCAATGCCTTTATTATGACGCCTTCAAATTTCTGAACAGCTCTTGTCTGTGCACAGCTTGAATGTAGAGGGCCATGGTTTTCTAGTAATAAAAGTCTGGAATAAACAGCCCTTTCAGTAACGTACATGAAATGAATCACTGTCTCTTAACAGTTCAAGGACAACAGCATGATGCTCTCTCAGTACAGCGATTTCAATACACCATTTGCAACTCATTTCCTTGTATTCACTTACATAATAGAGGGCTGGGTCAGTTTTCAGGGACTCTGTTTTTGTGTTCTTGTGCAAGCTGCTTCCTTTATGCATAAGGGGTAGCCTTCCGATGCTCTGGGCACCATCTACTAAGAAGTCTTACTGATTGAGAGCTGAGCATGACCATGACTATTCAGTTGATAGATGCTGGTTGTAGGTAATTTAATTTCTAATAGCTTAGCAGCACCAGCAGAGCTGCACCAGCAGAGCATCTAGGTGATTCTGAAACACATGTGAAGCCTCTGGGCATTTGCATCAGTGGCTCTGAAGTACATGATAGTGGCATGTTTGTATTACTTCATTGTAGCCTATAGCAGTGGCTTGTAGAATCCACTGCCATAGGCCCTTGATAGCATTGGGCCATAGGTCATTCAGAGAAGCTTGTTTGCCCTTACCAGACTTCTCATTGAGAAAACCATAAGGAGCATTTAAGGACTCCCTAGAACACAAGACTCAGCAGAACACAGAAACAGCATCACAGAAACAGAAACGGCATCAGCAGAACACAGAAACAGCAACAGTACTGTACATGCTGTCTGTAGAAAAGTGAAAATAAACAGGAAGAAACAAAGGGCGATAAAATCAACTGCTTGTGATTTCAGGAAATCAGTCATTCTTTTGGGATTTTATGTGCATCTGATCCTGACAGCTGAGCCCTACTCAGTGCTTTAGAAGTCAACAAAAATTGTTAAATTCCATTGTTGTGCCTGGGATGAGATGTTATTTTTTGAGCCCTATGTCTGAAGCCCGTAAGATTCTAAAAAGTAAAACCCTATTCACTTGGAGGTCATCCGTCCCAGTTTGTCCACAGTAAGCCAATCCATTTAGTTCCCTTGGGTAGCTCAGATTTTTGTTTTCACAGATACATGGTGGGGAAAGTGAACCTTTTTACTAGGCCAATTTCTACAGGTTAGATTATGAAAGCTGTTGTGAATAATGTTGAACAGGGAAGGCTGGCATGGGGCTTCAGAATGTGGGCCTTGGGTCTTGCACATTTCTGGGTTTGCTGCAATGGAACGTATACAGGCAGGGGCCCCCTATCTGCTGCCGTTCCATTTCGAACTCCACCATGGACACCTGAACCCATGGATTCTTGGGATATCTTTTTAAAGATAGGGGAACATCAGTGGTTTTGATGCAACAAGGTAAAAAAAAGATTTGTTTAAAGTTTCCCCCGTCTTTTTAACCACTAACTGAAACCATGGATACCGGGGCAGGCCTGTACTTTCATTGTTTATGTGGGATGCAGAAAAGAGCTTAGAAATCTATATGCTCTGTGTGGTCAAAAGTGGGTTAAATAGGGATTCAGGTGATCAGAGGCTTTAGAACGCATTCCATATAATCTGTCTCTAGTGGAAGGATAACTGTGGTGAAGGTCCCTGATTGTCCCTTATTTATTGCCTATTTTTCAAACCTATTTTGAATGCTCGGATCACCTCAGCGGGTCCGTGTATGGGAATCAGCATCCTCCTGAGTCATTTGCAGCCTTGTTGCAGTTGTTGTCTATTGTTGCCCTTCTTCTTCCCCCAACTGGCCCTGAAAGCAAGACTTTAAGCCAACTCACTGGACTGTGAAGCCTGGATAACAACTGAGCTTGTTCCCCTACCATAAGATGGGAGAAATCCAAGGGTTTGGCATGAGGTGTCACCAGTCTGCTGACACCCAGTTAGACATCTGAGCACCATCCCAGCAGGACCCATTTATTTCTTTAGCCTTTTCAGGTAAGTTTTGGATAAATCACCCCCTTTACACTCTCTGTGTTGGTTTTATGCAGTGTTTTTGTTTATTTTATGCATTTTATTTTATTTTACATTTTTGAATAGTTAAGTTGCCTCCAATCTTATGGTGGTGGGGCAGGATACAAATAATCTTTTAAATTAAATCTAACAATGACCCATTTCCTATGTACTCCACTTGCTTCACACATACAGTATATCATGACCTCAAAAATTTTAATACTGTCCTATAAGGTAGGGGAGTATTATTGAATCAATACAGCAAATGTTAATATTTTGAAACCTTCATTACAGATCAGAGATGGTGCCCCAGTGTTAGAATTCTCTCCTTAGAGCAACTCATCTGGCAGGAGGAGTGCCAAGTGTTGGCCAGGATGGGCAGTGACTGAGTGACCAGGCCCTTCAGAGACTGGCCCACCCTGGGTCAAACCCCCAGATGGCCGCTACCCCTCCCCCCAGAAGTAATTGTGGTGATGTCATCACATCACTGCAATTACTTCTGCTTTTAGCGGCTCTCGGAGCCTCCAATATAAGGAGGAATCTTATGCCCCAGCAAGGCTGAAGGGGCACAAGATTCCTCCATGTATCGGAGGAACTGGGTGATGCTACAAACGGAACTCAGCTTCTCTGCGTATTGGAGGAGGCGGGCACCACTTCAAGTGGTGCCTGCCCCCTCAGATACACTGAGAAGAGGACAGTGGTGGTGGCAGGGGGGACGTTGTGGTGGGGCCCAGGATAATTTGACCCCCTTAGGTCCGCCACTGGTGTGAATCAGTTTAAACATGTGAGCCACTCTTGAGAAGTGTTACCTGATGAGGAGGATAAAAAGGTAAAGGTTTCCCCCCCCCCGACTGAATGGTCTAGTCGTGACCGACAGTAGGGGGCGGTGCTCATCTCCGTTTCAAAGCCTGTAGAGCCGGCATTTTGTCCGAGGACAAGCTTCCGTGGTCACGTGGCCAGCATGGCTATACGCCGTAGCGCACGGGACCAAAGTGGTCCCTATTTATCTACTTGCACTTAGGTGCTTTTGAACTGCTAGGTTGGCAGGAGCTGGGACAAGCAACAGGAGCTCACTCCGTCGCGCAGTCTTGAACTCCCAACCTTCCTGTTGGAAAGCCCAGCAGCAGCAGATTAACCCGCTGTGCCACCACGTCCCTGATGAGGAGGATACATTTCTTTAAATAAATAAGTGAATGAGAGATTGTGGATGAGAAATGGTAGTGTGATAAAAGCCACCCAGGAAAATGAATGCTTCGCTTAGATTTTAACTAGAGACTTCCCCCAAATTGCCATTGTTTTTTCTGGCAGATCTCCTGTGCTTTTAACAGTTGCAGGATATGCAGAATCTGGTGAAGATTTTCATGGCACAGCAGTATACTGCTAGTAAGAGCTTCAGCTCTTGAATTTCTCTGTCACATAGCTTTTAAGAAAACGTGCTAGAAAATAGAGGTAACCCTACTTCTATTCCCACTCATTTATTGCTCACGCTCAACCCTAGTCCTTTATCAGTTGAAAATTCCTTCCTTCTTGCTTCCTGCCATGCCTGCCAGCATGCCATGCCATGCCATGCCATTCCCCACAATAAGGGGCCAAGCCTATCGAACATTGCAGTGCCAATGCAGCTGCAATGAAGTCCTGAGGTAACAAACGTTTCCTTACTTTGAGGAGGCTCAATGGCCATCCCTACACTACAGGATGCAGCACATACCCCATTGGCATGGCTGAATCAGCCCTGGAGCGTTGGCTAGGATTGGGCCCCTAGCCTGGCTTCCTTGCTCCTGTCTTCCCAGTCTTTACAAAAAATATTTTCCATATCTTCGAACACCCCAAGTTTTGCAATCCAGATCATGCATGAGATATATAAATTAAGGCTCACCATTCATCCTGAATGCAGTTTTCTTGATTCAGAGTTGGGCACAGAATATTTCAGGAATCTCAAACTGTGGCTCTCCCTCTTGAGGAGCAGGGAGCATGTGGATGGGCATAACGTACCAGGGAAGGCTAGGATCTTGAGGCAGATGGTACCTTCTCCCATCAGCCAAGACGATCAGTGATCCACACTGGATTTGTGAGAGTGACTACACCCTTACCTCCTATCATCCCAGTATGATTTGTGAAGAAAAGTGTTTAAAAGAAGCTACTGCTTTTTTCCTTGGGTCCCCTGTACAGGGCTTTAGGAGAGGATCAGAGATAATTCTGCTGTGTTCCTGTGCTAATGTCAGTGTGGGATTACTGCTCCAATCCACAGATTCTTGCACTCAGCAAGTGGGTTGCTGTATGTACATATCTGTGTCCAAGTCTCTGCTCATTTGTGTCATCTGTGGTGGTGGGGAGGGAGAGGATGACAAGTTTAAAAGAAAGGAGTCTTGATTTCAAAGCATACATAGAATCCAGGCTTTATCGTCTTTAGGTGGTCTGTCACCATCACATTTCTTCTCTCCCATCCAGCCTTCAACCATTCAGATAAGAACTACTATCAGATGTTTGATAAAACAGATACATGCACCTTATACAGCTACAGCTACATTATAAGTAGCTAAGTAGTTACGTAGCCAAGTAGTATAAGTAGCTGTTTGATAAAACAGCCACAGCTACATTATAAGTAGAAGTGTTTTGTTTCTGGTTAGTAAGATATGATTACTGTCTAAGTCTTGCTGAACACAGTGGGCTTCCTTCTGAATAAAATAAATAAAACAGTTTTCAAACACCTAGTTATAAGTTGACCTTTGGGGGTTTTTTTGGGGGGGGGAAGAGTGTGTGTGGTCTCAACTATTTCTGTGTTGTTTATTCTAACAACAGACTGGACAGATAGATTAGATTCTCTACGTGTTTGGCTTTATTGTGGCACTCCCCCCGCTGCAGTGTTGATCTTGGCTTCGCTTGTGTAGTGTTCCCCTACTAGCAGTAACCAGTTGTGAGAGTGTGGAGCAAGGATGGGGAAGCCCTCATGGCTGTGTTGTCAGAACATGGGGTATTGCAAAAGAGAGGGGGAGAAGGGACTTGACTCTGGACTGCCATTTTGGGCAGCAGCCCAGTAATTGAAATGTGCAGTTCCATCTTATACGTATAGTTTCATCTTCCAAGCACATGAATAGAAAATGCACTTACAACAACCAATTCCAAGCATATGTTCCTAGGAAATAAGCTCAGTAGAGTTTAAGACTGAGCTATAGGTTGCAAGTTCGGTTGTTGTGTGACATTTGTACTGTTTTCTTAACCTGTGGTGGTGTGCCTTCCCTTGAGTATAGTGGGATGTGGAGCAGATTTATGTCAGGAGAGACAAACCAATCTGTCAAAATGACAGTGTTGTTTACAGGCGGTGCTTTGTGTTCAAGGTTCAATACCGTCCTCTTTTCTGTAAAGCAGAAAACCCTTGGGAATTTCAGATTATACAAGCTTAACATCACAACTGAAACCAGATGAGCCTCAGGTGTTGTGAGGCTTGATCTAAGCTGTTGAGCTTTACTTTGTGGGGTTTTGTGGACTGAGGTGCCAGGGCATGATTAGGTTGTGTTGGTGGGATTGGTAAAGCCAAATGGGTAGGGGGAAGTCGAGTACACTGATATCAGGTGAATATGTGCAATAAATAATGCTAAACAGGTAAATAAGGAATAGCAAACAGGAATGGACAGAAGCAAGAGAGAGTAGATTGTATTCTGGGCATAAATAGCAGGTGAGTAGCCACCTCTACTACTATATCTATAGTAGATATAGAGAAATCTGAAGTGATAATGATGAAACGGGAGAAGAGAGAAACAGAATGAAGATATTTAAGCACAAAAAGAAAGCATGCATATCATTTGGCCTGAGTAAGACAAGCTGTTCATTGAATGAAGTGAAGAAATATGATGATGTCTTTGTCAAGCATCCTTATAATCTTGTAATGTGATTAGTTGCATTTGTAACTCACACCTCAGATACTTGTGTATGATAATAGACAAGATTTCCCTTGGTAAAAGTTTAAAGAGCCATCACTTACTTATGAAACGATCCATGAAATACAGCTTCCTTTCCAAAAGCTACACACCACTATTTCAGAATGTTGCTGTTCAGCATTTTTGTTAGTGATACAAAAATAACTTAGGGGAGGCTGATGGAAGCCAAAGCTGTTCTGTCAGCATATAGAGCACGACAAGTGTTAGAGAAATGTAGCTAACAAATCTGAGATACGTGTTTGAAAGAAAAATGCCCACATTAATTAGGAGACTCTCACAGAATTTGCATTTTATTTCCTTTTTACACTGCAAGCCACCTTGTGCCATAAGGCTGAAGCTGTGTGACGTCAAGGAAAGAAGATGTCAGATCTCTTCCCTAACAGGGCATCACTCCCAGAATTTTGCACTCTTCTGTGAAAGCAATGAAAGGAGCATATGCACGCATACCTGATGAGAGCAGTGTGGTGCCTCATGATGTGCTTGGTGTTTGGAGAGGTGACAAGTGTCATGGATGTCATACAGTGCCAGTTCAAAAAGGAAGCAGCCACATTCACTTATCATGACACAATATCTAGTTTAGCCTATTATGTTGATGATACTTGATGGTTTTCCCATGCAGTGATGTGTATTGTGTTACTCTGTTGCCTCTGGTACACCCTCATGGGCAATGTGTGGAAGGAAGTTGATCACATTTGAAGCACGGATGCAGTGCTTGTCCATAGGAGCTGTATGTTTCATCCTTGCCCAATTTACATTTTACACCCACATTTCTTAAAAAGCTAGGAGAAGAATGAACTCTAAGAAACTTCTGAAGCAACGTATTGTATTAGCACTTTAACTTCTGTATGAGAATAAGGCAAAATCTCATGAACCAAAATAAGGTACGTTCTCAAGGAAAAAAGCAAAACCTCTAATCATGTGTAATCAAAATGTCTTGGATAGATGTATCGGTAAATAATGGGTGACTACTTCATGCATCTAAAACAATTGCATATAAGCAGAGCATACAAACCACAATCCAGTGCAGAGCTAATGATTTTGAGATTTAATTGTTGTGCATATTATTTAAACAATGTGAAATAATATAATTTCTAATGATGACAACTTTGCAATTGGAAGACTTCTCTCTGTGGATTTACTCAAGGGTGTCAGCAGTAATGGCATCTAAATGATTTAGCAACAGGTACTCACTTTTGATTGATACTTGTGTCAGGGCCCGCCCACTGGAAGTGAGGTCATAACCGGAACCCAAGAACCGCCCCCAGGAACCACCGTGCCTCCTCGGTAGGCCGTGCGGTGGCCCGGGAGAAGGCCCAGGAGTCCCTGACCTTCCCTGGGGCCGCTGCACGGGCTACCGATTCCCCCCTGGAACTGCCGCCCCTCCTCGGGAGGGAGCCCCAGGCAGCCTACCTGCTCACGCTGCTGCTGCCGTCGGTCTCCCTTACTCCGTTGCCTGCCTGCCTGGCTCTGAGAACGTGCAGGCAACTCAAACGTGCAGGCAATTCAAACGTTGCAGGGGGTGGAGCGGAGCGCCAACAGAGTCAACGAGTGGGCGGGTGAATGGGCAGGGCCAGCCCTAATCCTAGGAACGGGTACTCGCGTACCTCCGCGTACCCGCTACATGACATATCTGGGTGTCAGGTTTAAACATGAAGCTGCCTTGTACTGTCATGCCAATGGCCCATCTAAGTGGTGTCTACTCTAACAGCAACTTTCCAGAGTCTCAGGCAGCAGTGATTTCCCAGCTCCATTACTTGAAGCCCTTTAACTAGAAATGCTCGGGATTGAACCTGTAACCTTCTGCAAGGCACATGCTCTGCCAATGAGCTTTAACCCTTCCCTTTTCTTTCCCAGGGGCTCTACAATATGTAGCTATTTTGAAACAGCTACCCTGAGTTTCTTCCTGTTCTCCTTCCATTTTCTCACAGTAACATCTAGTAGCATTGGCACACTCAGAGTTGCACCACCTCTTCAAACAGCACCTAATGAAGTTGAGCAGGGGCATCAAAAATGGGGAAGCATGATTAAAATATATTGAAACATTTGATAGACATTATGGGGGGAGAGGAGTAGAGGCCATGGGGCTGTTGCTTTTTGGAGTGACCATGTCCCAATAATAATTTTGAATTTCAGCCTTACTAACCTACTTCATCAAGTGTTTGATCTGTTAGAGAAGCAGTGTCTATTTATACCTTTGAAGAAATTTTTTTAGAGATAGGCATGGTGGGTAAAACCAGCGAGGAGGTGAGAGGTGGAAGGGGTTTTGTAGGTGGTTCTTGAATACAACCACGTTTGGGAAGCCACCAGCCATGCCTAAGAATATCTGTAGAATCTTTGGGTAGGTGCCTCAGAGAAGGTTTCTAAGGACACAATCCTAACCAACTTTCTAGTACTGACATAGCTGTGCCCAGCGATGGGATCTACCAATGAACAAGGGGAACGCTGGGCGGGACGTAGGCGGGTCTTCCGCTTGGGTGGCAGCCCGTCCGTAGTGTTCTGCGGCTGCCCTGGCCTCGGGGGGGCTCCTGCTCGCCGCGGGGGACAGGTGAGGGTCACGCCGGGTGCATGGGCGAGCAGCGGGGGGCGCACTAACCGGGGGCAGCCCCCCCCGAGGCCAGGACAGCTGCGGAACGCTACGGACGGGCAGCCAATCACGCGGAAGTCCCGCCGAAGTCCCGCCCAGCATTCCCCTTGTTTATTTGTAGATCCCATCGCTGGCTGTGCCAATGGGACATGTGCTGCATCCTGCAGTGGAGTAATAGTCACGGAGGCCTCCTCAAGGTAAGGGGCTGTTTGTTCCCTTACCTAGGAGCTGTATTGCCCTTACCCCTGTGCTGGAAAGTTAGTTAGGATTACACCCTCAATCAATGAGGGCAAGAAGAAAAGGGAGTAGGGGTGTCTGTCTGTCTGTCTGTCTGTCTGTCTGTCTTTGACAATATGAAAAATAAACATCACCATGAAATCAAGCCCACACAGCTTGTGACTCATTATTATTATTATTATTATTATTATTATTATTATTATTATTATTATTATTATTATTATTATTATTATTATTATTTATTATTAATAATTGGATTTCTATCCCGCCTTTTTGCCCGAAGGCACCCAAGGCAGCATTACAGCATACAAATATAAAATTTACCATTAAAAAACAATTTAAAAACAATATTAAAACAATACAGTAAAACAAAATTAATACAAAGCAATAGAATTTAAACTTTAAACATTGAGCCAAACTTGTCCACCAGTCATGCAGGGTTCAGTGAACCTTTTGTGTTTATCACCAACCTGGGAGTGCAAAAATGAGAGTTACCTTGCAAACCCAAATCCGTGAGTAGTGAGTGTCAGTGGACAAGATAGATCACGAATTTGTTCCGTGCTGCAGAAAACTAAGGTCTAATCCAGGGGTGCCAAACATTTCATTCAGTGGCCCAAATAGCATCTATGGTGCCAGATGAGGGCTGGAAGTGATGTCATTAAGATGTTATAATACAATATAATGATATAAGCAGGTGATGACCAGAAAGAAGCACTTTGTTCTCACCTAGTAACTTGTTAGCTTCAACTGAGGTAGAAGAGAAAAAATGTGCAAATCTTGATCATATGTTCAAGTTATGGGAGAGCCCAATTGTCGTGCAAGCTGCCTTTTCAGCAGTGCTATTTCTGCTATTACTTGGCAGCTCAGCAGCTGAGAGATGCTTTACAAAGTGATACCTCACTATCATCACTAGCATCACTATCAAAAGGCAGCACATAATTGGGCTCTTCCAGCACCTTGGCAGCATTTCCTTTCTTCCTTTCGCACTCCTCTTGGCCTGCCCCTTCTCCCGTACCTTGCCTTGCCTTCTGAGACCCCTTTCTAGCTCTCCTTCTCACTACCTTGGCAGACGCAGAACTGATGAAACAACAGCAGTGAGAGAACTCATTATGCAGGCCACTCTTTCAGCAGTGACAACTCAGTAGAAATGGCATTGCTGTAGTGGTGGCCTATATGATACCTGGGCTCTCCTAGCACTACCCTTTCAGCAGTGCTGCTTCTACCGGAGTGTCATTTTGCAGCTCAGCAGCTGATGGCAGTGCTGGGAGAACCCAGTTATGCCGGCTAGATAAAGAGCTTCTACAGGCTGTATACAGTTCTTAGGTCTTATGTTTGACACCCCTGGTCTAATCCATCATACTTACAGATTTTTTTTTTTACTTTGGTGTTTATTTTTTGGTGTTTTTTTTTTTTACTTTGGTGTCAGACTGCCAAACTGAGGTGAAGAACCTGTTTGCACATTTGTGTACACGAACAGCAACTCTTCTTGTGGCTGACGCAGAAACGTATAACAGAATAAAAGTATTAGTCCTTAAGGTGCCATAGGACTCACCATCATTTTTGCTGTGGCAGGCTGAGACTGCTCCTCCTCTGGGAATTTGTATGCATAAGGTTCTTATGCATCCTTGGAGTTGCTGTGCAACATTTTCATGAATACAGTAAGTGAGAAAAGGAATCCTAATTTTTAATAGTAGCATACATTTTGGCAAGGAAAGAGAAGACTTATACTCAAGGGAGTTGAAACAGACAACAAGACAGAGCTCTCAAGTGCTCTACTTTTCTACCATGCAGGGTTAATCCTTTATGCAAAACCGTCGAGTGCTTACGGATGATGAAGTAAGAAAGGTCAGTTTAACTAACAGAATTTTGCAGGCTTGAGAGAATTCTCCTTACAGTGCTGTTACAAGCACTTGGTGCCAGAAATAATAATTGTTTCAGATTGCACACTGTGGCTGACAAAACTGTATCGCTTTCCAGAAAGACACAATATATTATAATTTTTTGAATGCCTTAATTTAGTCATTTAATTCCTTGAGGTGAATCTTTCAAAACCTTCTGTCTCTAATGTAAAGGAAAACACTTTTAAAGAAAAATTGTTGACCTATAATTCAATATTTGAATGTGAAAGTTGGTTTTGGCAAACTTTGTGAACTGTTTCCTATTCTGCAGATGTTTTTGCTTTTTCATGTTGAAAATGCTCATTCATATATGCCATTTTTTTTATGCCATATATGCTAGTGGTTGATTCCATCATTGTATCAGAACCCAGTCACTCAACTCTTCCCATGTCTCACGACAATGCCTTTTGGTGAGAAAACTTCCTTTTCAAAGAGGCAGTTTAAAAGAAAGGCACTTTCAAGTGTTCAAAAAAACAAAATAGTATCCTTTATGAGAATGGACTTCCTTCAAGGAATTGTGAATAGAACAAGGCCTACAATGGCCACTTTGATGAAATTTTGTGAACATTTGGGCCCATCAGAACTCTGATTTATGTGTAAAAAAAAAAAAAACTTTGCTGGTGACTAGTTTCCTTTATAGCAATGGCCAGCAACTGCCAGACAATGTTCCCTTCCTTACCAGCCATCTTATTTTAGCGCTCTCTCTCTCTCTCTCTCTCTCTCTCTCTCTCTCTCTCATTTCATTTGTATCCAAAATGCTCAGCTCATATGTGGGTTTATCTATATAGTATTTATATGAAGTAGCCTCAGCTGAGAAATAATAATTTGCCCAAGGCTACCCAATGAGCTTTATGGTTGGATAGGGATTTGACATTTCCCAAGGATATCCAATAATAATAATAATAATAATAATACATGTATTTATATACCGCCTTTCTTAAAGTCACTAGATTTCTCTAATGATTACAACTCAAGGCGGTTTACATAGGCAGACTTTTTCACAAACCCGAAGGTTTTTACAATTTACAGAATGTTCTATCTTTCAAGAACCACATTCAAACAGATCTTTCTTTCTGGATTTAGCCTTCTTTCTTTAGCCACCCGTCTGTCGTCTGCTGGCTGATAAACGGCTTCCCTGCTCTCACCAGAGACGCAGCTGCGTTCAGCACACTCCTCCCACGGGCAGCTGAAACTCAGCTTTTAATCAGCCGCAGTTTGCAAGGTCTGCCGCTCACACAGACTTCCGGGAGTCTCGAGCTCACGACCTTGAGATCTTTAGTTGTTATCTTCGGGCAAACGGAGGCATTAACCCTCTCGGCTAAATCTTCTGCCCTAAATAACTAGGCATGTTTAAAAAATGTATAAAAAAACAAAACACTACATTTTGGTGTGTTTTCCAGAAATTAAAATAAATTAATTTTCTAATTAGAAATAATGTTGTGGCTGCATCTGCTGACTCTGTATCATAGATGTCACCTACCTAGTACACGTAAATCATTTAAAATTAATAAAAATTAGAACTTGGAATGAGAAGAAAAACACATAACACCACTTTCTGCCTTTCAAATGATGAAATCTGCAACAAAACAAAACACCATTTTCAAACACCTCTAATTCTGTCCAATGTACTTTGGCTTCCAGATTTGAATTAAAGTTACGTAGAATCAAATTCCCACAAATGGATGCAGTCATATATAACTAAACTAAAAACACTGCAATCAAATCACAGTGCAATTCAAACTTGGCAGAACACCAGTGCAGTGGTCCCTGTACTGGGTGATGGTGTCACAAATGTGCCATAAAGTACATTGTAACACCCGGAGAGTAAGCAGTTTTGGTGGCCTGTGTTGCGCCAATGCTGCTGCATTCCAAAGATGGGCCGCTGAGCAGCAGGAGTGTGGAACAGAGGTTGGTGAGGGGTGTTTCTGGGAGGTGAAGGGTGGAATGGAGTGGATCAGGCCAGGGAGGAGGCACAATCAGCGGAGGAGCAGGCCATATCCTATCCTCCCTTCTGGGCCTGAACACTCTATATAGGACTGCTTGGATTTGCTCCAGCCAAATAGCTGGTGCAGATTCAAGTAGCCCCATTGGGCAGGCTGGGCATTACAGAGGGTAACAGGAAAAATATCCCCTTACCCAAAGGAGATTTCCAGCCTGTTTCAAAGCTGTGCTGGATACAGTAAAGGCCATGCAGGAAGATGGACTAGATGGGCCTTGGCCTGATCCAGCAGGACTCTACCTACCTGTAGGTTCTTTTACTTTAGGTCATGTTGGATGGACGTCGTCTCAGAACACTTCCATCCAAATAATACTATGTTCTCATAACACATTCAAAAGTTCCTAATCTTTTTCCAAAATGTTTCCACCTGACGGTGGCACCACCCCACAAGTTCAGAAACTGCTTTCTTACACTTCCAGCAGTGATTTTTGTACCCCTATTTTGCATTTCAGGCGAGTCTACAGTGTGCTAGTTGTTGTAAAAAGCACATGGCTTTTTGGGTGACAATTAAGGATTCAAATCAGAAGTGTTAGACTTGCCAGAAGCAGAGCAGTAAATTTGGGAACAAAGTGATTTACACTCTGTGTAAATGTATTTTGATTCATAACTGAAATTTGTGCAAGTTGAAGATGTACATGAACATCGATGAGACACTCTGCTTTTCCTCTGTGAGATTGTTTGGCTCGATGGTATGTGTGTCTGGGCGTGTGAATGCAGCTGTGGTTTATACAGATTGATGTATTGGAGTAAAGTATGTAAACCACAGAAGACTGAAGATAGAGGCCATAAAACTGGTAGCAATGAACAATTGAGTAGCAGCAGCTTGGAACAGTGCTTTAGCTTATGGAGGTTTGGGTTACATTTTCCTTTCTTTTTATTTGACACTCCAGCTGCTGAAAAAAAGCCCTCTAACATGCATGCTTTAATTCCCAAAGCCCACCCCCTTCCTGCTCCCAACTTATACCATAAATATCTGCATGCGTCCTTTTTGTGCTGCAGGAAAAAAAGCAATGTGTCCCAACTGTGACTTCTTCCAAGTCAATTTTCTTTAAATACTGGAATTGGATGATCTCACTTGGCTTGTGATAACCAAGCTTTTTGTGGCAAACTACATTCTGTCGACTGCTCATTTTCTCTTGGAAACGAGATCTTATTCTTGTATATTTATCTCATTATGGTTTGATATAACATTAGTTGAAAGTTTATTTTAATTTTAAATGGGAACCTGGACAGATGTGGAGTACAAGCTTTTTGGGGGTCCAAGTACTGGGCCAATCAGACCTTTTTGTTTTTGAGTGGGACAAATTGTCAGCCAGATTAATTGCCTTGTCCCAACTGAGCTTTCTTTATTAAACATCCATGAGATGGATAATTCAGGATTTGGAAAAAAGAACAGCTAATATGCTTCTGTTTAGGAAAAGAAAAGGGCAAAGTAATATTCCATTTGAAATAAGCCTGAAATGTTTACAGTAATATATTTAATCAGAGTAAATAACTAGTTCATTGATTGTGGGTTATTTATATGTGTGCTTCTTCTTGTGGAAAGGTGACACTATTGTAAATATTCATATTTTTCCTACTTCGGGCAGGGCATTTAAGATTATTTTCGTCATTGTCATCATACCTTTATTGGCATAAGTACACATACATAAATAAAATCAATACCATTTAAAAATAATAAAACCATCTAATCTTTGTTTACAATTGTGGTGGATCAGCTCCTCCTTCTCCTGACAATTAATTTCAAAAAAGATGCCACTTTCATAGTTAGATCTTCATCAGTCCCTGAGAGGATGAACTGGATTTTGTCTGTCAGCCCAACCCTCCCGCTTAACAAAAAGACCCTCAAGGAAAGCTAAACGGAAATTGTTATAAAAGGGACAACACAGAATCATATGTTGCACAAATTCGACCACACCCAGGGGGTAAGCACAAATTCTCACTTCCCTGGGCATGCCTCTAAATCTGCCATATAGCACTTCCATATAGCATTGCTTCTTGCTAAGGAGAAAGCTCTTCGCTCATTAGAGCATTTTAAAAACACATAAATTTTTTCTTTTAAGGATTATTTTCCAAAACAAAGCTATTTGCTTTTGGTTAATGTTTTTTATTTTGGCCAGGCACAACTTTTACTTCAGGGCACAACTTCAAAGATGAAGGTTTGTGTGCGGTGATGTGTTCATTATCTTTATCAGACATTACTTGCATTTGAAACACAGTAACATGCAATTTGCCATAAGCTTGCACATAGCTTCACAGAAGTTGCCAGCCCACTAAAATCTGCCCAATTGATTCCCTTTGTTAAAGGGATTCCCTTAGTCCCTTCAACTGTCTGGAAGGAGAAAAGAACAAATTCTTTTCTGATTTGCCTTGATGTCACCCTCGTCAAAGAACTATTCACATTATTCAAACAGCTGATCAAGTGGAATTAGTATCCTAATAGGAACACCTAAGTGTGAGCCTGCATTTTAGAGAGTGTTCAGTATAATTTTTCTGTGTTTTATTTTTTTTCAACATGGTGTCTGGAAAACCATCATTGGTTACACATCCAAAGGGAGAGTACAAACGCCTGAGAAGCAGCAACCTTCATTCAATTTTGGTGCAGATTCAGCTATCCAGAAGAAGTTAGCCTGTGTGGAAAACACTACAGCCAGACAGCTGGCTATTTGGCTTAATGATGATCTACCCTGGATGCTAACAGGCCTTCTAAGCTGTCTACATGGCTAGTCCTGTCAATCATCCAGACTGATTATGCTGCAGATATATTATTAGATCAGAACTCATCTTATTCATTTATGCCCCAATAAAGATTCATGTGATTAGATTGTCCATCTTATTGCTTTAAGGTGGACTACTGCTGTCAAGGAGCTAATGTACACAAATAAGAGCAAAGAAAACCATCAATTGTATACAGTAAGGCAGTGGTTCTCAAACTTTTTAGCCCTGGGACCGATTTTTTTTTAGAACGACAATCTGACCTGGACCCACCAGAAGTGATGTCATGGCTGGAAGTACCGTCTTTGTGACTTCCACAGCCTGCTGCTCCTGAGATTGCAGCAACAAGTTGGGTTATTTCTCAGCCATTTTCCAACAGCAAGGTGTATGCCTGACCAGGTGTATGTTTCTTGTATGCCTGACAAAAATAAACCTTAAGTGAGACAGGAAGCAGAACTGAATTGAAACCCAGATACAGGATCCATGGATACAAGGGCCCGCCTATCCTATATATCCGTCTTGTGTGAATCAGCCCTTTGTCATGAGAAAATTTGTATCTATCAAATGTCAGCTGCATTTGAAATGCTGTGGTGTATAATAACTGAGTTCACAGCAAATTGTGTAATAAACCAGCAATACAAGCACATGCTTTGAATTCATGTAGAACGTAGAGTATTCACGCTGAAAATTACACCTGTTCCTGGAAGTGAGCCCCATTGAATACAATGACACTTACTTCTGAGAAGGCATGCATAAACTTGCACTGTCAGAGCACTTTCCACACACTATCTCAATAATCTTTACAACAGCTCTGTAAGATTTCAGTATTATCTCCATATTGCAAATTGAGGCAATAAAATATAGTGGTTTACTTAAGGCTGCCTAGTGAGTTCATTGCAGAGACAAAATTTTGAATTGGAGACAGACTGATTGTGTAGTCTTGCAACCAGTATGTAACAGTAGCTCTCAGTTCTGTAAATAAGTGGGTTCCGTGAATGGTTGCAAGCAATGTTTTGCACAATGGATATAGAAAGAGGATAGCATAATAATCAGAAGGCGAGGGTGGGAACTTTGTCCAAACTGATTGCCTAGGATTATTGTGGTAAACTGAACAAGTTACCAAGTAATTTGGGTTATTGTCATCCACATGAGCATCTCTAAAGGTAAAGGTTTCCCCACGACCAAATGGTCTAGTCGTGACCGATTATAGACCGACTGCTCATCTCCGTTTCTAAGCCAGTAGAGCCGGCGTTTGTCCAAGGACGAGCTTCCGTGGTCATGTGGCCGGCATGACTATACACCATAGTGCGTGGAATGGCATACCTTCCCACCACAGTAGTACCTATTTATCTACTGGCATTTTTATGTGCTTTTGAACTGCTAGGTTGGCAGGGACAAGCAACAGGAGCTCACTCCATCGCTTGGTCTTGAACTCCCAACCTTCCAGTCAGAAAGCCCAGCAGCAGCGGTTTAAACCACAGTGCCACCACGTCCGTTGTATCTCTGCATCTCTACCTGGGTCTAAAATTACAGTGCATGAAAAGTGGAAGGGGACATTGAAAGTGGTGTGTGGAATGTACTGTGCAGAATTTTGAGGGCAGCATTCTGAGGTAGTGGAGAGACCTTGGAGGCGGCTGTCTGCCATTCATTCCTGTAGTTGTTGCCTCAGATAGTTTTATATTTCTGAGTAAGAAGGATTAAAAGAGAGGCGGCCCGAATAAATGAAAGAGTAGCAGGTTTCTTATTATCTCTGAATAGTGCCCATCCATCACGCATGTCATTCGTGGAGATCCATCCCCAGCCACCTGCATTGTGAATTGTTTTGGGTAGCTGCACTGCAAGCATGCGCATGAGGAATGGGATGTTATGAGAAGTAACAAATTACATTGGTGTTGGAAGGGGCCTGAAATTTCCTTTCTGCTGCTTCGGTGCACTGCTGAGTAATCTACAGCTTTAATTTATTTAGCAGGTACCTGTAATTTCCTTTTCTCTCTTTGAAAAATAGTTGTTTCCAACTGTCCATGTGTGCCAAAAATATCATTGCTTTATGTCTAGGAAGGCCACATAAAAATAACAGGGACACCGCAACTGTCCAGGATGGTGGCAACAAGCGGTGTTAACATTTGTACATGCGAGGGCTTGGGAGGAGCTAATGTCTGAATGAATAATTCAAACAGGAAAACAAGAAAAGCCCAGGACACACATGGGCAAGGATTTAGAGAGGGTCAGTTTCATCACTGGAGCAACTCCTTTAGTCTTATTTGGAGGTAAACGGAGGGGAAAAAAATCATGTGTGTCACAGATACCTATTCTTGGAATTTATTTATTTATTTTGAAGAATTTATACCCCGCCTTTCCCATGCCAAAGCAAATGCCCAAGGCAGCTTACAGAGAACAAAGTACAATGTAACCACAATCAATAAAAATTTTTAAAAACTTTAAACATTTAAACAGGGATGATTTCTAGAGGGTGGGAAAACAATTTACCAGGGGAGTAAATAAATTTATGACAGTATTCCAGAGGGATAGAGGAATAGCTAGCCAGACAGACAGACTCTCCATAGATCTCAGAAGACCCACGGGGGACCAGGCAACCTATGTCAGCTCTTTGGTGGGCGTATGTCTGAGAACCCACCACCAGCTTACCAGCGAGAAGGCAGTTTTGCAAGCTACTATTGCCCATGTGTGGCCTTCTGGGCCTTGCGCTGGCAGCAGCAGCAGGTGTGGTACACTGATAGATTGTGCTCATAAGATTGGGCCATAAACAAAGTTAGCTATCTGTGCATGTGGGAGAGGACTCTCTTTATAGTGGTCCCCCAGTTGTGGAACTCCCTGCCACCTAAATAAAAAGCCAAAGGACAGGGTTACTGGTAAGGACAGATAGTAATCATTATGTACATCTGCCCTTCATATGCCCCTTCTGTTGTCACGCAGGAATCAAGTCATGCAGGAAGAGTTCTTCAGATAACAGGTGGCTGTAAATGAGCCAAGTCTGACACAGGAAGAGATTTAAACAAATAAAGATACAATCAATGCAAACACAGGAAATGCAGTCTATGTATCCTATCAGGGCATACGTTATTTTTTTGTAGATTAATAAAATCTGCATCTGTGTTTTGTAGATATAAATAGAGTTTCATAGCTTTGTTCTGTGCTTTGTTCTAGCCTGTCACTGAGCCTGCGCCTTATGTGCAGTTGCCTAGAAGGAAATCTCAATGAACGTAATAGGACTTCATTGTGAGTAAACATGCATAAGATTGCTTTCTTAGGGTGCTGTCCCCAACTGGTGCTAGGCCGGCACATGTCCTTTATGCCGGCTCAGCGCTGTCACAAACATGCCATAAGGCATGCCTGCACCAAAGAAGAAGGTGCTGGACTGGCACGGTGAGTAACACCAAGCTAGGGATGCCGTGGAGGATGCCCGGTAAGCTTTCGCTGTGCCAGCCGGGTTTGGCCAGGGGAAAGGTGGGAGGGAGGCATAATGGGGTGGAGAGAGGGTGGCCCCATGGGCCCAAAGGCCCAGGGAGGGGGGGAGTACAGATCCAGCTGTTAGGATAGATCCTAACCAGTGGTGTCATCTACTCACCAGTAGATGGTATGCTGGGCGGGGCTTAGCATGATCGACAGCCCGTCCATTCACTTCCGCTTTCTTCGCGCTCCCCGCGCGGCTTTCCCTCTCCTCGGAGGGAGCGCCTGCTCGCCCAGGCACCCGGCGCGCCCCCCACCCATCCCCCCGGCGAGCAGGCGCTCCCTCTGAGGCGAGGGAAAGCCGTGCGGGGAGCGCGAAGAAAGCGGAAGTGAGTGAACGGGCTGTCGATCATGCTAAGCCCCGCCCAGCGTACCGTCTACTGGTGAGTAGATGACACCACTGATCCTAACCCCTGTCTCTAGGCCAGTTGGGCCTGATCCTGCCACTCAGATGTGCGCCAGCGATTTCACTGGCGCAGATCCAAGCAGCCCCGTAGGGCTGGCTGGGGCTTACCCTGGGTAAGGGGATAATATCAATCAATCAATCACTAGTATTTATATACCGCTTTTCAACACAAAGCTCACAAAGCGGTTTACAGGCAAATAATAACATTAAAGTTAAATGGCTCCCTGTCCCAAAAGGGCTCACAATCTAAAAGAATGGAGAACACCACCAGCAACAGCCATGAGAAAGACACTGTGCTGGGGTGAAGAGGGATAATAATACCCCCAGCTCCAGTGGCCTCCCAGCCTGTGAATAGTGCAGTGCAGGCCAGCCTGCCTGCCTGCTCCAACTCAGGTTAGGATTGGCCTGATAGTCATTTTTCCCTAGTTTTCAACAGAGATTAGAACTTGGAAACCATGATGGCAATTTAAGGGCATACCTGCTCAGCCACTTTCTCTGCATCCAGTTTGGAGGTGGTGCACAGCCAAAACTGCAGTCTAGAGCAGTGGTTCCCAGTCATTTTTTGGCCGTGCCCCACCTAAGCATCTCTAGAATCCTGATGCCACCCCCCCTCCCCGTGACATACAATTCTTACTATTCAAAAAGTGAGCTCCTATTCACGTGGAGGAAGCCTAAAAGGCCATTAACTTGGTTTAAACAAGGTTCTAAAGAACACGGCATCCATTAAAGAGAAAAATAAAAGAATGAAAGGACATACAATAAAAGAATGAAGTACTGAGGAAGAAATCACTAAGACTATATTCTGTAGCACACAGAATGCTGTTACCTTCCCACCGAAGTGGTACCTATTTATCTACTTGCATTTTTAGGTGCTTTGGAACTGCTAGGTTGGCGGGAGCTGGGACAAACAATGGGAGCTCACTCCATCACGTGGTCTTGAACTCCCAACCTTCCGGTCAGAAAGCCCAGCAGCAGCGGTTTAACCCGCAGCGCCATCGCGTTCCTTATAAGAGGCTTACTAGAGGCTTAGTTCGCCATAATTTGTCAGTAGATACACTTTGCCATTCTGATCCTAAATATGATTCTTCCTGGCAGGAAGGCCAGTTCTTATGTTGAGGAGATCTTCTTTTCATTGTCCAAGATAGGATAGTCCACTTCCTGCTTCCATTCCCCTCAACTTTGTCTGTGGTCAGCAGTATCCTCATAGTTATATAACCTGCCATATATCAAGTTGTGTAAAAGTACACTGAAGCATGAAGAATGTGTATAGTCTCTAAATTTGACAGAGCATGTGGAATTTGATGTTAGCCTCATGTTATTACTTCTGTGGTGTTTTGTGTCATAAAATCACATTTTGGCCTCTGGTTTCAGGCTAGCAAATGTTGTTTATCAGTCATAGTCGAGAGGATTTTTAAAAAAGAAGCAATAAACCAAACATTGTGTTTCTTTTTCTTGTCTCTCATGGTGCATACTTTCTTTCCATCCATGATTTAATTGATGGGGGGGGGGCTATATCTTACCGTCAGTGTTTCCATAGCAACAACCAATTAGAAGCCCAACCAAAGAGATGAACTGTTCAGTTTCCAAAACACTCAGAGAAAAAGATGGCATATGAGACTCTCTTGGGCTTGCAAAAGGCAGTAAGAGGATTTGCTCCTTGATGCCACGTGCCAACTGTTCTTGCCAGCTATTTTTAGGCTGCTGGTATCTTTCTGAAGACTCATCTTGCACCCATTTGGTAAAAGCACCATCTGTAACACATTTTGAAAGGATAATTGTATCTGGTGTGCAGCATATGTGATGTTAAAAAAATCCAGGTTCTTTTTAAAAAGTTGCATTTCTGAATATTGCTTCACTCATATGTTTTCTATAATGTTATGACAGCAATGAAGGAGAAATCAAATGTGGGCGAGGGGGAATCTTGTACTGTGCTCTTCCCTCGTCCCATCCCAAAAATTTCAGTTCCTATGTGGTCCCTCACACCTTTGTGTAGAACAGGGCTACAGTTACCTTTTGAGTATTATTTTTCAGTTCCAATATGTTTAAATGGGTGCAGAATTTCCCCTCAAAGTCAGAATGTGTCAAACAGGGGCAGGGAGGGGAGATGGTTGAGAAGGAGCGTGGGAAGGTTAAGATGACTTTGGAAGATAAAGAGAACAAAGGCATGACTAAACCCAGTGGAGTGACTCAGTTGTCTCATTAGTCTGCACGAGCCTCCGTCTTGACCACAGCAAGGCCAAAATAAACTGCCCTCCTCCAGAACATCTTTTCCTCCTTTTTCATTTATTCCCTCCAGCATTCACTGTAATGAACAGTTCCATGTTGACTCAAATTATCATACTGTATTTTGAACTTTTGGTTGAATAAGGGTATCATTTTACTGTCCCTGAGAACTTAGGTCCTGATCCAAAGGCTCTTATTGCCAGCAGTGAGCACATAACGCTGGCTAAAAGTGTTGAGAATGTGCCATAAAGCACCTTCATAACACCAAGGGAGGAGGGAGCGCTGGGGTAGGGGCAGTGCCGAATGAATGAGCCCTCGGTTCTCCAGCAATGCCTGCAACCAGTAAGTACTTGCAGGGGGGGAGGGGGGAGGGGGCAGAACTGGGTGAGGGGAGGGGAGAATAGGGCCTGCGTGGGGGTCCACGTCAAGATTCAATACCCTGCTTCGGGCCAGGCAGCCCAACAAGGGGCTTAGCTGCTTGAGTCTCCGCTGGCAAAATAGCCCATGGAGACTCAAGGAGTCTCATTACAGGAGCTGGGGCTTCCCCCAAGGAGACTCTAGCAGATCCCGCAGGATGCAGCAGTATCACTGTTCCTACAGGACCCGGGCAGTTTAGGATTGAGCTGTTAGTAATCCTATTAGTAACAACACTTAAATTTCACAGTACTGCGGAATTTACGATAATGGGAAATAGGAGGCACGTTCCTTTTTAAATGTGAAGTGTGCTTAACTTCATACATTTGTGAATTCTATTTATTTGTCTGTGTATTCATAGGGCTTCTGTCTGCAATGTTTCAGGAAATAAAGTGTGCTGTTGGGGGCCCATCTGAGCAGCTTCCAAAGTAACAAGAGCTGTGTTTGTAGTATCACTTGTAGTTTTTCGTTTTTCTTTACTGTGCATTGGGCTGCTTCATGTATTTCTGGACAAATGAAAGGCTTTGTGTGCTGGTGGAATGATATTAATGCCCCTCCCATATAATCATACAGATAATGGCAAACCTGATACAAGCACTTTACACAGATACGTGATGGTATCCATTTTCTTCTCCCCTCGGAAAACAAATCATGTTGTACAAATTGCATGTGGACTCTTGGTATGCTCTTCCAGCTCACTAAGGCTGTCATTGACCTGGCAATATAAGAATCACAAGGACACAGCCCAGTGACAGAGCACGTGCTTTTAAGCACAAGATCCCAGATTCAACCCCTGTGGTGTTCTGAGCTCATTCATAAATACGTTACTATTTAATACGGTAAATGCATTAAATATCTGGCTGGCAGATCTTAGCAGTGGCTCTTTCTCCACCTGTCAGTCTATATTGTAACCACACAGTCTCCTTGGCAGTGCAGTTGCCTGCAAGAACCTTAACTTTATTTATAAGGTATTGACATTAATGATACAATGAGTTTCTCATCCAAGTAACTAGAGTGGTCACAAATCTAAGAGGAATAGTCTACATTACACATTTTTGCTGAAATCATTGGAAAAAAAAGAATACTCTTAATAGCTAATGCTGTTGATTCAAGGGTAATTCTAGTTGAATGTTGGTATATGATCCAAATCCTTTTGGAAGCATAGTCCATAGATTTTGGATGAGAAATGTACCTGCTGTTCAGTGACTAATACCTGATGTGCACCAGTAAGAAAAGCACATGTCACAATGAAAGACAACCATTCCCCCTTGGCTACTTGTACTAGTAATGTGTATCCAAAGATATTCCAAAGTCCATGTTTCAAACCTCTAGTTTGGTAATCCTGGAAGGAACTTGGGGGGTTTAATGTGCGTTGGCTCCTTCTTACATAAACTGTAGTTCCCTAAGGCCCTATATTGTTCAGACTTGTCTTCCACCACTATATATCTGGTATGTGTGAGCCCATAAAAGTTTGGCTGTTCCGTTTTTTGTTTTTTTCTTTCCAGTAGTAGGCAGCTGCGGTGGTAAGGATTGCTGATGCTGATTTAGAATGATCAACACGGGGACAAATGAATTGGGTTGTGGGTTGACTGTGGCATGCTTGGCAGTTTTCCCAAAGGAAGCTTTTGCAACTAGAGGTTGCCTATGGAATATTATAAAAACTGGAGATGGTTAAAATTACATCATTTCCATGAATGTGAGATCTCTTGGGAATGAGTGTTTGAACTGATACTTATCTAGGTACTTTTCTTTTCCTATGGAAACAGTTAAAATCTGACATTGAGTTTCAGTGTTGAAAGCAAATAGTTTGAGGATGATCTTTTGAGCTAGATTTGCCCATACTGTATTTCAGACAGTCTTGGGAGAAATTCTTAGAAATAACTGGTAATCTTTTTTGTTTGTAGATCATGTTTTTTTTTTTTTTTTTTTTTGAGACCATTGCTTGGTTGTCTGGCACAGACTGACAGATAGAGAAAGGACCACTGCTAATATATGCTAGCCAGATATTTAATGCAACTGCAGCATTAAATAGTAACATATTTATGAATGAGCTCAGAACACCACAGGGGTTGAATCTGGGATCTTGAGCATCAGAGCATGTGCTCTGCCACCAGGCTGTGCCCTTATGATTCTTCCATTGCCAGGCCAATGACAGGCTCAGTGAGCTGGAAGTGTGTATTATCATCCACATGCATGGTCAGAGCTAAAGGTAACACTGTAGTATTGTATCGGGCAGAATGAAAATAAGGGACAAATCCCAAACTGGAATTGGAATGTTCTTATAACTTTTTAAATTGTGACCTGTGCATCAATCAAAAGTAGCCAATCAATCTTAGTGGAAATGTACCTGATATTAATTATACATTGGATGTGTCTCAAACAGCTACAGCTGAAAGGAGGACTTGGCATGGCAAAGGACTCAGAGTGGCATTACTAAGGGCTGTTCTATGTTTTATGCATGCATGTTCACCACTTGACATGTTGCCATGTATGTATGAATGCACCATTGGGGATCACACACCACAGACTGAATGTTCACGTCATCTCAAACAAGGTCGCGTTCCGACATGTTCCAACACACACTTCATCATCCCTAAGGCCACTGAAATCATACTAATATAAGCACACTTAACTCTACATTGGGAGTTAACTCTACAGTGCCACCGCAGGACCTTTCCCCGGTACATGCCCAGTGCTTTTCAGCAGTCAGCTCACTCGTTCAGTTGATTTGTCCAATGCTGAG
Organism: Lerista edwardsae; assembly: GCA_029204185.1. NCBI lineage: Eukaryota > Metazoa > Chordata > Lepidosauria > Squamata > Scincidae > Lerista > Lerista edwardsae. Next base: position 10,150,229 of record JAJKFI010000037.1, read on the forward strand.
TCATGAAGTGATGAGAATGTAAATGATGATCATATATGTATTTTCTAAGAAGGAAACAATAAAATCATCAACTTTTGGGGACATCTACTCTAGCGAGCATTCATATCTGGTCTATCAGTGCTCAAATAAAATCAGAAAGCGAAGCATTTTTCTCAAAGGATAAGATTTTTATTTTATTTCCTTAGCTTGCTTCAAAGCTGAATTTCTATCTATAGAAGAAAAACCGTATGGCTCTTCCTCCTTTAGCTCCAAAACATTACTATTGTGTTGAGAACAATGACGCTTTTATTTTAGGCCAAGAGCACAGGATCTGTATCTCAACGTACAATTGTGTGATCATCCTGCACACTTGTGTCCCAGCTTTTTTTATATATTTAAAAAAAGGCGGCTTGAGCCACGAATTGATTCGGCTGAACGCTGCAAAGGACAGAATTCAAGGCAAAACAATGGACAACATTGATACTTCGCAGGAACCATCAGATGGACATTTTGCTCTTCCCACAGTAGTTTGCCAGTTTTTTTATGTTTGCTTTCTCCTCCAGTGTCCTTGCCCTCTGCCGCCATAGACAATATGACTTGTAAGCTCACTGTGAACCCAGTTCTAAAGGTTCTTCTATCCCTGGCGGTACAAGAGTACCGCCAGCTCCAGGTGTTGTAAGCATGCTGTAAAGCGCATTTATAGCACCTGGCAAGGAGAGAGTGCTGGAGCAGTGCTGTACCAGTTGGTGCTGACCCTCAGCAGTGCTTGACAGTCCAGACAGTGCCACTGCAGGACCATTCCCCGGTACATGCTATCAGAGCAGGGGGTGGAGGCAGGAAGTGGACGGAACAGGGCAGAGGGAGGGGAGGATTGGGCCTGTGTGGGGCAAGGGCGGCAGTAGCCTCTGCCACCAGATCCTAACCCACAGCATGAGTCGGGTGGCCTGGCATGGATCTCCTTGACTCTGCGCCCATCAATAGTGGGTGTAGGGCCAAGAAGACCCATTGGCACTGCGGCAGCATTACTCGGGGAAAGGGAACAAATGCTCCCTTGCCCAGAGGAGACCCCAGCAGTGTCTTGGCACCTTCTGGATGCCGCAGTCGCCATTTTGGCACCACTGCTCCTCCAAGTGTCACCGAGGATAGGATCAAGCTGTGAGTTTAAATGAGTCGATGCTCTGAATGAAGACTGGTGGGTGGAATAAAATGCAGACTTGTAAAGCTCTGACAGGTCAAAAAAGAAGCATCTGCTGGGTTTTATCTCTTTTTAATATACTGTTTAAAATAACTTCCTGTCCCTGTACTTTTAAGAATTAAAAAGAGTCTGATTTGTAGGATTTTGCTCTATCAAGACCAGTGCTAGGGATGTGACCCCCCCCCTTTTATTTTTGCTGATATTTCTGCTTTTCCAAATACTGGTATTGTATGTTTGGTATGCTTGTCTGCAAGAGTAGATATGTGTCTTTACATGGGATAAAACTTTTGCTGTTGCTCGATTACTGTTTCACATTGCTGTTGTGCATGACACATGCAACAGCATACTGTTCCTTACTCAAAATCAGAGATTAATATTTTTCAGCATTCCCAATTGAAAACCATAGGCCAGAACATTTCTGGATTATTTTTGTTTGAAAATACCGATGAGGCTATTTGCTTCATTCCCTGTTCAGAAGCAAAGACAATGCTATTCTGGGTACTTCTTGCACTGTTGCTGCAATTGTGCAGTTTTTACCTAAAGCTTGTTTTCTCGTGTATGTTTCTTATTTGAGGCACATATCAAAGTCCAATCGCTTTTACCACATATACTGTAGACTATTATAATGAAATAAAACAAATTCTGTAAATAAAACACAGAGCAAGCCTGTTAGTGCCCAGAAAAAGGCTTTGAGGGGGGACATGATTGAGAATTAGAAAATTATGCATAGGAGGTATAGAGTGGATAGAGGGATGTTCTTTTCCTCTCACTCAACACCAGAACCAGGGGGCATCTACTAAAATTGAGTGTCAGGAGAGTTAGAACAGGCAAAAGAAAATATTTAACCAGCGTATAATTAATCTGTGGAACTCCCTGCCACCAAATGTGGTGATGGCACCTGGCCTAGATTATTATTATTATTATTATTTTATTATTATTATTATTATTATTATTATTATTATTATTATTATTATTTATTGTCATTGTGTTACACAACGAAATTCACTGACACCCGGAGACCAAACCAATACACACACTAAGTTCCCGACACTCCCCCCAACCCCCCATACCATCCACCCCCTAAAATTCCTCTTCTAAACACAAACATCCACATAATAGACAATTGTACAGTCCGACTGCCCCTATCTACTGATACTTAAGTTCATTGTTCAATGCTGTCATGGCTCTAGGGTAAAAGCTGTTTATAAAACGTGTCGTCCGAGTCTTGATGTTCCTATATCTTGACCCAGATCAAGATTGACCCAGATGCTTGACCCAGATGCCTTTAAAAGGGAATTATGGAGGAAATTCCATCACAGGTTACAAGCCATGATAGGTATACTTCCGGGTTCTAGAAGTAGGCTACATCTTCATCTGAATGCAAGGGAATGGCAACAGGATGCAGGTATCTTGTAGTCTTGTGTGTTTCCTGAGGCATTTGGTGAGCCACTGTGAGCGCAATCCTAACCACATTTCCAGCACTAACATAGCTGTGCCAACGGGGCATGTGCTGCATCCTGAAGTTGGGGGGCAGTCACGGAGGCTCCTCAAAGGAAGGGAATGTTTACTCCCTTACCTCAGAGCTGCATTGCCCTTACCCTGGTGCTGGAACGTAGGTTAGGATTGTGCCCTGTGAGATATGGGAAGCTGGACTAGGTGGGCTTTTGGCTTGACCCAGCAAGGCTCTTCTTGTGTTCTTACACCAGAGCTTTTCAAACTAGGGTGTCATGACACCCCAGCCTGAAAGTCTCTGCCTGTTTGCCTTCGGGGCAGAGGAGGTGGAAGGCAGCGATGTGATCCCTACGATCGTGTCGCTGCCTGGGGTGACGGGGGCTGCAGGTGCCTTACCTGTTGCAGCGCCAGGCTCCTGGGGGCTCGGGGAGGCCTGCAAAAGCCTCCACAGGACGCCCCAAACAGCAGAATGAATTAAAAAAGTGATCACAACCCACTTCGTCACTGCTTTTGCTGGTCCCTGGGGATCGCGTTGCTGCCCTGCGGGGTTTGAAAACCATTGTCTTACGCAATAGGAAATGAAACAAACCAATAAAATGCAAAACAGCCTCTTTATTCAAAGCTTTTGCCTGAATTCATTTTGCTGCATCTGCAAAAAGAGCCACTTTATAAGCAATATGCGGCTTTCTCAGTAAGGGAGCAGAACCATGGACCTGCAGAACCAAGCCTGTCTAACGTGAGCAGGAGATCTGGGTGTGTGGTGGATATGCCCATTGTGTCCATCAATTTCAGAGCTGCATTCACTTTAAGAAAAGCTGATTGTTAGACAGAATACTTGATTTGATTGGTGCTGACCCAAAGCAGATGAGGTATAAATGTCGTTTCTCATGTTTGAGCCTGAACAATATTTAATAAGGAGCTGAAATTCCCAACAACACAAATATGCTGGTTACTTGAACCACTGCTGGGAGCAATCAGGCAGAAATAAATATAATACCAAGCTGCAAGGAAAAGGTAAGGGTAAGTGGCTAGGAAGGTATGAATACTTTTGGAAGGTATTCTCCCTCCCCCAAATGGATCACTTCTACTTTATGACTTGCTCTATTCTCCCTGCTTTTGAAACAGAGGTTCAGGCAGTAGCTTCATGTGCTGATGATTTTGTGCTATCACAGACATGCGGGGCTTAGAGCAAATGGGTTATCTTTTCATAAAGCAATGACTGCAATTTGAAATGGATCCGACCAGGCCTTTGCGGTTGCTGGTCCTTGAAGGCATCACGCTATTCTGTGGCATGTATACTGCCAGTGGGCCTTTGTGTTACTTTAGAGGTGGTGAAAGCTGCAGCAGCTGTATGACATCTGGGAAAGCTGGGAGCCACAACAGATAACAATGTCTAAGATATTCTTATGACTATTTTTAAACCGGGTTATAGTGCTTCGCTGTTACTTTCAGCCTGAGAGCATGTGAGGGCAATGGACTCCCTAGAGATGATAAATGAAACATGGGTGTGCAACTTGAGAAATGATGCCTCTAGCATATTACATTCAAATCTCTGAAAAAAAGAATCCTTCGTCTATCTCCAGATTCTGCTACCTTACTCTATGACATTTCTTGAGAATGATTTTCAAAGTCAGGTCTTAATCTAAAAATTTCAGGACTTTATTTCTGATTGTCTCTCTCCACTTCCAGCAGAGAATCAAAGGTTGAGGCAACCATGTCCCGTGCTGTTCCCCTGTCACCACCTGCTACTTTTACCTTCTTTTCTCCACTGAGCACATCAAGTATCCTCACCACAGTCCATGCCATGAGGAACTTTTCATTAATGATAATAAGATGTTAGATTAAATGCTGGTCACTCATGAAATGGGCTACTGATTAATCCACGATCGGCATGCAAAAATGATGCTGCAAATCAATGCATGAGTAGCAGTAAAACACTTGCTACTCTCCGAAACTTGAGTTTGCCTTGAAAGTGCCTGCCTGCCTTTTAAAAGCCTTGCCTTTCCTAAGCGGTGAAAACATGTAAACGTTTTTACTTTAAGATAATTGTCAGCAGCACCCTTTGCTGTCCCTAGTTTGGCCAAATGAACGTCCAGTGAACAGCAACATATGAACAAGGATACACTGATATGGATTATTGGTACCAGCCGGATGTAGAAGACTCTGAATCCCTGGGAAGACCAGAAATGGTTTGCAGTTTCCGTTTGTTTATTTGCAAATGTATGAGACACTCCATTGATGTTTGCCTGCTGCTGCTATGACTAGCATAAAACAATACAACTTTGAATGCAACCATTATGGTGTTATAAAGTCACATGGTGAAAAGCCATGGGAGAAAATGCTTTCCATCTGAGTCCTGAATTCTGTCCAAAATCTTTTGTCAGTTTCATTATACTGAACTATTTTGGCAGGAATTTCACCTCTATCCACACACAGGAGAGTGGGGAATGCTTCCATACGTGCACAGGAGGGAGGGCAAAATATCCTTCTAATCCCAACCCATGGGGTGAAGCGGGAGTTTTAGGCTCCCATGCAACCGTGGCATGTAGCAGTGTTGTGCACGAGTCTCCAAATTCAAGTCTTGTCAATTCAGGAGTCTCTGCCCCCTCATGAATTGACTCATGCATTAGTCCTAGTGCACGCCTGTGGCAACTCAATCCTGTAATTTAACGAGCCATTTTCATGAGTCACGAGTCTTCATGACAAGCTTTAGGGTAGGGCAGGAGCGCGTGACTACAAACATTTGAAATGGCAGGTGCAGGAGGTGCAGTCAGAGTTGTTGTTTCACACTTAAGGTTTAGTTAACATTTCGGCGAGCCAGCAATGCACTGCTGACAGCGCTTCACTCCTAACTTGCCGCCACAACAAAACCACCCCCGCCACCACTCACATCACAACTGAACTCAGAAGAACAGGAAGGAGAAAAATAGTCCTGGCCGCAGCACATTATTCACTCAGTGAGACATGTTTTCCACCAAAGCTGGGCTGACCTGTGGCTGTTATGCAAGTGAGTGAGCAAGCAAGTCTGCGCGGCTGTAGGGAACCTTCAGCTCCATATGAAACCATCTGCCGCAATGAAAACTCCTCCCTCCCTTTGCGGCTAAGCAATGCTCTTCTTTGGACAAGACTTCTCCTTCGTTCTTTGGAAAGCACCACCGCTGTTGAACCTTTGAGTGTACAAACACTCACAACCCATGCTCTCTGGAGTGTTTGGATAGTTCGCATACACATGGGTCCAGCAGCAGCATTTTTGAAGAACTCTGACGGGGCATCCTCACCTTCTGCCTCCACACCGTTCTCCCTACTTGGATCTCGGGCCCCTTATCTGGCAATTCCTTTCTGTCGGCCTTTCTTCCACCCACTAATTTTACTTGATAGATCTGCAACAGAATAAACAGGATGAGTGTTTGGAAAAGTTTGAGACATGGAATGATATCGTGTTGAGAAGCTGATGTTATCGTATCTTTATTTCCATTTCCCTGAAAATTAAAACTTCAGTACACATAATTAATATTTTGGTGGCAGTTGCCTGAGGTATCAGGTCGCAGAATTTTTGCTTTGTGCTTTTAAATCTTTAAAATGTTTCATGACGGCATATTGCCCCAGAGAGCCAAAAGCAAGGCCAGGACTGAGGTAAGCACTTCCAACATGTTGTGTATGACTGGCTGGAAAAGGCTTACAATATTATTTGGGCCACTATTGTTCTCTGTGATGTTGGCAAGACTTTCCCCATTTTATTTGGGATGGCAAATTACCAAATGCTGCAACACACACACACACACCCCGACACCGGAATGACCTTGCCAGATTTCACGAACAAGCTTTGGTTGGAAAACTCTCCCTCCCTCTCTGGAGTGCTAAGTACAGTTTGGAGAAGAAACAATTCAGCCCAGGCTTTTTTCCACCCTGTATCATGCATGTTTTCCTTTTATTAACATGGAATCCACCCCCAGCCCCGGCTTGTGTCTGCAGATAACAGATGCTGGAGTCTCTCTGCAGTAGTTCTGTACTTAACGAGTTATGGATGGGTCTTTGTACTTTTGGCCAGGTTTGTTCAGCTTAAGTGTTTCACCAATAACTTTGGTTCACAGAATAAAATGTTTTTAAGAGCTATTAGCGGCACACAGCAAGAAGAGTGCTGCTGCCTTTTGCAAGCCCCACATACCAGGACTGAGAGAGAGCCTTGAGGTGGTTCTGAGGGCCTGGCAGACCTGTCAATGAAAAGGAAGGTGCTGTAGCTCAGTGGTAGCTCAGAAAGAACACAGGATGAATCCCCCTTTCAACAGAGACCAACCTCTCTCCCTAATAACCCCACAGTCCTAAACTGCGCTGGATTGCTTCGCCAAATCCAGCCTCCCCGAGGCAAGGGCACGTTTGCCCACTTTCCCCAGGGGAGGATCCAGCCTCCCCATTGGTTTCCTCGAGACTGTGCCTGCTGTTTCTGTGTCTAGGGACAGAGGCTTGAATACCGCCTACTGGCCACATCCCATCTCTACCTCTTCCCTGGGCTGGCAAGCCTAATGGCTGCCCACCCAGTTCCTCCCGCCCTCCCTCCCTCCCTATGCCCAGAACCGCTCTTGCACCAGCCAAGTTTAACTGGTGCAGGATCAGCAGTGCGGCACCTCTGCCTGGCGCTGTTGTGTCAACACTGCTGCTAGCATCAGCTCTACAGCACTAGCACCAACACTGGGTGCTGGGTGGTGCCCCTGCATTGGCGCTAGTGACGTTGGGCTGACGCAAAGACATTGCTTCAGCCCAATGCCCTTTATAGGATTGTGCCCTTAGTGGCGTCTAGGAAGTTCCTTTTTTTTTTACTAGCACACTAAAATGTTCATTTTAATTGCTGAATATTGAAGTATTAAAATATCAACATGTATGTAGGCATGTGTGTTGAGGTTCTGTGGATTCTCTGGGAACTGGAGACAAGAATTGTGAGTTTGATCTCATCTTCCAGATGCTTAGCCCTGGAGGAAGTGAGACCCCTCAAAGTGAGGGGCAATTTGATGAGAGGAAATCTAATAGTTTCTGGTCCAAGAATGCTTGATGAGCAAGTCACAGATTTCAAAGCCAATGCAGAAAGTTGGTCCCTCACAATGAAGGACAGTAGAAACATAAATATGTGATTAATTTCTGCAGCATTCGTCCAATTACAGTCCTTTATTCTTTTCCACTTCTTCAAAAGGTTTCCTCTGCAGCACAGTTTGTGGCTCTCTCAGCATGGGGCTGATTTGCCTCCTCATCAAGGCAGAACTTGCTGGTCTGATTTCACTTTTTCTAATTGTAATTTTGTTTGTTAGCTGAGGGCCTGTTTCCCAGGTTTCCTTCCCCCAGTGCCACTCTTCCAAAGTTGTGAGAAGATAGTTTGGTCTTCTCAGGTTTCAGCAAAGGACTCCAGCAGTTGGAGGTCTGGTTTCTGACCGTACATTCTGAATGCACATTTTTCATCTTGAGATCTTCATCCTGAGGGAAGCTCCTCCCCCAGTACCTCTTGGAATGTTTCCACTGAAAAGGGCATAAACTCGAGCAGCGCCAGCACAAGAGCTCCTGGTACTTGAGGCAGGCATGCAAGATGCTGCCCCCCTTTAATAATAATAATAATAATAATAATAATAATAATAATAATAATAATAATAATAATACATGCATTTATATATGGCCTTTCTTAAGATCACTAGATTTCTCTCTGTAACTCAAGGCGGTTTACATAGGCAGACTTTTATTCACAAACCCGAAGGTTTTTACAATTATACAGAAACGTTCTATCTTTCAAGAACAGCACTCATACAGATCTTTCTTTCTGGATTTAGCCTTCTTTCTTAGCTACCTGTCTGTCTTCTGCTGGCTGATAAGAGGCTTCCCTGCTCCCCCAGAGACACAGCTGACCAGCACACCCCTCCTCCTACGAGGCAGCTGGAACTCAGCTTTTAATCAGCTGCAATTTGCAAGGTCTGTCGCTCACAGAGACTTCCGGTAGTCTCGAGCTCATGACCTTCGGCTCTTCAGCAGTTATCTTCAGGCAAACGGAGGCATTAACCCTCTCGGCTAAATCTTCTTTACCTGGGGATGTGCCAGTTTCTGCTCCTCTATCACTCTAGCCCACTATTTTCCTCTACACTTTTCCTCTGCTGCCATCTTACTTTCCAGTGCAGGAAGTGGGAAGAGGAGGAGGATCAGTAGAGGCAGGCCGGTAGACAAATGGCCGCACTTCTTCAATTCAAATTGCCGCACCTGAAGCAACTTCTTCAGTTGGTCTCATGGATGAGCCGTCCCTAAACCCCAAATACCCAACCTAAGTACTTGCTGGAAATTATTGGTCTATTCAGCAGAAAGTTGAATGATTCCTCGTTGGCAATGATAGAGAAATAGCTACGTCTGCTTTTTTGCTTTTACTGCTGCACCAAAATGCCCAAAATATGCAGACTAAGATGTAGCAGATTTCCCTATAAGGTGTTCAAGCACATTAACGGATACTGTTGTGTCCAATGAAATTACATAACTATGGAAGTTCTTATCATGTTGGTAATGCTTTATGGTTTTGACACTCTGAATGAATGAATGAATGAATGAATGAATGAAAGAACGTTCTGTAGATCACTAATGTGAACTATGTATTCAAGGGGAAAATGAAAGAATAAAAATGGAGCCAGATTCATTCAGTCTGAGGTCTGTAGTAAACATTCCCAGTCAATAGCCATAGAATCAGGAAACCCAGTCACGTGCAGAAATCTGGCAAATCTTCACTCCCAGGCAAATTGGTCTTCATTAAACTATTATTTATCTACTCCCTCCACGTTCTAAAGGAGCTCACACACATACCAGCTTGCTTGTCCTTGGCCGCAGCATGACTTTGTTCTTGAATAAATTGCAGCTTTGTCTTCATTTTGCTCACAAAATACTCTTTCAAGTTACCTTCTTGTCTCATGTCTGTTTTCAGGCACATTAATCACTGTGAGTTCTGAAAGAGGTTTGGAACGTTTCCTTCCAGGTTAATGTGGTTTTCGAGAGCTTTTAAGGTCTCAACCTTTTTTTTCACTCTTCTGTTTTAACTGGTGGTAATACTCTGTATTCTAACATATCTTTCTCTGTTCCAGTCCTCTGCTTCATGGATCCAAGTATTAGAGAGCAAAAACTGGAGCTTTATAGTGATCAGGTTCTCCTATCATTTATGACTTTGGGCCCAGTCCAGAGCCCGATACTGCAGGCAGAATGTTCATATCGCTGGGGCAACTGTTGAACATGGCACTGTAAAGCACCTCCAAAGCCAGCAGTAAGCCCTTTCAGCCAGAGCTGGGATGGCGCCATGGTGACACTGCCTGCAGTGTTTGCCACTCGCCGGCAATGTGGCCTTTTGGGGTGGGACAGAGGGCATTCCTGGGTGGGGGAGGGATGGGGTGGGGGATGGGACCACTGCAACTCTCACCGCTGGTTCCCGACCTCCAAGCAAGGCCGCGTGGCCTTATTCAGAAGTCCTTGCTTCTGCGCTGGCTAAAAAGCCGGCCCAGGAGCATGTAAACCCATCTCCTGCCCTGTGCCCTTACTAGCTACCACTGTGCTCCCGGGCAGTTCAGGAATGGACTGCCAGACATTTTTTTTTGGCGCGGATTAATATCCTGGATGGAAAATGTGTGAAATATCCTAAGGAAAATAGATGACAACTGAATACTGTAGATTGGTAATAGCATAACAAAATTCTCTCTACTTAAAATGTTTTAAGGCCTGAGTTTGTACAAACAGTAAATTTTTGTACATCAGGGTAAAATACATTTACCCCTGGAAAGTTGTATTGCTACAGTAAGAAGAAACCCCAAGTGCAGTGTTTATTAACTGTCTTTCAGAGTCTACCACAAGCCCCAGGTGTACTTTTAGGTGATCCCGAAGACCACATAGAGGAAATCCCTTAGAGAAGTGCTGAAAATTCATAGTTGTTATTATTTGTTGACCAGTTGAACCAAAACAGAGTTTTCAACATGATACAGCAATACCTTGCATGTTTGTCTAGTTAGGGACCAGAGCTTAGATGAGTCAAAAACTGATGAATGTCAGAGCATAACTTTTAAATTTATTTTGACCAGTGAAAAAAATATAAAGATTTTTACACCAATTACATACACGATTTTTACATTTTACACAAATGCCTGTAAAAGCTAAATAAACAAATAAAAGAAAAATAAACTTAAGAACACTGACAAATGTCTTGGAAGATTGGATGAACTCGCATGAAAGAGGAAAGCATGTGGACCAAATTTGAAATGTGGTTATAGTATAAAGTGGTTGAAAGAGCAAAGCAATGAAAATCAAGTGGATGAAAGTCAAGGTATGCCTGTAGTTAGTTAAAATGGAAACTTAAATGAATGTAGATGGTACTAAATGGGCAGAATCCACTCTCAGCAGCCTTTCAAGTATTGTCTGACAATGGGATATTGTAAGGTGAACAAATGTGATTGCTAGGAAATGGCAAACACATTAGAATTGTTATAAAGGTTAAGCCTAGCAGATTCTTTCTTCCATAACTGAGGGTGTTGTCCTAACCAATTTTCCAACACTGACTTATCGGTGCCAATGGGGCATGTGCTGCATCCTGCAGTGGAATAGTAGTTGCGGAGGCCTCCTTAAGTCCAGGGAATATTTGTTACCTTGCCTTGGAGCTGCATTGTCCTTACCCTGATGCTGGAAAGTTGGTTAGGATTGTGCCCTGAATTGCATAGATCCTGCTTTTTAGCTTTGGCCTTTGAGCAACTACTGAAGGGCACAGCTTAATGAATTCACAAATCTTTTGTGCGCATTAAAGATGTGGGTGTTCTTAGGTATCTAGAATGAGGATATAAATGGTTAAATGGCATATGTTGACTCAAGTGGTGCTAGAATTATTTATTAACAATGCTGCCAGAGGAAACGGCTCCAAAGGCAGATAGCCAGTTTTCTTTCCATTTCTTCCAAATCCTTCTCTCTGAACAAAGGGATTGGCACTGTGCATACTTAGCAGTGCCAAACACAATTAAGCACTTTGAGATACGATGTATCGCCTGCAAAAGGTTTGCAACCTACAGCTCAATTTAGACTATTCGACCTAGAGAATATCCAGCTGCTAACAATATAGATACAACCTAAATGGAATTTTAGCCTGCAACCTAGAGATTTCAAGTTCCATAACATTATGAAAAGGCGGGTTTAATTAAAAATTGTGAAATTTGAACTGAAACATGGCTTCAGATAGCCTCTTGACTGTGAGCATGGTTCACTATGCTTATCTATATACACAGTAAATTGTTACACAATAGCTTTGTTTCTTGGTCCCAAAGGATGAATGCAGCAGTTTGGATTTTATGAAGAAGTTTGTCTTTTAAATATTACTGAATTTTCATTTTTTTTTTAAAAAAATGAAAACCATATATATTACAAAGTCTTCCTATATGTATTGCCTATTAAATAATAAAACATGGTAACTCATAAACAGTGATTAAAAAAACCACAATAGGAAATGATATTTACAACTGTGTTAAGAACCACTGCCTTAGGAATAGAAGGTGAAAGTGGTAACTCACATCTTGAATTCAGTGCTCTGATAAAGAATAACTGTTCTTCCTCCATGGAAACGTAATTCTTGGTTAATGGATTACACAAATCTGCTAAACTCCTTTGTTTTGTTTTTTTAATCCTGTGAACTTCTGAGCACCCATGGTACAAGCTATAAGTTTTAGGAATGAAGTAAACTTGGTCTTCAGACTTTTGTTATGTCACAGGGTCAGAAATGTGATATTAATGAGGGCCTTTTAACTGTTCTATGCTACATGCAACTTCTCAGCAAGGCAGGAGACTGTCAATTTAATCTCTCTTTAATGAGAATTAAGTATGAATGAGAAATGCTCTCTTTGTGCCATTGATTAACAAGGGATCCAAGGGCACAGCTTAATCAAAAGGGATGCCAGTTTATATGGCAGATTCATGCAAGCAATAAAACAATTGAAGCAAAACTTTCCATCTTTTGTTTACTTTTATTCACTGCCTTCCTCTGCTCTCTCACTGTTTCCATTAGTAAATTAGTTTTATCAACTCTGGTACTTCTCAGTTAAGAATTGCAACACAAATAAAAAATACTAGAAAATTGGTACAGGTGGGCCTGCAGTTTTTGCAGATTTGGGACCCCTGGATTCTGGGGCCCACAGATTTGGGCCCACCCCAGACCCTCCAGATGCGACTGGAGAGTGTTCTGGAGAGGCCATATGTCGCTGCCCTCTAGGGGCTTCCCCAGGGCACAGAATGCCTTTAAGGGCATAAAAATGTCACTTCTAGTTTCCTTGGGGAAACCAGAAGTAGCTTTTTTTGCCCAAAATGGCCCTCAGAAAACCCTCCCAACCCAACCAGAGCACAACTCCAGTTGGATTTGGAGGGTTAGGGTGGCCAAAATCCGCAGGATTAAATACCTGCACGTTTCAGTATCCACAGAGGTTCTGAGAATGGAACTCCTGCAGATAATGAGGGCCAATCTGTATATCTTTTGGTGTTTCAAGCCATACTAGTCATGTACTATTGGAGAAGACTAGTCATTCTGAAGCATTTTTTCTTGTTCATTCAACTCCACTTTCAGGCCCACTACCCTTCCTTCAAGGTCAAACATTTTTTAGGATTTTTACATGCATCCATTTTAGAATTCCCAGTTTGAGGCACTGTATACCGTTTGCTTTTCAGTGAGTGTTCAGAACATCTTTTGGAAGCCTACAAGCAAATATTTTGGTTTCTAGGACCTAAAGAATTGTCAGTTTTGAGGTGAAACTGTTCCATTTAAGGAACTAGATTTGGCTACTGTGAAGAATTGTAATAGGAACCCCTGAGGTTTGGAGTTGTTGTGGGTGGGGCTTTTTTTTTTTTTTTTTTTGTCTAGATGGGCTCCCTCCATCTGGCTTTATAGCCTGGCTGGTTCTAGGGGGTACATTCTACTAAGGCGTTTGGGGCCTCATTCAGATTCTTGTCTATCAAAGGAAAGAGGGGAGCAAGTAAGGGGTGAGTGTGCTAAACACTAGGCATTATGTCCTTGGGTCAAGTGGCATTCTCTTGGGAGTCCCATTGTCCGTGACAAAACTCAAAGCCTGACTTTCCAAAGCTAAATCCAACCCTATGGTTCTAGTTTTCAGAACCTGTGTCTTTTTCATATTTCAAGAGTTGAGACTGATGGCGAGCTAGCTTTATACTGTTCCTTTCTGTGGATTATATTGACACTGCAGTCCCTGTTATGACAGCCCACTAAAGAGGACAAATGAAGTTTTTCATGCTGGATATTTTGGCACAGGCCCTGGTGATTTGAAATGTCTCAAAGCTCTATGCGATGACAGATAGTGTAAACGCTAAAGGTCACTCTGAATGAAAACACATCAGCATTTTTCTTTGTCCATTGCAGGTGATCGTTGAAATTAATAACTTTTTCTTGACCTCCTAAGAATCTTGCCAGCAGGGTATCACTGGTGGGCATTTGATTAAAAAATTAATTTGGTACTAGGAATTACTTTCAACTTCCATAGTTGCTCTAATCTTTTCAGGTATTAGGAGTTGAATATTTTTAATTAAAAATGTAAATGCTAACAATAATCTGATTTTGTTTGCAATGGGATATTAGGATTTGTTATGCTCTCAAACAGAAATAAGGTGAGAGGGAGGAAGGACTGCATTCTTCACCCGTATGTTGTGTTTGCAGCTAAAATCAGACCCTATCTTTCTTGTCCTGATGGATTGGTGCACTTCCATGTTTAACTAATGAACATGCCACTGTCTTATCTAGTTGGGTATCATTTTTGAAAATCAACAGCCGGGATAGTACTGTAGAAGAACCCTTGCATTCTGCGGGCTATTTAGTTAGTCATTGTTGCCACTGTTGTCAATGAAAATAGCCGGACTTTTTTGTCTGCCCAGGCAACCTCCTAGTAACTACTCTTGATGCACTTATATAACAAGCAACAGAGAGCCCAGTGCCAGCTATTGCTGCCAGCTATCAGGAAGTAAACAGAGACAATTTACTATGAAGACTTATTGCAGCTAAGCACATTTTGAATGAAAAGCCTCCTCAATTTATTCAAGCCTGTCACTTCATAATGTTGGTATTTGTAATCCCCTCAGTCAGTTGGATGGTAGCATTTTTATCCCAACCTGTGTCATATGTACTGTTGAGGTCCTCTTCTCTATTTTTTCTCCTCTCCATTGGTGCTGCCTTCCATTTTTTATCCTTGTTAGTCATGTGATCCAGGCCAAAAAGCTGTTGAAAATGACTTAAGCACTGGTGTGATGTCGATACAAGCTGGCTATGTGATGGAATACAGTGGACAATCAGTATCCATGGAGATACCATTCCAGGGCCCCTGCAAATGCCACAGATAATTAAATCTGTGCCTGGAGGGCCTCAGAGGACCCCTCACACACACATGCAACCAGAAGTCACTGGTACAGACTAGAAGTGAGTTCTGGTTGACTTCCAGGAGGCCATGTGCAGCCTCCTGGACCCAACCAGAAGCCACTTCTGGTCACATCTGGGGGAGGCCTCTGAGTTCCTCCAGCCATGGGCTCAGCATCTGCAGATACTGAAGTCTGTGGTTGCCAAACACACAAGTAAGGACGGCCCACTGTAACCACATTTGCCCACCCCCTCTGCCCAAATCCACCCAGCCCTCATTTTTAGCATGCCAGTTTGGCTTCTGAGACTTTGTAATAAAATAAAGTATTTCTACCTCACTTCCCAAGACAGCTTAATAAGAATAATTTAAAACATAAATAGTAAAATCAAACACGGTGAACAATAAAATGCAGAGAAATAGCTACATAAGCAGAATGATAAACCAGCAAATCAGTCAGTAACAAAAGAAAAGTAAGGTGAAACAACCCCTACTACCCCAACCCCGGAAGGCCAACAACAATGGTGAGGTTCTTGGCTTCAAATGGGATTGAGTTCTGCAACAGTGGCAGCACCATAGAAAATGTCCTACCCCACTTTGTCTGTTACCTAGCTTCATCTGGTTGTGGCATACCATAACCTGAGGACCCCAGGACGGGCTATTAGGTGTAAGAGGAGGCAGGTCCTCAAGGACCCCAGTCCCAAATTGCAAGGGGCTTTAGAGGTCAACGGCAGCTCTTTGAATTGCTCCTGGAAGCAATTGCAGTAACCCATGCAGCTGTAGGAGCAACAGCCTGTCCAAGTCGAACTGCCAAACGTTCATGACCACACGAGCCCCCACATTCTGCACCAATTGCATTTTTTAGGCAGTTTTTAAGGGCAACTAACATAAAGCACAATTCAGTTGAGCCTTAATGTCACTAGTGCATGGACCACTGGTCTGACTGACAGCGATAAGGCCTTGGTGCAACAGCCTAAGGTAGAAAAAAAGCATGCACACACCCAACCATTGGTGCCACCTGGTTATCCAGGAACAGCAAAGAGTCCAGGGGGACCCCCAAACTGCAAACCTGCTCTTACTGAGGGAATGCAACCCCACTGAGAACAGGTTGATACTTGCATTGTAGATCGCTGGACCAAGAGGACTTCTGTTTTGCCTGGATTTAATGTCAACTTGCTAGTCTTCATCGTCCCCTAATACCCCCAGACAAAGATCTGGAACTTCCATGGCCTCCCTGGTACAGCATTTGATGGGATGAATTACGAATCATTCTTCCCCTATTTGCTCATAAGATCGCCAGCGTGTCTGGAACTTCTTTCATCCCTTCTAGACTTCAATTTTTTAAAAAAATAATCATCTTAAAAACATTTCCTTTTCTGTTCAGTTTATGACTGCTGCCCCAGAGGCATTCCAAATAACGAAAGCTGTAAAAAAATAAAAACTATTAAATAAGTCAGAAAACGAAGATAAAAACAAGACAGTAGAACAGTAAGATTTTTATTTTCTTGGTACAGCTGCAGTTTTAAGATGTCAGTGATAGCTTGATGTCATTCTTTGTATGTTGTATGTTACTTCTTAAATTAGGTATTTATTGGGAAGCAGATGCCATTTATTTTATGGAGGGACACATAATGATGCAGTTGTAAATTCGCAGTGAAATTTGTTAAAGCATGGAAGTTGTGAGCAGAAGCTCCTTTATCTCATTCTATCCAAGGAGATGCTGCTGCTGAAGATTCTGCTAGAGCAAGAAAAATAGCTTTTTTGAACCACATGGTCCTGTTGATCCTCCCCTTAGTCCTTCTCACAGAAAGACCTCTCACACGTTGGTGGAGGTCTCCACTGGGATAAAGAGTGGGGAAACAAATGGATCAGGAGAGCTGGGCATTACTTTACCAACCAATGCCCCCATTTGAAATAAATATTAAACTTCATGGAAATCACAGGAAAAAATGCAGGAGATTCATACAATATAGCCAGAAGAATTAATGGCATGAGGAATTATCCTATTTCATTAGCACATGTTGCCTCTTCACAGTGATACTGCCATTTTCTGAGAGGATGATCTTCAGTTGCGTGGTGTTTATCTTTGAGGGAGATGCTTCATCAAACATCCGACGTTGGAAAAGGAAGTGAAAAGGCTCCACGTTTGTCTTTGACTTTTCTGAGGTGTTAAGTATGATCTTGAGATTCATAACTCTGAGGGCACACTCCTACCTGGAGTTAGGCCAGCACAGTTAGGCCAGCACAGTTTGGCTAGCACAAATGCCACTGTAAAGTGTGTTTGGACCACTCTTGGAGTCAGGGAGGATGGCACACTTCTTGTGCTGGCCTTTTTGATGCCGAGTGTGGTCCAAACATGCTTTACGGTGGCCTTTGTGCCTGTCAAACTTTGCTGGCTTAACCCTGCCAGCCTAACTCCAGGTTAGGATTGCACCCTGAATGTTTGCTAATCGATGCTAATTCAGTGAGCATTCATAATGATGTCTGAGGCAAAGACTAAGGAATATGGATGCCAGACACAAGCTTAGTAGTAGATAGAGCCTTTATGGGCATGTATATGCCCATATACATAACAACATCAGAAAGAATAACCTAAAACCATTAGGTTAGCCAGAAGGCAACTTGACTTTACCATTGCACCGCTTGATCAGCCAAAAAATTGCCACCATATCAGTTGTTTCAGCAGTGGAGTCTGTTAAGAGATAACGTATTTTTGCCCCATCAGAGAATCCCAGCCTTGTTCCCAAAATGGGGACGAGATGTTTTTGGCAGTTCTAATAATAGAAGACTTAACTTAGTATTTTTTAGCTTTCAGAAGCAGCATGTTTTGTTAGGCTAGAATGAACTGATTCCAGAATACTAAAGTAACAATCCAATATTACCTTTATTATGAACAATCACCAAAAGACACAAAAGGACACAAGAAATTTGCAAAGGTTCCTGCCATTGATAGTCTATTGCAAAGGGCCTGACCCTATCCAATTTTCCAGCGCCAAGGCACCCGTGCCAATGGGGCGTGTAGTACATCTTGCAATGGGGGGAATTCACATTTGCGCCCTTTTTGGGGGGCTACATTGTGGCTGTATCAGCACTGGAAACTTGCATAATATTTGATCCTAATTATATAAAGGTGGAAATGGGAGCATGCTTTCTGGACTTGCCCCAGAGGTCTCTATACTCTATCCGCAACTTCTGCAGGTGTTCAGGTGAAAAGGGGCACCTATGAATGAAAGGCTATGGACAAGTTAATTGCTAGTTCTTCAATACATTTATGCTTTTATTTTCTTCATTTTTAACATCCCATTTTTAACATTTGGATCCATAACTAGGGGTGGGGTTTTTTGTTGAGTACCACATAAAAACACAGACCACCCCTTTTCAGGGTTAAAATATTTGAATAAAAACACAGAACACAGCATTTTCATGTTTAAGATACTTTCCAAAAATTAAAATAGATTACTTTTCCAATTAGAAATATTACTGTGGCTGCATCTGCTGACACTATATCACCTATATCATCCATCTAGTACACTTTTAAAGCATTTAAAATTAATAAAAGTGAGAACTTGGAATGGGAATGTAGAATAAAAACACGCAACACCGCAATTTGCTATTTTATTTTATTGTAATCAAGAAAGTTTGGGAAAAAATATCACTAAAAACCCTATCCATAACCAGATGACACTGGGGTCATATAGAGGTGCAGTATAAATATGTAAACCTTGTTCTATCAAGTTAATGGAACATACTTGAAATACTTGCCTTGAAATAAAGAGAATTAATGTTCCAGGATGGATGTTTTTTCTCTTTTCTCTTTCCTTCACTAGGAAAGGCAAAGAGAGCAGACCATTGATCATTTCCACTGCTGGCTGATGTATAGCCTGGCAGTCAAAAATTATTGTATGAGAGGAGTGCAATTTGAGGTCACAGCATGTTTTGAAGACCTAGAGATTTTGAGCACAGTTAAAAATCTGTGGGTAATGGAATATGGCTTGCTGCTACAGCCAGCAAGTACTGACTATTAACGAATGGGTGTAATGACACATAATGCTCTCAATGGCTTCTTACAGAATGGTGATTGGTTGGGATGGGACATGTGTACACACGAATTTGAGGGGATGGGAGGAGTTAAATGTCCCTTAGCAAAGGCTGCAGATTGAAAATCATGGGTCATATCCTTTGTCTGTATTCCCTCTTTAAAGTGAGAAAGTTCTTCTGTGACCTGACCCAAGATTCCTACTGAGTAATGTAATGTATTTTACTTCACCTTAATCATATTCTCCAGCAGACAGCAGTTAGGGTTCTATAAATCAGCTGGCTGTAGCACAAATCCAGATGACATGACTCAGCTGCTTGAAAGGATGGAGAATGTGCAATCATGTGTCAGCATCATTCACAGACTGGGATTTAGAGTGCATAATCTGCTGTTGGCTGCCTGTGTGATTTTCAGAGCTTGCTGCATCTCAAATTGTTGCATTAAGACTGCTCTGCAGTGACACCAGGAGGCTCCTTTCGCGCTTATTTTTTCACTTTCTTCCAAATTTGATTCTTGTGATGGTCTTGATCAACGAGCATGCAAATATACAAGCATGCTGGATGAGCATTTAATGGAATACCTGTTGAGTGATCACCATTTAAAATTGTTTTACATGGCAGCTCAGACCGCATGTAGAGTCATTCATTTGAAGCATTTGTACATGTGGCAAGCTGAGCAGTATTACACTCCTGGAGTCACATGACCTCGGTATACCCCCCTTTTAATGCAAGTCCAGGAGTGTGACACAAGTTTACGGGTGTTTGAGATACAGTCCATAGTTACAAACTATATGAGTGTAAAGGGAATGATTCAGGAATAACACATTTTTAAAAAATGGTAATAGGCCTCGGTTAAGGTTGTCTGAAAAAAGTGTCATAGACAGTGGATGTCTTTGAGTGCTCAAATTGATATTACCACTCCTACTGCAGGTCCTGGAGGTTTTCATCTCCCACCCACCAGGGCCTACCTGGTAATGTGTTTTTGCATTAAGAACTGGCAGCAAATGTGGTGTAGTAGGTGGGATGTTGGTTTGGACCCAAGGGTGGTTCACACATGCAAGTATACAACTTGGTTTCTCAACACCTGAAGACAGGCATGAACTGATTCCATTGTATAGCATTGTGTTTGAGATCGCATAGAGCACAATCCTATACTATGCCGGCCTAGTAAGGCCGACATAGCAGGGCAATATCCTAAGGCCCTTTAGGAGGCAGCAGCAGCAATGTGCAGGACAAGGGGGAGGGTTTCCCCTTGCACCCACGTAAGCCCCAGTCACTCCTATGGGCCTGCTTGGATCTGCACAGGCAAAATAGCAGGAGCAGAGGAATGTGGACAGGAGCGGCCCAAATCGGGGCCGCCATGGCTGGAAACCAGAGTTAGGATATGGCACTACAGCCGTCCCGCATCACAGCCGCCATCTCCGCCCACTACGCTGCCCAGTTACACCCCCAGAATGCCTCTGGAATGCCCTCGCAGAGGCCCTGCGCCAACCGAGCAATGCTGGCACTTGACTGGCGCATAGCCTGCGCTGCCAACAGTCGCACCAGCGCCTGAGCGCTGGCACTGCTTTGTGCACCAGCCCAGCGCCATAGTGCTGCTACAGACGCGCTTTACGGCACATTTGCGACTGCATTCGGCCAGCGCAGGTGCAAGGGGAGTATAGGATTGCGCTGCCCGAGAGATAAGAAGGTTCTGTGTAATGACTGATTTTTAATGACTCAGTTGAAATCCATGCTCCTCCAAGAAATTGGGTGACTGGGCACTGGCTCCCAGCCTTACCATTGCACAGGGCTGTAGTGAAAATAAATGACAATATAATTGTAAAACATTTTATGCAGAGAAAAGTGTAACTGAGAAAAGTATTTATAATTGAATATGAGCTGGAAAGACCCAAAGATCATCCACTCTAATCCATAGTCATCAGGTAGGATTGTCTTTATTCATCAGCCCCTTCCCCACCGAAAAAAACAACCTTGGCGATCTCCAGCACACTATGCCAAAATTGGCCCTGTGGAAGGGCCTTTTGCAGAACAAATATAGCTCCCACTGACTCGCATGAGTAACCAAGGAAGGATTCAGAAAAAAGCACTAGTGTCTTTTTTTTATGAAGCTACAAATGCTGGAGTTGTTTTTGAAGGAAAGATCTTCTTACATTTCTGGGTCAGTTTGTTGCAACTGAATACCAATATCCGGCACTGATCATGCGAACACTTTTGAAATTATAATTCTAAATTCCAAGCATAAGCTTCATAACAGTTCAGATCTTGAAGTTTCAGAATATCTGACAAATGCACTTTCAGCAACAGTAATGGTTAATTTCATTTGACGTTTCACTGTATGTATTTATAGAAATCTTTTATATTGTTATGCGCTATTTAGATTTGTCATCCAGTTAACGATTCTGCTCTGAGGAATTATATCTGACAACTTAATGACACTATCTGGAAACCAGAATGTAGGCTAGTTATCTAGTATAGATAGCTATAGACAGTATATACATATATACTGTATATGAAGGCGAGTATATCCAGGCAGAAATTAGGTATAGCTGAGAAAGAAATGTTCTTCTGCAGCATAGAGGTCCCAGAGGCAGCTGTAAGCAGTGCACACAAGTTTTCTCCCTTACCATTTTCTAGTGCCCTGTCTCCCAAAGACGTCAGGAGACTGCCAGCCCATCAGAGCTGCTACCTAACTGTAGTTGTCTTATGGTAGCTGTCACTGCTGCAATGCTCTGCACACAATTTCTGTGCTGCCCAGTTTTCATCTGATGCATGTCAGAGCTATGTCTCATGAGCTCTTTATTAGAAACTGCAGGTGGATATTCTAACACAGCAGTTTGCAACCTTTTCAAACCCAGGAACTATCTTTTAGCATGATGTGCAGTGTGGAAGCCACATTTAATTTTGTGTACAGGTATGTCTCATTTTACAGGGGGGAGATTTTTTTTGAAAAGCAGTGTGTATCTCAAAACAGCCCAACCCTAACCAACTTCCCAGGACCAATGCAGCCCTTACTGTTCCCTTACCTTGAGGAGGGCTCCTTGACTGCCCGCTCTACTGCAGGATGCTGTGCATACCCCATTGGCATGGCTGCATCAGCACTGGATGTTGGATAGCATTGGGCCCTTATAGTAAGTATGGGCATGCCCCAGTATCTGCTGGGGTTCCATTGTGGACCCCACCATGGATACCTGAAACGATGGATTTTAGGATACCTTTTTAAAGATTGGGAATGTCAGTGGTTTTGCTACAACAAGGTTAAAAACAAGAGATGCGTTTAAAGTTCCCCTATCTTTGTAATAGGAGGCCCAGTATCCATGGTATCCGCGGATAACTGTACCCGTAATACACCTGTAGCACAGTTGAATCATGCACACTACCACAGCCATCTGCAGTTCCAGTGGGGCCAGCCAAGCATGGCAGTTCCATGTGGTCACAATGGCAGCAAGACCAAGAACCCACCTTACCAACCCACTAGTGCCAGTAGTGGTACTAGTACCACAGGTATATCGTTAGTTACAGCCTGTAAAAACGATGGACGTTTTTGTCATGTCTCAGGATAGGGCTCAGAATATAGCAGCTGTTTTTATACTGTTAAATTGGATAGTAGAGGTCTGCAGCATTGTGACTTGACCCTGGGTAGTTGCTGTCTGTTTTGTTCCTGAAGTTTTCTAAAAATTCACTGCGGTAAAATGAAATACAGCATGCACTTCAGCAAACTCTCAGAAAAGCATTTCAGAACTCAAAGAGCACTTTTTGTCAAAACCTAAGAATCAGAGCAATGCTGTTCCCTTCTGGGCAAGCCATGTGGGAAAACATGGGCAAAGTTTATAGGCTTTGTCAGTTGTTTTTCTCAGCAAGCCTGTTAAATCTTGTTGTCGGGAGCACATCTGACCTTTCTGCGCTGATAAAATACAGACTAGCCTTAAAGGTCAAGATGAACAATTCACTGCATTGCGTGCTACAGAGATAGCCACACATAAATCAACTGCCCCCTTCCTGGGATTAAATAGTGCCTTTTGCTCCGAACTCCCTCAAATGAAAACATGGATTCCCACCCTTGACTTTGCCACTGTGATAAAGCTGTGTTGTTCTGGGTCAGGGGCTGCATAGCTCTCCAAAGCCATAAGCCCTTTGAGATGTGTGCACAGCTTCCTGCATAATGTTCAACGCAAAACCCAGAGAAACACGTTTTGTTCATGATATTCCTGTAGATGTTTGACAACAGATAAAACATGGACAATATTTCGGCATGAGGATCAAAACTCACAAAAATTCAGCTTAGTCCTGTGGGCTGTTCATTGATGCAAGACTTCCATGTGTGCATCAGAGCTCTCATGGAGTTCTGGTTCAGAACACTTTATCTCTCAATTCCTAACTTGAACATCTTCTCACACATTTTCCAGTACAACTGCAAACAAAACTCTTGCCTGAGTCAAAGGCAAACTAGATGTGATAAGGGAGCTCCATGACTGGAAATCTCAACCAGTTGGGAACCAGTCCAAAAAAACTGGTAGTCTCATTTTCAGAATGCAGCCACAGGAGGGTTCAGTGTTGCTATACGGACAGAGGCGAATCTAGGGTATGGCGCCATGGGGCACGAGCCCTGGGGCGCCATAAGGTGGGGGGCGCTGTTGGCATGGTGCCCCGCCCCCCGCCTGCAAATTTGCGGGCCCCTGTGCCTCGAGGCGCCCCGGTGGCTCCCACCCCAGCCTGCCGCTGGGGCGCTTTAAGCACTCGACCGGTAGCCCGGGGAAGGAAGGCGCCGCCACGTGCCCCAAGCAGGGAGGCGCGCCAGCGGCTCCCGTCCCGGCCTGCCACTGGGGCGTTTTAAGCACTTGAGTGGCAGCCTGGGGAAGGAAGCCACCGCTGCGCGCCCCGAGCCGGGACGTGCACCGGCGGCTCCCATCCCGGCCTGCCGCTGGGGCGCTTTAAGCACTCGAGCAGCAGCTCAGGGAAGGAAGCCGCTGCTGTGCCCCCGAGCCGGGAGGCGCGCCAGCGGCTCCCCTCCATTCCGGCAGAACAAGGAGGCAGGGCTTGGCTTCTGCCCACCATGGTGGACAGAAGCCACACCCCGCAATGTCATGACATTGTGACGTCATGACGTTGCGTGCCCGGCGCGGTTTTGCCCAGGTACGCGCCTGTATACGGAGGAAGATGTGGTCCAGAGGTATGAAACATAAGGCCCACTGCCCAGATACGGCTCACAGAAGCTCTTTATCTGGATCAGATGGTAACTGGGCTCTCCCTTTCAGCAGCCATGCTTCTGGGAGGGAGGGCGAGATGGAAGGCCTCAGTAGGCAAGGAATGCTGCAGGAGAAAGGGCAGACGAAGAAGCGTGAGAGAGGGAGATACTGCCAATGTGATGGGAGAACCCAATCATCACACTGGTTGCCCTTTCAGCAGCTTCGCTTCTGCCGAGGCATCATTCCACAGACTACCTCTCAGCTACCGGGCTGTGAAGTGATGCCTCAGCAGAAGAGCGGCTGCTGAAAGAGTGACCTGTGTGACAGCTGGGCTCTCCCAGCATGATGGTGGGGCTCACCCATATCCTGAAAATATGATCAAGATTTGTGCATTTTCTCTTCTGTCATTTGCTGCTAATGTGTTCCTACAAAGTGCTTAATGATGCCACTTCCAGCCCTCAGCAGTCACCATGTATGCAGGCACCATAGCCCACTGTATGAAATGAGTTTGACATCCCTGATCTAGCCTTTACCTCTCCGTGCTGATTTTGTGATGTAAGTCCTTCCCCTGAAGCTCTGTTCGATTTTTGTATTTTGCCCCTATGTTCTCTCCTCTGCAGCTAATAGCAGATATTCAGGGTCCTGTCTCGGGGAGAGGGGTTAGATGTCCCTCACCACAGACCAGACCCAGATCAAGGCCCCTGCAGCTGCTTTTTGAAGAAAAAAAAAGAAACCATCAGGAGTTCTAAACAGTTCCTCAGTCACAAGTTTGACCCCCCCCCCCGAAACATATGTTCTCCGATATTCTGTCCTTGTAAAGTCGGCATTCCAGGTCTCATGAAAGTTCAATATCTCCAGATCGTTTTGGATGTAAAAGAGATTTTCTTACATGAAGCAAACATTGATTGTGGCCAACTCTCAATTAAAAACCCAAACAGTGAATTGTTTGCTTTAGGCAAAGGAAAGGAAAGGGGGTGGGAAACGCTAAATATATAGGAGACAGACAAATAGGCCTTTCTAAACAAAGCCTAATTGCTCTCATAAATGTAGGATTCTTGTTATTTAAGACCAAGAGTTTACATATACTTATGAGAAAAGGGTGGGCTAGAGAGGGATGGAGTCGCATCCAGGAAAAGAGACTGGCTGTACAAGTCACTCAGTTGTTTTGTTGTATGATTTGGACACCTTGCCAAGTTTACATTCTCAGTGATTTCACTCTGCGTATTTATAATAGCACAAAAGAATCGGCTCCGAAAGTTGTCTAGTTGTCATAGGTTGGGGGAGTCATCATGGCTGTTAGTGTAACTGAAAGCAAACCAAAAGACACCAACAAATAGCAACACAGAAGGGTAAACTGGATTGTGTGCCAGGCAGCTGATTACAAATATCAGCATTTATCTCTTTATGGCTCTCTTTCTGTGTTTATAAATGCTAAAAAAAAGTTGCTGATGGCAGAAGGCAGCATACATTGAAAGCCTGACACCTCCGAAAGCTATCTTCAGTGTGGGTATTTCCATCTTCCTGTGCACTGCCAGCTTCTTCCTTTTCACTGCCACATTCTGTTACCTTGTTAGAATCTCCAGACTCTCAGCTTTCGTTATTTTTCCTGAAGAAGGCAGAAGTTTCACTTTTTACTCTTCATGAATGAACCAATAAGAGAACAAAGAAGTGCAAGGAAAGATGGAAGTTGCAGCCTTCAGGATATAGTCTGACAAAAAAAATCCTATTGAACTCAGTGGGGCTTCCTTCCATCATGTAAGCTGGTTTAGGAGCACCAAGATATATGACCTAAAAGGAGAGGTGGAGGTGACAGGCCTTGGCCAGTGTGGACTCTGTGGATGTGTGGACTCTGTGGTCCCCACGCAGAAGAAAATCTGACTGCACCCCAGATTTTTCGGTGTTCTGAAAAAGATGGCTTATGAACATTACGTAGATAAATATAAAAGTACATGATGAACATGTACTAAGAACGTGTACTTAGGGACGTGGTGGCGCTGCGGGTTAAACCGCTGAGCTTGTTGACCAGAAGGTTGGCAGTTCAAGACTGCGTGACGGAGTGAGCTCCCGTTGCTTGTCCCAGCTCCTGCCAACCTAACAGTTCGAAAGCATGTAAAAATGCCAGTAGATAAATAGGGACCACTTCAGTGGCAAGGTAACGGCGTTCTGTGCACTACGGCATATAGTCATACCGGCCACATGACCATGGAAGCTTGTCCTCGGACAAACGCCGGCTCTTCGGCTTAGAAACAGAGATGAGCACTGCCTCCTACAGTCGGTCACGACTAGACCATTCGGTTGTGGGGAAACCTGTACCTTTTACATGATGAAGACTGCTTGTGGAGTATCACCATTTTTACATCCAATTTTACATTTCCGTATGCTCAAGCTTGCCATTTGTTGCTAGTTAGCACCTAAAAAAGAGACAAAGGATTTAATTCCCTCTCTGCAACAGGAACAGCAACTTTTCAGAGGTATCCCTTCATGCACTTCTGATGCTTACTTGCACATGGGAGCCAAGATCCAGGCACATGACAACAGACCTGGCTCAGGTATTGCTTCCCCCCTCCTTTTTTTCCTGCGGCATATGAAGTGCACCACACTCATTCCCTCATTCCACCTCCGTTCCCTAGCATCTTTGTTGATTCAGGTGCTGCTGCTGCTGCTGCTTCCTTGGCTCTACTGGGGCCTCCTGGGTGCAAGCTCCTTCTCTTTCTGACTCCTATCATTTGAAAAGAGTGCAGGAAGAACAGGAAAAAAAGGAGGCTAGAGAAGGGCGAGTGATGGTCGCTCTAGCTAGAGCAGCCACCACCCCACTTCCTCTACTGTTGCCTTTTAATGGTCCTTGCCCTGCCATCGTCATAAAATGGCCAGAGCAGGGGTGGCCGGCTAGCCTAGGCAAGGAGATGGCAGCACCCAAGGTCATGGCAAGAGCAAGATTAGAATGTATGTTTTATTGTTATTTTCAAGTTTAGTTTAGATAACAGAAGAGGAGAACTGTAACACAGTGGTTCCCAAACTGTGGGTCCCACCAGCAGGTTGCGAGCCAATTTCAAGTGGGTCGCGAAGCACCTAAAGCAGCCATATTGAAAATATGGGGAGATTGGACGCTGGAAAGGGGGAAGGATGTGTGGTTGTTTTGCTTCTGTCAAGGTTGTAAATTGGCTTTTTTCCTTTCTGATTTTTTTATTTTATTTTGAAGAATTTATACCCCGTGTTTCCCACGCTGAAGCAAATGCCCAAGGCGGCTTACATGGGCAGCTAACCGAAACCACCATTTTTCAATGGGTTTTTTTTTTACAAATATACAGTATTCTGCGATTCACCAAATCCTCAGTCCCAGATGTCGCCTTCACAGTGTGGTTCTCTCCTCTGGCCATGTGCCATCGAGCTTCAGCAGGTGATCGTAAGTCCAGCCTGGACAGGTCCTCAAGGTTGGACTCCGTTCTTTTGCCGGCTGGCCTTCTCACAACGTTCCCACACTGGCTAATCAGCTCCACAGTGACTCCGTTCTGCCACAACAGGTACTGCAGCTTATCACCCCGTGGCATTCTGTCTCCTATCCAAAAATAGACCACAGATTCTCCTGCTTAGCGTCAGGCAGTACCAGCAACTCAACCATCAGTCCACACCTCCCGATTTGCTTTGCTGTTGAAAACATAGCTGAGAAATAACCCAACATATTGCTGCATTCTCAGGAAAGCAGCAGGCTCGGGTGCCACAATGACACTTCAAGCTGTGACATTGCTTCCGGTGGGTCCTGGACAGATTTTCATTTTAAAAAGTGGGTCCCGGTGCTAAAACATTGAGAACCACTGCTCTCAGAAAAGGCAAGTAGAAATGTGACCCCTATAGTAGGAAGTACAGCAGCGATTGGTTGGCATTGCTGTCTGTTATGAAGCAATTCTTACCCACGCTCTCCGGGACATAAAACACAAACAGTATTTCAAGTGCTATATAAAGAAACACTAAAAAATAAAGCATTGAACAGACATTGTATTGGAGCAGACAAACATGCAAGGCGCTTGGAGAGAAGGGGGGCAGATCAGCCTGCCTGAAGCAGGCATGGGTTGGAGGAAGGAATAGAAAAAGCCAATGTCCATTCAGTTCAATTCAGAGACTTTACCTGTCCCTTTGCAGAGCAAAGCCAAGGGGCGGGGAAGCGGATCTCACTCCTCTGTGGAGAATCCCAGCCCCTGGTTCTGTATGCAACTAAATCCACAGTCAGGTTACCCCTGTGGGATTTCTTTCTGTGTCTCAGTGCTGAGCAAGGTCCACAGTGGCAAGGGCAGATCAGAGCCATGCTGGGAGCCAGATTCCACCAGTTGTCTCTCCGGCCCTGTACTGTCTCACACAAAGGAAATTCCGTCTGTCAGCTCAGAATCCTTTATTTTCACTGATGGGTCCATGTTATGTGTTTCTATCAAGGAACGGTTCTCAGGGGACATGGAGAAGTGGACAATGCTTTGCTGTCTGCAGAGACAGACCATCCTTCCAAGTGATTTGACTTATTCTCTTTATTATGTAATTTCTGCAAAATTACAGTAATTTTTAAAAAAATTCCAGTCAGGTTTGCGGTCTGCAAGGTTTCTCCTTCACCCAGTGTTGTGTGCTTTTTAGCTCTAAGGCACTATGTATAAACGCATTGTTGTTCCTGATCATTGTATTCTGTAGGAATGCCTTTCTTCCCTCAGTCTCTTCCAAGTAACTTCTCAGAGTTGCTGTGCTGGCACCAGTGAAGATGCTGATGCAAAACCAAAAAATGTCTTGGCAGACTCAATATATGCAGATTGCTGCTTTTTGTTTGCTAAACAAAGGCAACCGTGGTATTTTTAGTTCTATTCAAAATACGGGAAGCAAAAATTGTTCCTGCCAAGTGGCAAGGGACACAACTGGCAAAGGGAGAAATTATTTCCAGATCTCTGCAAAAGAATTTGAATCTATGTTCACATGTTCTACTTCTGTCTGATCTGTCATTCTGTCCTAAATCACAGGCAGCACGGCTCTGTGGAGTGTCTCATGGTCATGTGGAACTTTCTGAGTTCATGCAGTATTCAGCATAGCCAGGGTGCAAGAATCTCAGGGCTTCTAGTGGCTACCCTGAGGTGGCCTCTCCTTGTGGGAAGAGCGATCCCAGCTTGTCCACTGGGCTCTGATTTAGGGGATCAGGTGGTTTCGCCTGATCAGTCCATAACAGCAGGGTACAGCTGTACATAACCTGTGCAGTACATAACAGCAGGGTGCTTCATCCTGTGTAGGTCAACAGCCAGTCCTCAGAGTTGACATGAACTTCTGTGAGGCCCACAAGGGCTGTTTAGTTGGTTTTCTTCAACGAGGTAGAGGTGCAAGACATACCTGTGGTTTTCAGGAACACTTTCGGTGCTACCTGTTGTAAGTTACAGCAATCAACCAGGAGGGTAGAAGGCTGTAGTGTGGAAGCTGTATCTTTCCTGGGGTGACTGGTGCCTTCAGAAGCCTGGGATGCTGCAAGTCTCATCCGCCCTGTCAAGCCACACACTGCAGTACAGTGCAGGGCTAGAAGTCAAATGACTTGACCAAGACCACAAGGCAAAGGTGGGCCTGAGCCTTACAGTGCCAAACCATTCAAATCCCCAAAGAGTCATGCTTCAAAACACAGGAATCCAGAACATTCATTTTTCTCCCTGATTCAACTAAACAACCTTGCATTAATTCCCCCTCCACCCCCCAATAAGGCAGAAAATCCCAGTTTTTCTCAGTCCTGTCATCCTTAATTTCTGCACAATTCTATGCAAAAGTAAGTCCCATTGTGACTCTGGAGCTCACTCCTAGGAAGTATGCATAGGATTGCAGCCTGTGTCGGTCTTCTTTAACCCATGCATCCGTTTCATTTAGCTCAATGCTAGGATCGGTCAGCTCTTTCACTTCCTTCAGTCTGCTTCAGTTCATATGCAGGTTGAAATGGGCAGCTGCTGACCAGTCAGTAGCCACACACCATTGCTAAGGTGAGCCAGTCTGCCTACACCACCATTCCTCAGCTGTGCTGCATAGTAGCACAAGTGCCCATGCATTCCACAGCAAGGCTTTGTTAGGGCAGGCAAGGAGGGAATCCTACAAAGCCTCAAAAGCCTGTTGTTGTTGTTGTTGTTGTTCAGTCGCTAAGTCGTGTCCGACTCTTCGCGACCCCATGGACCACAGCACGCCAGGCCTCCCTGTCCTCCACTAGCTTCCTGAGTTCGCCCAATTTCATATTCATTGCTTCGGTGACACTATCTAACCATCTCATCCTCTGTCGCCCCCTTCTCCTTTTGCCTTCAATCTTTCCCAGCATGAGGGTCTTTTCTAAAGAGTCCTCTCTTCTCATCAGGTGGCCAAAGTATTGGAGCTTCAGCTTCAGCATTTGTCCTTCCAGGGAGCAATCAGGCTTGACTTCCTGGAGAATTGACCGATTGGATCTCTTTGCAGTCCAGGGGACTCTCAAGAGTCTTCTCCAACACCATAATTCAAAAGCATCGATTCTTTGACGCTCTGCCTTTCTTATGGTCCAGCTCTCACAGCCATACATGGCTACTGGGAAAACCATCGCTTTGACTATGCGAACCTTTGTTGGCAGGGTGATGTCTCGGCTTTTGATTAAGCTATCTAGGTTCACCATAGCTTTCTTCCCAAGAAGTAAACGTCTTTTAATTTCATGGCTGCAGTCACCATCTGCGGTGATCTTGGAGCCCAGGAAAATAAAGTCTGTCACTGCTTCCATTTCTTCCCCTTCTATTTGCCAGGAAGTGATGGGAGTGGTTGCCATGATCTTAGTCTTTTTAATGTTGAGCTTCAAACCAATTTTGGCACTTTCCTCTTTCACCCTCATCAAAAGGTTCTTTAGGTCTTCCTCACTTTCTGCCAGTAGAGTGGTATCGTCTGCATATCTGAGGTTGTTGATGTTTCTCCCAGCAATCTTGATTCCAGCTTGTGAGTCATCCAGCCCTGCCTTCCTCATGATGTACTCTGCGTATAAGTTAAATAAGCAGGGTGACAATATACAGCCTTGTCGTACTCCTTTCCCAATTTTAAACCAGTCGGTTGTTCCATGTCCAGTTCTAACTGTTGCTTCCTGACCCGCATAAAGGTTTCTCAGAAGGCAGATCAGGTGGTCTGGAACTCCCATCTCTTCAAGAACTTGCCACAGTTTGTTGTGATCCACACAATCAAAGGCTTTAGCATAATCAATGAAGCAGAGGTAGATGTTTTTCTGGAACTCTCTTGCTTTCTCCATGATCCAGCGAATGTTGGCAATTTGATCTCTAGTTCCTCTGCCTCTTCGGAAACCAGCTTGTACATCTGGTAGTTCTCGATTCACATACTGCTGAAGCCGAGCTTGTAGGATTTTGAGCATGACCTTGCTAGCATGTGAAATGAGTGCAATGGTGCGGTAATTCGAGCAATCTTTGGCATTGCCCTTCTTTGGGATTGGAATGTAAACTGATCTTTTCCAGTCTTGTGGCCACTGTTGGGTTTTCCAAATTTGCTGGCATATGGAGAGCAGCACTTGGACAGCATCATCTTTTAAGATTTGGAGTAATTCCGCTGGAATGCTGTCACCTCCACTAGCTTTGTTGTTAGTGAGGCTTTCTAAAGCCCACTTGACTTCACTCTCCAGGATGTCAGGTTCGAGCTCAGTGACTGTACCACTGTGGTTATCAGGAACATTTAGATCGGCCTTATAGAGTTCCTCTGTGTATTCTTGCCACCTCTTCTGAATCTCATCTGCTTCTGTTAGGTCCTTGCCATTTTTGTCCTTTATTGTGCCTACCTTAGCATGAAATTGTCCTTTGACATCTCCAATTTTCTTGAAAAGATCTCTAGTCCTCCCCATTCTGTTGTTTTCCTCTATTTCTTTGCATTGCTCATTTAGAAAGGCCTTCCTATCTCTCCTTGCTGTTCTCTGGAAATCTGCATTCAGTTGGGTATATCTTTCCCTTTCTCCCTTGCTTTTGGCTTCTCTCCTTTCCTCAGCTATTTGTAAAGCCTCGTCAGACAGCCACTTTGCCTTCTTGCATTTCTTCCTCTTTGGGATGGTTTTAGTTGCTGCCTCCTGTACAATGTTACAGACCTCCGTCCAAAGTTCTTCAGGCACTCTGTCTACCAAATCTAAGCCCCTAAATCTATTTGTCACCTCCACTGTATATTCGTAGGGGATCTGATTTAGGTCATACGTGGAGGGCCTAGCGGTTTTCCCTACTTTTTTCAGTTTAAGCCTGAATTTGGCAAGAAGACGCTGATGATCTGAGCCACAGTCAGCTCCAGGTCTTGTTTTGACTGCCTGTATGGAACTTTTCCATCTTTGGCTGCAAAGAATGTAATCAATCTGATTTCGATGTAGACCATCTGGTGAAGTCCATGTGTACAGTCGCCGTTTGTGTTGCTGGAAAAGGGTGTTTGCTATGACTAATGTGTTCTCCTGACAGAACTCTATCAGTCTTTGCCCTGCTTCATTTTGTACTCCAAGACCAAACTTGCCTGTTATTCCTCTTACCTCTTGACTGCCTACTTTAGCATTCCAATCCCCTATGATGAGAAGGACATCTTTTTTGGGTGTTAATTCTAGAAGCTGTTCTAGGTCTTCATAGAAGCGGTCAACTTCTTCCTCATCAGCACCAGTGGTTGGGGCGTAGACTTGGATTACTGTGATGTTGAAAGGTTTGCCTTGGATCCGAATGGAAATCATTCTATCATTTTTGAGGTTATACCCCAGTACTGCTGTTCTCACTCTCTTGTTCACGATGAAGGCTACTCCATTTCTTCTAAGGGATTCCTGCCCACAGTAGCAAATATAATGGTCATCTGAATTAAATTCTCCCATTCCTGTCCACTTTAGTTCACTAACTCCCAGGATGTCGATGTTCAGCCTTGACATCTCACGTTTGACCACATCTAGCTTGCCTTGATTCATAGATCTGACGTTCCAGGTTCCTATGTAGTATTGTTCTTTGCAGCATCGCACTTTCCTTTCACTTCCAGACACATCCACAGCTGAGCTTCCTTTCAGTTTTGGCCCAGCTACTTCACTCTTTCTGGAGCTACTAGTACTCGTGTTCTGCTCTTCCCCAGTAGCATAATGGACACCTTCCGACCTGAGGGTCTCATCTTCCAGTGTCATATCGTTTAGCCTTTTTGTTCTGTAATCCATAGGGTTTTCTTGGCAAGAGTACTGGAGTGGGTTGCCACTTCCTTCTCCAGCGGACCACGTTTAGTCAGAACTCTCTGCTCAAAAGCCTATATAGATTTAAACCTGATAATAGTAGAAGGGAGCTTTCCTCCTCTCTTCCCGTAAACAGAATGAGAACATTATCACTACATCTCAGTGGTACATTTGTACGAAGTGTTGGTTGAAGGCAATAGTGGTAATATGTTTATATATTAGTATATGACATCACAGTGTGTCAGTTTATGCATATTTCCAACCTTCTCGTTTCAAAATCTTTGCATCTGATACCGAGGATGAGAACCTGCACCATTACAGAGACACAATCCTCGAATCAACAGCTACCACTGGTAATTACTTGTTCCAGTGACAACAAACAAGCCGGAGAGTCAGGAGGAAACTATAATTATAATCATCATGCACAAAAGCATTGATTATCACAGAGAGACAAGTAATGGTGCACTTTTTCAATTTGGAGTTCTTGAGGTTGGCATAATGTAAACACACATTCCAGGATTTTAAACAAGTGTTGCAATTAAGCGACTGAATAAAACAACCAATTATATTGTTTGATTGGAGGGAAAGGTTTAAAATTGCTATGTGTGCATTAAACCACCTTCAGGCTAGAATTTACTGATAGCACATTGTCATTAAACACCCTTGTTCTTTGTATAATGATGAACTGGCAGATAGAACGTAGTACATACCAAAGAGACAAATCTGAGACATCTGCAATTTAACAACCATCATTCGTACAATTGATTTGAAGTGCTCAAAGTGTTTCACATACATTATCCCAGTAACTTTTACAACAGCTTTGCAAGATAGGCCAGCATTAGTTTCCTGAGAGGGCAGAGGTGGTGATGAGAATGATGTAATAATGGCTTGCCTAATGCCCTCTTGTGAACACATGGCAGAGATTATATTTCTCAGGAGACCTCCTGACTCACATGCTTAGCTTCTCTGCTGGACCAACCAACGTCTAACTTTCTTCATGCCAAAGTCTTGAAGCAGGTAACATTCATAAAGAATTGATTGTGCACGAGGAATCTCATTTTATCTGTTATTAGGACCACCTGAAGTCTGTTTCCCTGAGCAAATCCAACATATGGGTAATGGAATGCATCATTTGTCTCCCATCCTACATTGCCATTATCTTCAGCCAACAACTAAACATGAATCACTGAGTAGCAGCAACAAAGTTCTTTGCTGACATTTTTCATTCATTCAGTTCAGGGATGGAGAGGAGAGGGAAGCTTCCGGAACTCTCATATCCCATCAAATATCCCAGTGATGAGAAAGTGGCTCATCACTCAGCAAACACACCCACAGCAATGAAGATGAATTGGTCTGTTGTGTTTCACTCATCCATTGAGAATAAAAAAAGTCATCTTGCTTCATTCATGTGTAGAAATTCATCTTGCCAGCTACTGCTCAGAGAAAAGTACAAAAAGAATATTAAATCAGTGATTAGGGGGATCGTAATTGGAAGTTGCATTTCTTTGTGACAGAATGGTGGGGATTGCTTTTTGAGATCCACTTAATTTGTATTTAGCTTGGTGGTAAAAGTTTCACCATGTAGAAATGGCTTTGAGGCAGACTATTGCTGGCTGAGGGCACAGTCGTATCCAATTTTCCAGCACTGGTGCAGTCTTGCCAATTGGACATGTGCTGCATCCTGCAGTTGGGGGGGGGCAGTCATAGATACCTCCTCAAGGCAAAGTAACATTTATTTCCTTACCTCGGGACTGCATTGGTGTTGGAATGCTGGATAGGGTTGGGCCCTGAGTCTGATAGTGGAGCAGAAGGATGAAATCAGTGTCATTGGAGGTAGCAGACAGGGTCCAGACAGCAAAGTGAGGCCAGGGGGCAATTTCCCTGGGGTGGGGGTGCATCAGGGAGTGCATTTCTGAGGCCCAGGAAGGCCTGCCAGAAGCCTTAGAAATGTGAAAAATTGGAAGCATGGAACCATGTATGGCCTTTCTGACCCTCAGGAAGTCTGTTGGAGGTCTTAGAAATTCATGTCCAGTTTTCATTAAAACCAGAAGTTCTTCTGAGCGGCATTACATTTTTTTTGTCCTGGGTAGGAGATGGTATAGCTTATGCCACCAGGCACAGACAGGGTAGAGTTGAGTGCCAGCTCAGGTGGGTGAAAAACAGAAGGCCAGGGGCCGAGGGTGATCTGGCATGCAAGAACCATACACAGCAGTGCTACATCCAGCCAATTTTCCTAATAGCATGGCTATCCTGTTCTGTGGTACTCGGGGAGACGTGGCATATCTTTGAACCAAATAATAGCAACACTGCGAAGCCGTAAAGAGAAAGATCACAGACCCTAGAAGAACAGTGCCTCGGTCACAAGGTAAAAGGCCAATGCTTCCTTGAAGCTGCCACTGTCTAGCACTTGTGAGCCTGTTATTTCCTTACTTCCTAAGGGCCCAATCCTATCCAGTGCTGATGCAGCTATGCCAGTGGGGTATGCGCTACATTCTCTGTCGGTGGTGTAGTCAGGGAGGCCTCCTCAAAGTAAGGGAACTCTTGTTCCCTAATCTTGGGGCTATATTGCAGCTACATCAGCCCTGGAAAGTGGGATAGGATATGCCCTTAAGAGATGTAGAAATAAATCTCTCCCAATATTCTGCTTTAATTTCTTTACTTTCTTTACTCTGTTTAAATGATAGCTGATGAAAAAACTTCACGGGTGGAAAAAGATAATAGGACTGACTATGGCTAATGGCCTGTGGCTCTGCAACCCTTTTTATTTATTTATTTATTTATTTATTTATTTATTTATTTATTTATTTATTTATTTATTACCCCGCCATTCTGCCCCATGGGCACCCAAGGCGGCTTACAATATTAAAATTAACACATTAAAAAACCACAAAGTGTAACAAAACAATGTTAAAAAAATATATTAAAACAGTTAAAAATTTAAAATAAGCAAGCCCTGTCGATCCCATAATTACAATTTGATAAAATTTAAAATGTAGGATGAAAAATGTAAAATGCCAGCCAGCCTGTCAACAATTGAAGGCTTGTTCAAATAAAAAAGTTTTCAGCCCCTGCTGAAATATTGCCAAAGAGGGAGCAGTTCTTAATTCTAAGGGCAGGGTATTACAAAGTCGTGGGGCCACCACCAAGAAGGCCCTGTTCCTGGCCACCATCCCCCTCACCTCTCCTGGTGGTGGCACAGTCAGAAGCCCCCCCCCTCCAGATGACCTAAGAGTATGGGTAGGATTGTATGGAAGGAGGCGGTCCCTCAAATACCCCGGACCCGAGCTGTAAAGGCCTTATGTCAGGATAATAAGTACGACCGAACAGATTTATTCGTAATGGGCAGCGCAATCCTAGCGCGCCCCTTGCATCGATGCAACGTCATCGTGTCGACGCAAGGGGCAGAGCGCCGGCGCCAAGCAGCACCCCCACGTCAGCGCTTCAACTCTGAAGGTCGCTGCATCGGCTTCAGAGCACCAATGGAGAGCCTCCCTTGCGCCGACTGAAGAAGCTGCCCATTATGAATAAATCTGTCCTGTTTCGGGACGGGGATTGCAGGGAGGTGGGACTTGGGCGGGACCTGGGCAGGCTTGGGAGGTGGCCATACGGCCACTTCCTAAGCCCGTCAGTGAGGCCGCGCAGCCCCCTCGGATCTGCGCCCACTCTTTAGCGGGCGCAGATCCGAGGAGCACATAGGGGAGGGTAGAGTCTCCCCTACGGTAAGGGAGCGCACACTCCCTTGCCACGGGGAGGCTCCAGCCCATCCTAAGCAGCACTGGATTTGGCACTGGCCGGCTGGCCTTGCTAATCCAGTGCTTCTTAGGATTGTGCCCTAAATCTTGTGCCTCAACTGCACACTGTGGTATTTGCTGTATTGTCATGTTGCCTCTGCCTGTAGAACTGCTTTAAATTTCCCTCTATGAAGCTGTTAGCAACTGTTTGTTGTCAGGATATGATTGATTTTTCCTGTATAAAATATCTATCATTGCTAACAACAATTTGCCAACAATGATTTGTGCATTCTTTTGTCATCTCATCCAATCGTGTTCACATTTGAATTGGCCGTCCTGAACAGTTATGCACTACAGCAGTGGTTCCCAAACCTTTTGGCACTAGGACGCACTTTTTAAAATGACACCCTATCAGGACCTACCTAGCTTTACCAGACTTAAAAAAATGTTTCACTTTACCATCAGTTGAACTCTTGGATCATCAGATCAGGGCCATTCTGGTGTTCTTGTGTTCCGATTTGTCTGCTATGCTCTTTGATAAGAACCAAGGTATAACCTAGTCAACAGTTAATGCAACAGTTAATGTGGCTCAGTTTCACTTTCCATATAGCTTGATCCATTTTCCATGTCAGCCTGGAGAGGAAGGACTTCGCTCTTGAGTGTTTTGGGGGGCCTGTGTTCATTGGATTGGGACTATTCTGGTGGTGTTGCATTCCTCTTGGCCTGCCCTTCAGAGTTCACTGACAGCCTGATCCTAACCTCAGCAACTCCCAGCAGAGCAGCAGTGTCTGCATGCAGAGGCCTCTGAGGACACTGCTGGGGTCTCCTTGGAGGTAAGGGATCATTTGCTTCCTTACCCTGAGTAATGCTGCTGCAGCGCCAATGGGACTCCTCGAGTCTGCATCTACTGTTGAGTGGGTGCAGAGTTGAGGAGACCTGTGCTGGGTCACACAGGGGGCTCAGGTCCGGGAGAAGAGGCTGCCACCATCCTTGCCTCCCATGCAGGTTGATCCTCCCCTTCCTCCGCCATCCCTCCACCCCGCTCCACCCACTCCTCACCTCCATCCCCACTCCAATAGACCTTACTGTGGGATGATGCTGTGGGGGCATCAGTCGGTCCTTCTTGCAGTGCTGGGGGTCAGCACCTACTGCTGCTGGCACAGTGCTGCCCCAGTGCTGACACTCCCTCCTCGCCGGGTGCGGTAAACATACTTTACCTAAACATTTATGGCATCCAGAGACTGCACTGCGCCAGCATCAAAGGTGGCACCATCAATGGGATTGGGCTCTGAGGCACATTCACCTACTCATGAATGAATGCAGGCATGTGGCTCACTTTTACTTTCCATAAGGCTCAATACGTCTCCCCAGTCAGCTATCAGCTTGTCAGTTTCAGTTTTTTCAATCATTACTGTGACCTTGAAAGCCAACATCCAATCTCAAATACTGACACCATTAACGTGTACAGAATCTGGTTTTTATGCTTCGGACATTCTTAAGATTATTATTTATTTAATTTATACCCCGCCTTTCTGCCCGAAGGCACCCAAGGCGGCTTACAACATTTAAAATACAATAAAAAAAAATATGACATTTAAATGTCGTATCAATAAAAAAGATGACAAAAGGTACGATAAGATACAACATTCTTATGAAGGTAAATGGGGGTGACTCATTCTCATGTACATAGAATGTGAGTTTCATCAACAGTGTTTCATCAACAATCATCTGTCTGTGCTTTGGTTTCTTTCAGATTCCGACCTGAGTATGCGCACCGTCAGTACGCCCAGCCCAGCATTAATATGTCCGCCCCATTTGCACAGCTTCCAGAATGGCAGAGGGTCTTCTACATCTTCCTCCTCTGTCACTGGGGAGACCATTGCGATGGTTCACTCGCCTCCTCCAACCCGTCTCACCCACCCACTCATCCGGTCGGCCTCCCGCCTTCAGAAGGAGCAAGCGAATGTTGACCGGCTCCCAGACCATTCCATGATCCAGATCTTCTCCTTTTTGCCCACCAACCAGCTGTGCCGCTGTGCCCGCGTGTGTCGCCGCTGGTACAATCTTGCTTGGGACCCGCGCCTTTGGAGGACTATTCGCCTGACAGGCGAGACAATCAATGTGGACAGAGCTCTAAAGGTGCTGACTCGGAGACTTTGTCAGGACACCCCAAACGTCTGTCTCATGTTGGAGACAGTAATTGTTAGTGGCTGCAGGCGGCTCACAGACAGAGGACTTTACACCATTGCTCAGTGCTGTCCGGAACTGAGGCAGTTAGAGGTGTCAGGTTGCTACAATATTTCCAACGAAGCAGTCTTCGATGTGGTGTCACTGTGTCCAAACCTAGAACACTTGGATGTTTCAGGTAATATAAAAAAATTTTTTTAAAAGATCTTTGTGATGGCCTGCATGGAGCTTTGCTAACAGAGCTCATGTTGCCCTCTCCAAATAACCTTGTGGTTTGATCAGATGTGTGTGTTTTTCCTTCATGCAATTTGACGAGCAAAATCATAATCTGCAGGGCTAGAAATCACCTCAAGTATTCCGAAACAGCAAAGTGTCGAATGGCACCTCGAATACCAAAAAATGTATTGTGGTATAACTTTTCCTGCACTAGAATGTATTGTCAGATGCATCAAGTTTTATCCTCACTTGGCAGATACATATTTGGCCTGCATTTACAGACCTGTCACTTGGGTCGCCAGGTGAGCAACAGCGTTGCAGTGGGAGAAAAGGTAGCTGCGGCTCCTTCTACTTGTTCCCTACCTGGGTGTGGCATCCACCTATGCGTCTGACTTGCAGTTAAGTCATCCCTGCAGTGGCAACCTCCCCTCCAGCCATTGTGGGGTGATCAAGGTGGGTGGGGGATCCCTGCTCTTTACACTTAGCTGATGGAGGGAGCTTCAGATGCACAGCTAAGTGCGTGGATGGAAGGTCCATGGTTGGCACTGGCTGCTAAAGTCTGAAGGAGTGTCTGTTCTCTTGGTCAACATTTGCTTGCACAGTACTGTGTCCACCACCCTCCTCCCCATAAGGACGAGGGATTCCCCACCAGTGGTGTCAGCCTACCGGTTCGCTGGGCGGAGTTTTTGCGGTTGCTGGGCGGGTTTCCATGGTGATGGGCAGCGTGCTCGCTGCGTTCCATTGCGTAATGGCGAAAGCACGCCCGCTGCAGCCATAACGCAATGGGACGCAGCAAGCACGCTGCCGATCACCATGGAAACCCGCCCAGCGACCGCAAAAACTCCGCCCAGCGAACCGGTAGGCTGACACCACTGTTCCCCACCCATATTAATCACTCCACGGAGGCTGGAGGCAGATTTGCCCCTGAAAGGATTGTTTAACAGCAGTGGGGGAGTAGATGCTTTGCTCACCTGGTAAATTGACCTTTCACCCTTGGTTGGAGACAGGCCACAGCTGGAGGAGGTTCTTTTCCTTCACCCAGATGTAGAACGTTATCATCTTGGATTGGTTCAAAGGCAAACACTTGGTGGGGCAGGGAGAGAGAAATTGCCAAGGAGCAATGGCAAGGAATGAGCTCTTACTATTTAACTCCTATGGGCTGCCAAAGGCTGCATCAAGCCACAGTAAAATTGTTAGCCTTTAAGTTTCTGCAGGACTCTTTTTTTTGCTTGTTATAATAAGCTAGCAAGACCATCCCTTTGGAATTTGTTATCAGCAATACAGAATTTCGTGTTAAAAGGTGTGTGCTGTATTGCCCTCTGCTGGAGAGAATGTCTGAACTGGAGGATTTGCTTAGGTTGTATTTAATGCAGCTTGGCAGCCTCGGGTATCTGTTCAGAGCCCCATGTTACAGGTGTGGCATCTAGCAGCCCTTGTAAGCTTTCAGTCTACAAACCAGCAGTTCCTTGCAATTGTTGTCTTAATGCTCCTGAGACAAGA
This sequence comes from Lerista edwardsae, assembly GCA_029204185.1. Lineage (NCBI taxonomy): Eukaryota > Metazoa > Chordata > Lepidosauria > Squamata > Scincidae > Lerista > Lerista edwardsae. Next base: position 10,191,256 of record JAJKFI010000037.1, read on the forward strand.
AAAAGGCTGCACCCATAAGAGCTGTAAGCAATATCACCTTCTGGCTTGGGATGTGACTGGGAAGAGGAAGAAGCTGGTTCTAAATATGGCCCAGCTTGGTTGAATTGAACAGTGATGATGTGGTACAGAAGCATGAGCTCTCAGAAGTATGTAGATGTTCTATTATAATTTGTCAATATAGCTTTATGCCAAGGAACAGTCAGGCATTGGGACCAGACCTTAACCACCACATTAACTGGCTTTAGTATCTCTCATATATAATGTAGGTGTTCATATAAATATGCTATTTTTATCAGTATTACAACCATCACTTGACAGTTACAGCCCAATTCTAGGCGTGCCTACATAGAAGTAAGCCCCATTAGGGTCAAATGGGCTTACTCCCTGGTAAGCATGGATCCTAGGTATGCCCATGGGTAAGTACAATCCTAGGCTTGCCTACTCAGCTCCATTATCGTCAATGGGGCTTGCTCCCTGATAAGCGTGACTAGAATTGCAGCCTTAGAAACTTTTGTATTTGTCATACCGTTTTCTCCCGGCCCAATTTGAGTCATTGTTTTGATTTCCAAGCTCATTCCATGTTCTCTTCAATCATGCATCCTAATAATAATAATTCCTTCATGTCAGAATCACACAAAAGTTAACCTTCAGGTTTTTCCACAATTCTTTTTTTTTCACAGACTCATTCATTCTCAGGCAAGCCTAATATATGTGAAAGCTTGACTGCAAGCCATTATCTCGCGGGCTGGCCAAAGTTCTTTCAGCTCGCTTGAAACTTTCTCCTTCCATTTCAAATCCCTTACGTTTCCTCTGTGGAAAAATATTGTTCTGAGGCTGCATGTTTTTTATGTCTCGGTTATTTGGGACAGGAAAAACAGTTGGAGTCACAGGAAAATATCATTAACTTAAACTACAGAGTGAAACTACTTCTATTAGAACCCAAAGGTGTATCTCTGTGGAGGACAGAGTCTCTCTTAAAAGGTGCTGTTTGATTGGGAATCCCTCCTTGGATTTCAGCCTGATTTGTAGAATGCCAACACTTTTAGATACCAACATGAATCAATGTCATCATTAGTGACAACTGGCAACTAGGCGCCTCTGGGAGTCTGCATGCATTCCTGCCCATAAGTAGGCCTCTATTGGGGGGCTTTGATGCAAGGTGAATTTAGGTTGTGCATGCAAACGATCAGGTCATTTGTTCTACCTTCTTATGACTCCAGCTTGTGGATTTCGTGCAGGCCAGGAACACGCAAGCTCTGTACTCTAAGGGCCCACACGATTCTCTGAAGAGTGGCCCAGGGGGTTGGAAATCTATTTTGCCACCCAAATAGTTTCACAAGTAGTCAAATGCCAAATAACGCTAGCGTCGTCTAGAAGAAGGCATTGGACCTTTGTAGAGCACAAGCACTCAGACATCATGCAGTTAAGTTCATTTACATCTTCCTTACATACAAACTGAAATATTGTAACGTGTAGGATAAATCTGATCCATATAACGTGAAAACATCATTTTCATGATTTTTGTCACACTAGAATTGGAATCAAATTTGGCAAAGCTATCAGAATCCACACGAACATGTCATGGGAGGCAGATATGACCTGCAGTTGGCTATGCCTGACATGACCCATTCCATTTCAGGTAGAAGCCCACCGCTCAGAACTAGGTAGACTCTGCCAGAATTCCCCCACCTGTCCTCCTGTCATGCATGGAAGCGCACACATCTCTAAGGTCACCCAGCACTTTTCTTAGAGGGAAAATAGGTAGTCAATGCAAATTTAAATAGCTAACTAAGTTTCACTTTTTTCAAATGTAGGTTGTTCCAAAGTGACGTGCATCAGTCTAACCCGTGAAGCCTCCATCAAACTATCTCCTCTGCATGGCAAACAGATTTCTATCCGCTACCTGGACATGACTGACTGCTTTGTCCTGGAGGATGAAGGACTGCACACCATTGCCACCCACTGCACTCAGTTGACCCACCTCTACCTGCGCCGCTGCATCCGCATCACCGATGAAGGCCTTCGCTACCTGATGATTTATTGCACATCCATCAGGGAGCTGAGCGTGAGTGACTGCCGCTTTGTCAGTGATTTTGGCATGCGTGAGATTGCAAAGCTGGAGTCCCGCCTGCGGTATCTGAGCATTGCCCACTGCGGCCGCATCACTGATGTGGGCATCCGTTACATCACCAAGTACTGCAGCAAGTTGCGCTACCTCAATGCGCGAGGCTGTGAGGGCATCACGGACCATGGAGTCGAGTACCTTGCCAAAAATTGCACAAAACTCAAGTCTTTAGACATTGGGAAATGCCCGCTGGTCTCCGATGCTGGCTTGGAGTTTCTGGCTCTGAACTGCTTCAACTTGAAGCGACTGAGTTTGAAGTCATGTGAGAGCATCACTGGACAAGGTCTGCAGATTGTAGCAGCCAACTGTTTTGACCTGCAGATGTTGAACGTGCAGGATTGCGAGATCTCAGTGGAAGCGTTGCGGTTTGTTAAACGCCATTGCAAGCGCTGTATTATAGAGCACACCAACCCTGCCTTTTTCTGAAGCAACTCCTCACACTTGTTGACAAGAGCAAAGTATTAAAAAATACATGTATGTGTTTATGTGCCCATGTGTTGTCCATATATGGCAACTGTACCTTCTTTGTGCCAGAGGTAGAAAGCATAGTTTAGCCTCTCCACGTGGTCCTTAATGCACCTTGTAGTGGTCTTGCTCAAATCTTCACAATGCCAGCATTCATTAATGAATTGTTTTAATTACCTCTCTAGTCCTCATAGCCACTGAGATGCGTTCAAGGACATGATAGTGGCATATATGTAGAGTTCAGAAGCCAGAGGGCCAGTAACTGAAGTCCAATTTTGGTATTGGTTTCACATGTCATGTACCATGACTCAGCTAAGGAAAATAATGACCAAGTTCCATTGAAACCAATCAGACAAGTTAGTAAAGACATACCTAATCCCATTGCTTTCAGTGGGACCCAGTCATGACTAACTTTAGCTGGAACCGTATTGTCTTAGGGGATTTTTTGTCATTTGAGAGCCTTTTTGTCTGGGTTTTGTTTACATTTTTGGTGCCAAACTTGCAATTTCCAGAACAAGGGGGTCACAACAAACATCAGTACAGCTGTTACAATACCATTTTATACAGCCGAACCTTTCAGGCCATCATAATCATGCAAATGAAATGTAAATGAGCCTCTGGCACATGTGTGTTTTGAATGTAAGGCTCCGTGCTGAACAAGTTGCTTGCACCCCCCTTTCATGTGTCTCAGAAGTGTGTGTGCTGCTGACAGTATTCCTTTAAAAAATCATAAGCCACCTTCCTTCCTTCAGATTGTGTCCAGTTTCCCATCATCTGGAAGGAGCATATGCTCAGTGTGTTTGGTGCCCTTGTAGCAGTCTTAAAGCTTCTACAGCATGTAAGAGTGTACAGAATGCACTCTTTGGAAAGTCCTTCTCCACAATTCATTAAAAGATGTAGATTTTCTGTCAGGCTCGCAGAAGCCTTTGAGCTGTATTTCAAGGCCTTTTCTTCACAATATAGGAGTAAATTCATTAATGGCTATCATTTCTAGTCATAACTTCTCTTTCCTCACATCCTCAGGATTTGCCCATCTCTTTCCCCTCACTCATGGATGACCAATCTGTGGCATGCATTGTAGCATCTCTAAGCCTTGCTGTGGCACAGCCAGGCCTACACTCCGGCCTGCAGTGGTATTGCTTCCAGCTCCTCAATTCAATACATGAAGGGCAAAACAATCCCACAGCCCAGGAGGCTGCAGGTGTCCTGCAGTGTGCCCTAGAGTGACACTCCCTCATATTTTGGATTTTGCTTTCCTAAAAGCTTGGCCATCAGTAATCTGTACGGCAAAATCTAGCTGAAGACATTTGAGGAGGCTTACCACCCAATCCTGACCAATTTTCCAGCACTGAGGCAGCCATGCCAATGGGGTTTGCACTGCATTCTGTGGTGGAGGGGCAGTCACGGAGGCCTCCTCAAGGTAAGGGGGTGTTTGTTCCCTTACCACAGGGCTATATGCAGTGGCATCAATGCTGGAAAGTTGGTTAGGATTGGGCTGCTAGCCAGTTGCTTCTTAGCAGACCATGTTTAAGAAAAGCTGTCCATTTCTCATAAGTCCTACTGTATTGCAGATGCTTTCCAAAATCTTGTTTACTTGTCATTACATTGACCCAGAGAAACTCAATCAACATACTCATTGAGTCTGGGTAATTGCAGTGTGGTGGACAATGGACATTCTATTGCTCTGTAAGTTTCAGCAGCAAGTTCTCATGTTAACATCTTGTGTGTATAACAGACTTCACATGCTTGTTTCTCAGTGGCGTAGGGTCCCATGTTATCAAGCAGATTCTGTGTGCCGTTTCTGCTTCTTTGTCTGGAACTGAGAGATATTTTCCAGATGGTAAAGCAATTAACCTAAAAGGTCATAGCCTTGAGGAACAGAGATTTGGTATGCTGTATGCACTAGATCAAGAAAACACACTGAAATGACAGATCAGTTGTCCTTCTTGCATCAGTAAAGACCTAAAAGGCAATTCTCTTTATGGACACCCATTAGTCAGCAAAGTCACCCCCTTCCGCAACCTCCTTTGGGCATGAAGCCTCTCCTCTATTGCATACATATCTTGTGCATGGATGATGCACTTGTCCCTTGTGCTGCCACAACCAGGCCCACCCCCTCCCAGGCCCAATCCACCTTCTGGTCCACCATCCCCTTGCCCCAAAATTCCCCTTCCCGCCCCTGTTACGCCCTCCTGCCTCCCACCATTATCACCAATACCTGCGCTGGCCTGCTTGTCCGGCATGAACTTCCCCTGGATCCAGTGTCTGAGAGCTGGTGCCCAGCCAGCTCTAGAATAGTTGTGAACATGCTCTGTTCACTAATGCTCTGGATTGTGCGCTAAAACAATCGAGTCTTGATTTTCTGGTATTGAAGAGAAGTTGTCACTCTCATTCTGGATTATTGAGGTTTTTCAATAAGTACATAATCTTATGACAAAAGTATTAAGTAATAGTTCCCCCAGAAAACCTGGAGACGTTTCTTATCCTACCTCTTTTCTTTACATTTACCCATTTCACAGGTACTTTGTCTTCTGGCAAATGCTTTCTCCTTTTACATGTGGCAAGGAATCCACTCTTCTTGGTTACAAGAGCCAGCCATGTTCACAGTGATTATGTTCTCTGGCAGACTCTTCTGTATGAGATTGATAGCTTATTTATCTGATAGGTGCTGTCAACGACTCTTGTAGGGAATGTAGGGAGGGAAAACAGCCTGTATGTTTTTAGAAGCGCACTAGCTGCTCTATTTTCAAATGACATTGTTAATAAAAATGGCCCTGATAAGGAGCCCAAATCCATCTGCTAAGGAATAATACATAACCATGAATTATTGGGGTAATGCTCACACAGAACATAATCTAGGCAAAGTGAAGCACTTTTACGCCCCATTGATTGCAACGGGTGTGTTATGCAACGTGATTAAATGTTTCCTGTTGAAACCAAAAGGACTTGAAATTGGAAGAACTTGTGGGATGTTTCCCTATATGTTTGTCTATGCACTCCCCAATAATCATGCAGGACAGTGATATCAATCAATCAATCAATCGCTAGTATTTATATACCACTTTTCCACACAAAGTTCACAAAGCGGTTTACAGGCAAATAATAACATTAAAGTTAAATGGCTCCCTGTCCTCAAAGGGCTCACAATCTAAAAGAATGGAGAACACCAGCAGCAACAGCCATGAGAAAGACACTGTGCTGAGGTGAAGAGGGACAATTGCTCTCTCCCTGCTAAATATAAGAGGACACCACTTGAAAAAGTGCCTCTTGCCCAGTTAGCAGGGGTAAACATGATATGGGTGAACAGGCCACTTTTATTAAACAATTGTTGCTCCTCCAGGGACCAGCTTATTAAATAACCTTCCAATTTCCACTGCAAATTGAGTATCTCTATCTGCCAAGAATTGATCAAAGCAAGGTATTCTGGGAAACAATGCTAGGCAACATCCATTTAGTTTATTTTCTCTTTCCATTTAGAGGGTGACAGCAATGCTAGCTTATCCTGCCAGCAATTTGTTGACATCAACCTTTACCATGGGCTAAGGGTAGTCAACTTGAGAATTGGACTCTGTCCCAAAGGGATGCTGTTGGGATCTGAACAGGGCCTTTTGAACTTATAAGGTCTCTTAAGTGAGATTTACGTGTTTTCTTTTTTAAAGAAGAAAGTTATCTAGCTGGCTGTGCTAAATGGAAATGAATAGCACTACTTGGTTCCAAAAGGGCTTTAATGTTTAGATTGGCTTGTACTGTGCGACTCACTATAAAGCCTTAATTTACTACTACCAAGAAATAAAGCAATATATTGGTATAATGACTTGATTTAGTCAGTGTGTTTTGTAAAGCTGGAGACATACATGCACACACACTTAATTGGACGATGATGGCATCACCATTTTCAGTTCTTCTGACAGACCATTTGATCTTCCCCACAAGGAACAGGAGAGGGGACAACATAGAGTGGCATATGTGGTGTGTTCCAAATGTATCTTGAATGAAGATGCAGGCTTGTCAGCCAACCCAGGCTTGTATGGAACCAGGCCTGACCCTATTGATAGCAGGAACTCCGGAACGCCTGATAGCAGGAACTCCAGGTAGGGGCACCACACAGTATCAAGCCCACGGGACATACGCTGGAACACAGCCAGAGTATCTTCAACTTGTGGGAAACTAATGCACACATGGAAACAGTATGAAGACAGTGGTAGCCCTTACTCTGGTTGTCACTTATTCTCTCAGTGACACTATATAATCACTATGAACTTGGAATCAAAATTTTATTTACAAGGTCAGCAACCATATTTTAAACCTCTGGCCTTGCCTGAAAAAATATTTGTGGGCTATGAAATGTAATATATGAGAGAGACTGTGCGTTTCCAAACCACAAGGTTAACATGAAGACAGATTCATTGTTCACCTTGGCTTGATTTCCAAAGGTCATTTAATTGTCATATCCCCAAATTGCTTTTCTTTGAAAAGCAGTTTGATGCTTCAGTTTGATAGTATCAAACTTTGATAGTAGAAAACGTGTTTAAAATGAGGACCATGTTAATTTCTCAGAGACTTCTGTTTAATTCAGAAGTCTTCAGTCACTTCCAGTCCAAGATGCCAGACTCTAACATGGACGAGTTTTAAAATGTGTTACTCTATGTGTCTGTCTCCCTTTCCTCCCTTCCACTCTCATTGTTCCCTTTCCCTTAATATTGTTAGCACATAAAATAACACAATAATGAATTTTTGCTTTTTCCATTCTTTATTTAGATAGCACTTCCTAAATGGTCAGCAGGTTAAAAAAAAGGGGTGGGAAAATCTCTGATTTTCTGAATGCCGTGAAAAAGAAAAGCCTGTTTTTTGACAAGCAGATCCTATTTAACAGTTAAGCAGTGTTGATGGTTTTTCGGCTGCAGTTTTGAAAAGCATCAGCAGATTCTTTGCTGAGCTAGGTTGGAGGCTGGCACAACATTTGGCACTCAGGAGATTCATTTTTTTCCAGTTATCCCCAGAGCTTATGCATGTGAAATAAAATAGTTGTCCATCTTAAATTTTCTGGAGATGGCCTTATGAATGGGATCCTGTGAAGGAAGCATTAATTACAAACTTCCCCTTTACTTTATTCCCCTTGCATTGCTTCAGCTCTCTCTTTAAAATACCTGCTGAAAATTTGCTTTTTTTCTCATGTTTTCTATTGTTCCTTCTTTTCTCCCTCCTTGCAGTTCTGCCCCTCTGACCCTAAAATACCCCTTTATTATTAAAATACCCCTTTATTATAAGAAAGCATTACAAGAATTAGCAAATACCTCACAGTTTTGGATCTGAAGGAGGACAAAGTATTGTCTAAAAAAGATGGGGCGTATTTCTAAAAATAAAAATGACCTGTGGTTATCATTGAATCACTTGAATAGAAGTCTTCACAATCAAGTGATTTAGTAATAACCAAAGGTCATTTTAATTTTGCTGTCTGTCTTTTTAAAGACAATACTTTGCCCTCCATGGGACAAATCCTTCTTGGGGCCCAATTTTCCAGCATTGATGCAGCATTGCCAACTGGGCATGTTCTGCATACTGTGGAGGGGGGGGCAGTCACAAAGGCCTCCTCAAGGTAAGAAAAGACTTACCTCCCTTTCCTCCCTCAGTGCTGCATTGCAGCTGTATCAGGGCTAGAAATTTGGTTAAGATTGGGCTCTTGGTGTGTGTGTTTTTTCTCTGAAACATGTCTAGGGGACTAGGGCTGCAATCCTATACACGCTTTCCTAGGACTAAGCCTCATTACACAGAATGAAATCTACATCTGATTAGACATCAATCAATCAATCACTAGCATTTATATACCGCTTTTCAACACAAAGCTCACAAAGCGGTTCACAGGCAAACAACAACATTAAAGTCAAATGGCTCCCTGTCCCAAAAGGGCTCACAACCTAAAAGAATGGAGAACACCACCAGCGACAGCCACGAGAAAGACACTGCTGGGGTGAAGAGGGACAATTGCTCTCCCCCTGCTAAATATAAGAGGACACCACTTGAAAAAGTGCCTCTTGCCCAGTTAGCAGGGGTTCTGCCCAGTTAGCAGGAGTTAGACATGTTAGACATGCCTAGAATTGTTCTGTGAGAAGGACAAAAGAGCAGCAAGGGAGAGATTCATGCCAGCCACCTTGATCCACTGCAACTTTTCCAGCTGGGACTGAGGCTCTCTCCTTCGCAGAGGCCAGGAAAACTACCAGCTGCCCTGGAGGCAGAGGAAAAACCATCTGGGGGGAGGAAACCCATTTTAATAACGTTGTATGTATGTATGTATGTATGTATGTATGTATGTATGTATGTATGTATGTATTTATTTATTTATTTATTTATTTTATGCAAGCTGTTGAGGCAAGTTGCCAACAGAAGAATATAATAAAATGCTTAAATAAAAATAAATACATGGGGGGGGGGGTTTTTGACCTTGAGACCATTCCCCTCCCCCAAGGCAACTAGACGTTCTGCTCTCCCTGCTTGGAAAAAGGTTTCTATAGTCCTCTGGTAAACCACCAGTAACAATTTCCCAATGGTTCACTTTTGGTTTCTAAGGCAAATTGCTTCCCTGATCCAAAATACACATGGCACTTGGGACTCAATCCGAACCTGGAGTTAGGCTGGCACAGTTAGGCCAGCAAAGTTTGGCCAGCACAAGGGCCACCGTAAAGCGTTTTTGGACCACTCTCAGGGTCAGGGAGGATGGCACACATCTGTGTGCTGGCCTCTCTGACTGCGAGAGTGGTCCAAACATACCTTACGGTGCCCCTTGTTAAGTTAGGATTGCGCTCTCACTCAGAACACAGATTTCTTTAGAGATAAAGGCTGACAAATCAGGAACCAGAGCCACCCACTCTGAAATGGCTGTTCAAGGGCTGGACTCAGACATTCAAAATGTACATACAGCCAAACATAACAATAACAAACCTTTCTTAAACTAATCTAAAACTCCTTCATTGATTACCTGGAAGGAGCACAAGCAGCCACTCCATTCACTAGGAACCTGAACAGCATCTCCTGAGGTAGCTGTCAGGCATGAAACCTCTAATGACACCAGAGCTGTTTCATAGGCATTTACCACTCACCCCACCTGTCTCTGCCTGGTTTCAAGGCCTGACTCCCTGTGTTAATTGTTATTACATTCAATTCACAGACCAGGGCCCATCTTCTTAACCCAATAACTTCCTTCCAAGCTCCATTCCCAGAAATTACATTTATTTTTAAAGGAGTGTCACCTAGCTGTTACATTCTATCTTCTTTTCCCCACAAAAACTACATCCTATAAATAAATCTCCATTCACGAAGGTATTTCCACTTCTCTAAAATATATTTGCACCCCAACACCCTACTCCCCACATGACAGGGGGTCATGGCCATAGTCAGCCTTCCCTGCTTTTTGGGTGGGGGCAACCACATTTCTAGGCAGGACATCCAATACATGAATAGGAAATTGGTTATTTCCAGGGGTGGCCCCTGTGGGGAACATTGAAATAATCACCACAGTGGCCAAGCACCTGCCTGCTGTTCTTGCTGCCATGAGACTACCTGCCCCAGTCACCTGCCACTGCTGTCATTCTGCTATGGGGTCAGGCATCTACACTCGGGGCCTAGTTCCCCTTTTGCCAATGCTCCAGAAGTTGAGCTCCATGTCCCCTTCACCTAACATGGTGGATTTCAGATGGAAAAGGTCAGCTGCAGAGAAAGTAGAGGAGAAGAGAGTGATGGGCCCCCTGTACAGTGGGCAGGAGGTATGGACTGATGGTTGAGCTGATGGTACTGCCTGAAGCTAAGCAGGAAAATCTGCAGTTTGCTTTTGGATGGGAGACGGATGCCAAGTTGTGACAAGCTGCAATACCTGTGGTGGCAGAACAGAGTCTCTGTGGAGCTGATTACTCGCCGCAAGTGGGAGTTGCGGGGGGAGTGTGTGAGAGGGCCAGCCAGCAAAAGAACGGAATACGATCTTGAGGATCTATCCAGGCTTGACTTGCGATTGCCTGCTGAGGCTTGATGGCATGAAGGTGACATCTGGCCCTGAGGATTAGCAGATCACAAGAATACTGTAGATTTGTTAAAAAAAAAAACCCCATTGAAAACATGGTGGTTTAGACTAGCCTGCTCATGTAAGCCACCTTGGGCATTTGCGTCGGCATGGGAAAGGCGGGGTATAAATTATTCAAAATAAAATAAAAAATTAATACAGTGTCTTTCCACCACAATGGACCATCAGTTCTCATAGTTTTTCTTAGTCACCATTCTTCCTCATAATGCAAGCTCTGTTCCTTTAAATGGAGGCTGTCACATTCCACATTGAAAAGCCAGTTTTACTAAACACTGTTCTAGGTGGGGAGAAGCGGTGCTGTAGGTGGGGCAATGCACCCGCCGGTCCTGCAAGGTCAACAGACCTGCATGGAGCCTATAGCATCATATGGCACACAGTCATAAGATTTACATCACTAGTATACCCTGCAAAGATAAGTAGGGGCAGACATAAGAAGAGCCCCTCTGGATCAGGCCAAAGGCCCATCTAATCCAGCTTTCTGTATCTCACAGTGGGCCACCAGGTGCCTCAGGGAGTTCAGTAGACAACAAGATGCTTACATCCTATTGCCACTCCCTGACATCATGGCTATGATTGTTTGACAGCATTAATATTGACATATCATAATGCCGCTATTAACGGGTTGTCATATTCTCGTACCTAATGCACACGAGCACCTTTCTTCACGTCACAAGGAGCTGCTTTGATGCTTTGTTGAACAAGAGCTCCCTCTAAAGGGAAGTTCTGAAATCCCTTTTGCTGGACTTCTTACCTGAATAAGCTATATTGAGAAGGAGACTCCCTTGGTAACAAAGAGCCTTGCAATGTTCACTAGAAGTAAGTCCCACTGTGTTTAGTGGGTAAGGTGTGTGTACAGGATTGCAAGATTTAACAACAAGATTTAACAATGGAGCGGTGAGGCTAGGCAATGGTAAAAGGAAGTTCATCCTAAATGCAGTGGTTAGTTAAAAGTGTTTCGCACCGGGACCCATTCTTAGAATGACAGTCTGTCTGGGACCCACCAGAAGTGATGTCATGGCCAGAAGTGCCATCATTATGATGTCAGAGTCTGCTGCTTTCCTGCAAATACAGCAATAAGTTGGGTTACTTCTCAATCATTTTCCAATAGCAAAGTGGATTAGAAATGGGGAAAGCCTATTTACAACCTCGACAAGGAAGAGACCCCCATAGCCCTCTCCCTTTCCGGTGTGCCACCTTCCCATAGTTTCAATGATGGCTGCAGTAGGTGCTGCGTGACCACTGGAAACTGGCTCATGACCTGCTTAGTGGATCCTGACCCACGGTGAGAAACACTGCCTTAGTGCCTATGGTTGCTGTAGAACCTGGCCAAGAGCATGGTTCTAACATGTTTCTGGCTACAGTTCAAGCCTTCCTTGCCCTCTCCATCTTTGCTGTGTCCATGCTGAACCTCAAACTGATGTAAGACTGATGTGCTACACTGGTACACTGACAAAGTACACTGTTTTATGGGTGTCTGCTACTGTGGAAATGGTGGTGCTGGGTCAGGTCCCTGCACTGGGGCAATGAGCTGGCTGCTGGGAGTCTCCTTAATTGCATGATTTGCTACTTCTTCCCCGCAATGGCTCAGAAGACTGGGCGGCAAATACTTATATTAATTGGTCAGCTTGTGTACTGGAAACGTTACCACTGACATAATTGGGGAGATCATTATTCTGCTTGTGAATAGTTCTGAGTAGCTCAAACTCCTACATCAGCAGAAGCTCTCCCGACCTACAAGGGTAGGTTTACAAAAGAAATTCCTATTAGTTTTGCTTGGTTTGGAAACTTGATCCTAAGCTGTTCAGATAAGTGTTTTTTTTATTGGTATTTTTTTCATTTTCAAAGCATGAATGTGACCCAAGCAATTAAATATTGCCACTCCCACCCATGTGCGATAATTGTTAGCAACTTAATTAAATCTGAATTACATGATGCTTCACAGTTCCCCCTGGTGTAATCAAAGGGGAAAATGAATCAATAGCAGGAATTACAAGCTGTCCCTGGAGAAGAGATCTCATCTAGAAAAATCTCCTTTGCTCGCAGTCAATTAATGGCAATGGCGTTGGCGTTCTGATGAATTGCTCTTCATTTTGCCATGAATGATTACTGGCATCCATACCACGGGGACCGACAAGCAATGAAACTCAGCTCGATCCAAAGAAATAAAGATCACTCTCTTGGAACAAACAGTATTTTTGTGGTTGGCATTCAGCATAGATAGCCTTGATTCCCGAAGGACTATGGAGCACACACTCCTCAGGCAAGATGATCCTTGTGTGAAGCTGGTGCATGCAGCTGTGGCTAAGCATCAGGAAGCACATCCAGAGGCATTGCAATGCTCATCTGCACGACAGATGAAGGCTGTGCATTCCTGTTGGGAGCCATTGTGCACCTGGAATCAAACTAGAGCCTTTAGGCTGTTGTATTCCACTATGAATTGCATGTGTTTCAGCTGACCTAACACACAACTGCCTCCCTAATGAATCTGAGTTTCCTTCCCACTATTTTTAGCGTGTGAAGCAACTGGAATCAATGATTGGATGTTCAGCACAAGTACAGTACAGAAAGCCAAAGCATTAAACTAATAATAGCAGGAATGAAAGAATGACATAATTCAAAGTACAATGAAGCAGACTTGTACATATTCACATGGAGGTTGATGAATTGCACTGGGTAAAAGCCTCATTACGATCATTGGGCTCAGGATTAGAAAGCAAGAACTCAGAGTCACTATGTTGGCTGATTAGATGGCCGTGTTTCTCTCATCTGATAATTGCTCATAACCGAGCATTCGGGATTGATGGGGTGGGCTTAAAGAAGACTCCAAATAAAACATCAACTGATCCTAAACTCAGATGTCACATCTGACATGAAGAGGGATTTGGGGGCCTGGATCGTCCTTTGTGTGGCATGACAAACCTTGGAAATATGTTAGGGTATCTGCATCTCATATAAAACACCTAGCTGGGCTCAACTCCTGTCTTGCTACTGCAAAGGTAAGAGATCTGCAGATTGGTCTGCTCACGTCCAAGTGCTTACTCCTTGTGACTAGAGCACTAAATAGAAACTAGAAACGGAATAATGCAGCAAGGGAAGAAGCTGGTGTGGATTTCTCCCATATGACAGCCCAATCTGAACCAACTCTGCAGTGCCAGTGCAGCTGCAATGCAGCCCAGAGGTAAGAGGGCAAACATTCCCTTACCTTGAGGAGGCCTCCATGACTGCCTCTCCACCACAGAATGCAGTGTGTGCATGGCTGCATCGGCGCTGGACAGTTGGTTAGGACTGGGCTGTGAGGGCGCAATGCTAATGAACTGTCCAGCACCAGGGTAAGGGCAATGCTGCTCCAACATTCCCTCACCTTGAGAAGGTCTCTGTGACTGCCCACCCCCAAATGCAGGATGCAACACGTGCCCCATTGGCACAGCTATGCCAGTGCTGGAAAGTGGGTGAGGATTGCACCTTGAGTCTCTCACACATCAGTAAAAGAAATGTGGAAAAACTTCACTGCTGAGATTTAAATGAATGTGCCCAACATCCTTTCCTGACTTTCAAGACTGACCCCCTGTTTGATGAAATTCATCTAGACCAGTGGTCCTCAAAGTCCCCCCTGGGAGGAGAGGGCCATGTAAGCGTTTGCAGGGGTGGGGCTGCAGCAGCAACATGGCCCATAGGATTGCGCTGCTGCCTGGACAAAAGAGGCTGTCTTTGACATACCTTATGATAGCGCTGGACTCCATGGAAGCCTCCACAGGGCTCCCCAAGACTCCAATTTACTGAAAAACACCATCAGAAAACATTTCCGGCTTTTGATCGTGAAGCTGAAAGTGGTTTCCTATCATGTTTTTCAGTAAAACGGAGCCTTAGAGAGCCCTGTGGAGGCTTACACTGGACTTCCCACACTCCCTGGAGCCTGGCACTATTTTAAGGTACATTAAGAACAGCCCCTTTTGTACAGGCAGCGGCACAATCCTGGGATAGCGTTGCTGCTTTCTCCCACTTCCTGCCCCTTAAAGGGAAACAGGGCAGTGCTCCACAGGCTGGTGGGTCGCAATCCGCCAGTTTGAGGAGCACGGATCTAGACAAATCCAAAAGATTCAGGATTATCTTGAGTTCATAGAGCTTAGCATTGCATTGTTTTTGGCCCTCCAATCCACTTCCTGTTAGCGCTTCCTGCCAGGGACATGCCAAAGCCACTAAACTTGAGTCATGAGTCAGGTCATTTGTCAGCGACCCTGCAACTCCTCATGAATCATAGTGAGCGTCCATCTCAACTCGTGGAAATGTTCAAGTCATTTTGACTTGAGTCCTGAGTCATTTTGAGAAACAAGTCAGGTCCTTAAGAAAAAAAAACCCTAAAGCCTTCCTCCTCCCCTCAACACCCCCCAGCCCCAACCTTTTGGAACAACCTGCCCTCCTCCCACCACATCTACTGTGCCATTGGCCTGAAGGATGGCTTCCAGATTGCTTCAGGATGATATGGAATCAAGAGGGGGGGAAATTTTAAGCAAGCAAGTTTACCCACACTAAAGAAAGTCAGGACTTGAGTCAAATTCATGACTCAGAAGAGTCACTGGCCTTGAGATTCAAGACAGATCAGAGTCGGTTTCTAAACTGAAATTCTTCAAGAATTCTAGAGAGCAGTCCTGTGGATGTCAGAATGAGTTCGACTTTTTTACGCTGCAAAAACAGATGCTTACTTTCCAAATAGTTGTTTTTAAACATACGACTCTTTACATGACTCTAGGGCTTTGTTGGAAAAAACAGTAATGACCTGCTTCAGAGAAAAAGATCCAGATGTGCTTCCAAATGTGAATGCCATCCGTGCACACTGCATTGTTTTCAACAAGATGTGCATCCAGATGTGCACCCGCATCCACATTCTGGTGCAACTATTCACGCATAACTATGTGACTGGAGTTGGAGCAGAGCATAATGGGGCTGCTGTTATGATTTCATTGCAATTATCAGAATCTTAAACAATGCCGAATTACCAACTCTTTTCTTTGCCTCACAGAAAAGTCCAAGCTAATCTCCGGCAGCCTCACTCCTAAAACTAAAGGCCAACTGAGAGTTTACAGGTCATCTTGCTGAATCAGTGAAACCCAACACTCCACCATAAACTGCAATGTGCATCTGCAGAAATAATGATCAAATCTGTAATTTCCACTCCCTGTATCAGAAAACTGTGGTGACAGCAATAAAATCAACCCTTCCTTCCTTTCCACCTCTTCCATTGCTGCCCAAAGCGTATTACAGTGTTTCACAGAAGGAAAAGGTATTTACTGCTGCTCAATATTTTATTCTCTATGCCAATATTCTGATATCAACATAGTAAGTCATCACTGCTATATGACAGCCAAAGAGTACTGTGGACAGTTTTTTTTTTCCCTAAGCAACAGATCTTAGATGTTTCCAGGTACAGATCTTATGTGGTTCCAGGATTTTTTTTTAAAGTTACCCAATCTTATTCCAATTTTGTGCAGACATGAAGTAGGAAAATTTTCATACATCAGGAAACACTGAGGTCGTGTTTAATCAGAAATGCTCATTTTTGCTGTTTGCTAGCGTGATAAAAGGAGAACATTGGTTTTATGCCCATGATCATGGCTTCCCCCAAAAGAAGCCTGGGAACTCTCTTCTAAATTGCAATTTCCAGGGCTCCCTGGAAAGTGAGAATGACTCAAGGCGCAATCCTAACCAACTTTCCAGTACCCAGATAAGGGCAATGCAGCACTGTGATGAAGGAACCAACATCCCCTTACCTTGAGGAGGCCTCTGTGGCCACTACTCCACTGCAGGATGCAGCACATGCCCCATTGGGAACAGCTCTGTTGGTGCTTGAAAGTTGGTTAGGATTGCACCCTCAGTGTTGCTACTGTGCAAAACGTCTTCTACGTTACAAGGAACAAGGCCTCGGTGTGAAGGAATGCAGCCCTTCTACATCATGGTGGAAGTTCCTAGTGTGGCCACCAAGTCTCAAGTAAGGGCATGTATGTCAGAGTATTTGGGATATAGCTGGAAGGAGCACACATTTCCTCCAACACTTTACTGGTGTTGGTGACACAACCAAGGGGTGGTTTGCTGCACAGAGCTAGGTTCTGATCATACATACCCCCCCTTCCCAGTATATCTAGCATTTAGCAGAGTCCTCTTCCTTTCTTTCTTCAGTCCATTTATGTGGATTGTGACAGTGATGGTGACACTGAAGGGATGGAGGAGAAAAGGTGTGAGGGTGTGAGCAAAGAGGGTTACTCTTCACACTTCTAAAGTAAATTAGCTGAGAAACAGTGGATATGCCTGGGGTTGTTGCTGGTTGGGGACATTTCTGAAAAACCATGTTTCTCTCAGCCACTTTTTTGAGGTAAAGTTGTTTATGGTACTGCTGCTGAAGAACGATGAGGGGTGTGTGGGTGAGAAAGATGACAGCTTTGTCTACAGCACCACACCCCATGGAGAATTCTGAACAAAACCAAAGAATGTTAAGACTCTGAGTCAAGGGTTGCCTTATTGCTCATTTGGCTGACATGACTACAGGGCTTGAGGCAGTGTGCCAAATATTGCCCCCGCCCCCTTACCTGCTGATGTGGCGGCCTCTGCTCCTCTGAGACTCCAGCCAACCACTCTCCTCACTTTCAGAGTGCAATCCTAATGTGGAGTTAGGCCGGCACAGTTGGGCCAGCAAAGTTTGGCTGGCACAAGGGCCACTGTAAAGTGCATTTGGATCACTGTCAGAGTCAGGGAGGATGGCGCATGTCTGTGTGCTGGCCTCTCTGACTCCAAGAGTGGTCCAAACAAACTTTATGGTGTCCCTTGTGCCGGCCAAACTTTGCTGGCCTGACTCCAGGTTAGAATTGGACTCTCCCTTTCTCTCCCTTTTTCTTTTCCAATTCAGGGAGTGGGAGGAAGAAGATCAGTGGAAGTAAACTGGTGGACAGAATACCCCCCCCACCTGTATGTGGCATGAGACAACAGCTTCATTTGGCTTCATGGATGTGCTAGCCTTCTACAACTGTTATTAAACCATTTAAAATGACAGTCCTGGACCCATTTCCTTGGGATTATGGGCTGCAGATCTTACACTGATGTAAGCCTAATTGGCTCTATTGCCTCAATTTCTCTGGAAGGGAGGATTCTAGCAGCCATCTAGGCAGAGGTCTACGGGAAAATCCATGTGACCTGCCTGCCATCCAGATCTGGGCTCTGCACTTTTCTTTGCTCCTGAATTTAGTATAAGAAGAGGGTACTGCCAGGAAGAGTTTGCTTTTTGTATCACTGCCAAGACTGAAGACCAAACTATACATTACATTCCTAAAATGTTTGACCTGTATGTGCTTGATTTTTATTATTTGACTGGGGCTGTAATCCTATGCGTACTTTCCTGGGAGTAAATCAATTTTGCACAATGGGATTTACCTCTAAATAAGCATGCACAGGATTGTGCTCCGACAGCTGTCAGGGATGGCAACTCCACCTGAGACCAAAACAGGAGGGAGGCATTTTTTTAAATGTTTTGTTCCAGCTGTGGTCCTGATCTGGATTCCCTTCATGCGTCTTGATGCCAGGAGAAAAGCTCCCATTGGCACCAGTCCAGACTGTGCCCTTCCTTTGACTTCTCTATTTAGATAATGAACATGGAGCACATTAGAGCAAAGTGCATTATTTGTTATTACCGTAACATATCGTGCCATCCTGAGGCAGGCAGAACTGCCACCAACATTGGCAAAAGAGAGGGGAGCGCCACTAATCTCCCCCCTTGTGAGGATTCCTGCTGCTATCAAGGCAGAAGTCTATGGGAACAACCGTGCAGAGGGTGCAGCCCTGCCCTCCCGAGGAGGCAGTGTCATCAACTCTGCTTATGGACTTGGCTGGAAAGCGAGGTTTCCACTGCCTAGCTTCTGTTTGCTCCACTGCCAAGGCTGATGCCCTGGAAACAAGAAGAGACATCAGGTGAAGAGGCACCTGTTTCTTTGATCTAGGAAGCTGGGCCAGCCTTAGATCAATGTGACCAATGTTGTCACATTGGGCCCCGCACTTTGGGGGGCCCCGCAACAGCGCAGCAAGCAGATCACCTGCTGCAGCAGCTGGGATTTCTAAGGGCTGTAAGTCAGGGAGGCAGGCAGAGCAGCTTTGCCTTGGACCTTCCCGCCTGCCTCTACCGCCAAGCGGCCCAGAATGGGCCTCCTGAAAGCAGTTGGCGGTGACGTCATCATGTCACCACCAGCTATTTCCAGGTGCCACACTTTGTGAGTGGCACCACAAGTGCTCTTCTTGGTGAGGGGGGGCGCGCGCGTGAAGGGGTAGCCATGGAAATGCCCCACATTGGACCCCACAGCTCCTAGAGCCGGCCCTGATAGGAAGAAAAGTCAACATGTGGAAGCAGGCCCCTGCTGACACTGAAAACAACTTTACTGAAAGTGCTTCTGAGCTGCTTTCATGATCTAAATCTGGGCTGGGATATAAATCTATCCGAACAAATGAAATAAATATTCAGAGGCTTCAGTGCTTCCCCAATAGGCTTCTGTCCATGGCCTCTGAATGGACAGTTCACAATGAGGTGCTGCACAGAGACCACAAAGAAGCAGCAGTGTTTCTTCTTCCAACAAACAGCATTAATTTTGGATTTAGAAGGTTAAGTAAGTATAGTTGCAGGGAAACTGAGAGACCTTTGAGATTTGAACTGTAAATTAACTTGTTGGAATCAGTTATACAATAATCACTTCCTGCTATGTAGGAGAGACAACCCAAAGCAAACACTCTCTTTGGAATGAAGGAACGAGCCAACCAAACATAGTCATCTGTCAGTTTTTCCATGCTAGGAAAACAAAATGAGGCCTCTGGAGAAAGACACTTGACTAAATAATCCAATTGTTTAAATTCTGTTAGAGTGCAATCCAACCTGGAGTTAGGCCAGCATGGTTAGGCCAGCAAGGTTA
Source organism: Lerista edwardsae (assembly GCA_029204185.1). Taxonomy (NCBI): domain Eukaryota; kingdom Metazoa; phylum Chordata; class Lepidosauria; order Squamata; family Scincidae; genus Lerista; species Lerista edwardsae. The sequence goes on from JAJKFI010000037.1 coordinate 10,210,850, forward strand.
GGCCAGCTCAAGGGCCACCGTAAAGTGTGTTTGGATCACTCTCGGGAACAGGGAGGACAGCCCTTGTCTGTGTGCTGGCCTCTGACTCCAAGGGTGGTCCAAACAACTTTACGGTGTGCTGGCCAAACTGTGCTGGCCTAACTGTGCCGGCCTAGCTCTATGTTAGGATTGCACCCTTAGTTGCTGCACCTAGAGCCTTAGATTGGCTGGTATCTCTGATAGCCCTCTCAGTCTTTTGGAGTCCATGAATCTTGAATGCAAGCAGGGCTCTCTTCTGTATTTCAAAAGATAAGTTAGGAAAAATCTTCCATGTTAGCATACAGGACACACACACACCCAAACTGAGCCAAAACCATACACTTCCTGGCAATTGTCACTAGCCCAAATTGCCAACATTACAACCAACCTCTGAAACTGCCCTCTGACTACTGCTTGATCGGTATCAACAACCAAGTAATAGTAATAGTAATCAACAAGCAAGTTTATCTCAATGCTCTGAAAAGTTAATTCCTGAATATCAGGTGGATATGTTAAAAACAGGCCCAGCCAGATTTTATTTTGGGGAGGGGGTAGCTGACAATTGCCAGCACTTTAACATTCTCAAAACTGTTAGCTGGTACTTGGTCTATCCATTAGCAATTACCCTGTAATATGATCTTGTTTAGCAATCAAGAAGATAATATGAATCATGTATTATAAAAGCACCTACTTATTATGCTATTTGGTTGCCACTGATTCCAGTTATGAAGAATATTTAAGGCCCAAATACCATTTCAATTCATCATGATTAACAGCCCAATCCTAAGCTGCCCCACCACCCAGGAGCACAGCGATCGCCAGGCAACCACCACTGCATCCTGCAGCAGCCAACCAGCTGCGGGAGGCTCCATGGGAGAAGGGGATGTTCTTCCCCTTTCCCTGCGATAAGGGTGCAGGACGGACAAGTGGTGTACTTGCTACTTAGCAGGCGCAGAGGCAAGGCCCTCCGTGTAAGGATGCCATACCCTACATGGAGGTCAGAATCTGACGGCAACCCCCCAGTTGCCAGCTTGCGCTGTTCCCTCTGGGCTGCACAGGGTTGGCATTGCTGTGGCATCAGCCCAGCACTGGCATTAATGGTTTACCACCACCTCTGGAGGCACTTTATGGTAGCTTGCGTGAGAGACGCGGGCTGCACACTTGCTTGTACTGCCCGAGTTAAGCCTGATAGGATTGGGTCAGATTGTAATCTATTACAATTACACTAATAGATTGTAATCTAATACAATATACACTAACCTCCATTGACAACAGTGAGACTTACTTGAGAGCAAATATGTATAGGATAGCACTGTAGGTTCCATTGAAAGCAATGGAACAAGTTGATCGTGATTAATCTAAGTTCACTGTTTTCAATGTGATGGGCAGTGCATCCAACACCCCCCCCCCATTGGGCCAATGCATGCAAACATGCCCAGCGTTGTGTGCCATAAGGCATGTTCATGCCAGCGTGTAATGTGCTGGGCTGACGCAGTTAGCAGTGTCGGCCCAGTGACGTTCCTGGGATCATCAGGTAAGTCAGTCCCACACTGGAGAGAGGGCGGAATGGGGTGGAGGGAGGGTGGCCCCATGGTTGGGGTGGCTTGGGGAGAGGGGTTAGGCCTAACCCCATCCCTGGGCTGCACGGTCCTGATCCGGGCCACAGCAGGGTGCTCGGACTTGTGCTGGTTAAAAAACAGGTGCAGCTCCAAGGAGCCCCAGCAGCCTTCCTGGTCCAGCGCAGGTTAGGATTGTACCCTTACAATATGATCCTATCTAGGTTTAGGTAGAAGCTCCATTGATTTCAAAGGGATTTACTGCCAAGTTAAGTATACAGGTGTGCCCCGGTACCTACTGATTTGGTATTCACGGTTTCAGTTATCCATGCCTGTACATAATATGGCAGACTTCGTCAAGATTAAATTAAGTTGGAATGGAGCAAAAATCTTTAAAATTATTGACTAAAAATGTTAGTAAATAGGTTGTAGTATCTTGCAACGCTTGTATAGAACAAAATAGTTTTAACAAACATATTAGCCTATTTACAACCTCGACATAAGCGAAATATCCAGACAGCCCTCCTCCTTTCCAGTATCTTCCCATATTTCCCCATACTTTCCCATCTTCCCATGTTTTCAGTGATGGCTGCTCGAGGTGCTATGCGACCCACCTGAAATTGGCTCGTGACCCACAGTTTGAGAAACACTGCTTTAATATACAAATTATCTACTTTGGTGTATGTAGGGGAGTATGCAAGGCAGTCAGCTGCTGCAATCTGCTAATTGTATGTTGGGCTGCAATTCTATGCACTTACTTGGGAGCAAGCCCTATTGAATAAACTTGCATAGACTTGGGCTGGGTATCAGCTTGAAGAAAAACGTTCAGCTATTTTGGCAATTCTAGAAGTTTGGATAAATGAGTATTCTTTGTCATTGAATGCCTGTCATTATGGGATTTCAAGAGAACAAAAAAACGATGAATAATAACTGGAGTTAATGGCAGTTCAGTCTGAAACAGACAGAAAATTTAAGGAATTTGAGGGCTGCAGGCTGGCAAAAATTATTTATAGTGGCTTTCTGAAGTGTCACTCAGACACATTTTAAATCATCTTTGCAAATCCAAAGAACATAAAAGCCAAAAAGATGTGGATTGATTTAATATAATTTTATCAGATTTACTTTACTTTTTAAAAGCATTTGTATATCATTCCAGCTCTATGCAATGTCTGAATATTTTCTGCACCAAACGCATATTAAATAAAATAAACTAGCATAAATTGTCAAAAGCTTTCCTGATTAAAGCCAAAATTGCTTCCTTACTTGAACACCTTTGCTTAAACTTTTAATGCTGTGAAGCTGTAGAGGGAGAAAATAGCCTGTGATAAAAAGATACTGTATGCCCAAGTTGATAGTAATTGACCATTGCTTAAAGTATAAAGTGAAGTTTCATCACTTGTATTCAAATAGTTCATATGAATATCATACTGATTGTAGCTCTTACCTTTGCATCCACAATGGGAAGTATCCTATGTTGTTTGTTTGGATTGTTTGTAGCAGAGTTGGGGGCTTGTGGACCCATTCAGCGCTTGCCTAGCGCGATCGGAGCGAAGGAAGGAAGCGATCGCTACATTTCAATAACAAAGTCTTTTATTGGTTACAGTAGCGATAGTCAGAAAGCAAG
>JAJKFI010000037.1:10214057-10224615 GCA_029204185.1 Lerista edwardsae
ATGTTACACTAACTAAAGGGAGTTCATCTACTGTGTAGCAGATTGCATTAACAAGCTGGGAAGCTGAACACCCAAGGACACACAGGTGCTCTATCTGATCTGAAGACGAAGAGACGGAATGCCAGTTTCAACCAGTTCTGGAGTGTGTGGTGTGAAACTGCAACATCCTATGCTGCTGAATCCTTGTGAAAATATTTCGTAACAGATGCTAATTACAATATATTTCTGAAGGTTAGGTCTTCTTCCTTTGTTGGACACAGGAGTCTGAAAGCAGACCTGGTATAGGATGCCAATCCATGGTTTATCATGCTCAGATTCAATATGTTTGCAAGGTATGCTTTTTTGTGCTCTTGAAGACTAGAATACATGCTGTGAACTAGGACCTCCCACAGCCCATACAGCACCTTTGTGTGCAGTAGAAAAAGAAGAAAAAGACTACTTCTCCCTACCAGAAGTAACATTCCAACATTCCTCCTCCTTCCTAAGTGAATGGTGCCCACTTAGATGTGGTATCCTTGTGCAGTGCACAATCATATGGGGTGGCACTGCTGTGAACTAGTTGTCCATCTTCATATAGGCCCTCCAGGTCAAGCCTTTTCATGTGAGGAAAGCTACAAAAGCGAAGCTCTTAAATCCATTCAAGGTCACACCTTGCTTTACAGTTTGATCTTATGTACAGTTCAGAATGCCTAAATCTCTGAAATCATTTGTGCCTAACTCTGAATAGGATCAAGCAGCTCAAGAGATTTTTGGATCCTATATCATTGTCAGGAAGTCAGCTAAAGATGATGCTAAGGCCCCAATGGGGACTTTTGCTGCTGAAACTAAAGTTCCAGCCTTTACAGTGGTGTGAAAGCCAGAAAGCAGTGCAGTTCACACAGCAACAGCGGCAGAGTTTATCTCAGTGCTACCAGTGTGCACGAGATCCTATCCCCTCTTTTCAAATCCACCACACCCCTTTTCTTTCCTCAGACTAATACAAGCAAAAGGCCAGAGTAGTTCCAATTAGACCCATGAGCAGCGTTTAAATAAGTAGTATTTTACTTCCTCCTGTTGTCTGTCTGATTGCCTCCTCCCCACTGAGTGCAGTTCATTCTCAAATCTCACATTAAAATAAAGTCATTCAAGTGTAGACCACCCCATAGTCCAGCGCACTTACCATATCAAATCAAAAGAATTCAAACGAAAGCCCTCTCAACTGGATTCGACAGTACTAGGTGTGCATATTGCCAGGATGAAACCCCGGGAAACTCCGAGTACCAGAAGTGGGCCATTTACAAGATGCCATTCTGAGAATAGGCCAAAATGCATTGAAAAGTCCTATACGTAAACTGCGCCAGTCCCAAGCTCGGACACAGTCCAACCACAGGTATGACTGCAGTTTTTCTCAGAGCTGGGTGTGCACATTGCAGGAAAGGCAGTCCGGGAGCTTTGGAGTACCCGGGGTGGGCCATTTCCACCAGGTCCCAATCTGTAAATGGGCCAAAATGCATGCAAAATCCTAAAACCTCAGACTGGAACCTGGTGGAAATGGCCCACCCCGGGTACTCCAAAGTTCCCGGACTGCCTTTCCTGCAATGTGCACACCCAGCTCTGAGAAAAACTGCAGTCATACCTGTGGTTGGACTGTGTCCGAGCTTGGGACTGGCGCAGTTTACGTATAGGACTTTTCAATGCATTTTGGCCTATTCTCAGAATGGCATCTTGTAAATGGCCCACTTCTGGTACTCGGAGTTTCCCGGGGTTTCATCCTGGCAATATGCACACCTAGTACTGTCGAATCCAGTTGAGAGGGCTTTCGTTTGAATTCTTTTGATTTGATATGGTAAGTGCGCTGGTAAGGAACTGGACTACCAACCTTGAAGCTCATGTTATGTGGCAAGTAGGTGCGGATGAGTGGCAAGGTGCACTGCACTCTGCATCTTTCTGCCACCCCTCTCCAGTCTGCCACTGACAAAGCAACTTCAACTTGCTCCAGTCCTCTTCCTGCTTACTGAGAGTAGGAAGAGAATCAAAGCCCAACTTTTCCTCCAGAACTGTGGGAGGGAGGGACAAGGAGGAGGAGATCCCCAATGCTGCTACTGCCTCTTTCACAGACCTCTGGCTCTTTAAAATAAACAGGACCACCATGAAGAGAGGCCAAGCCACAGCAGCATGTTGTGAGGAGCAAGATCAGGGCCAGGATTTATATACTCTGCCTCTCCTTGCCAAACCAGGTGCTTTCCTACACAGTCAGACAGCTGAGGAGGCGGCAGAAGTGGCAATGTTGAGGAGATGGCAAACAGAGAGCTAGCTGCTTCAAGCAACACTAATGTTTCAGACAGGCCTGTTCAAGTCCCATGAATGTTTTAGAAAAGTGCAAAATTAGGTGCCCTTCAGGGAGAACGGTGGGATACAAATAAAAAAAAAATAGTTTAAGTCTGCTTATTCTGTTCAGAAATTCTGTGTTGGAGCTCCTTATGGCTAAAGGGAGCACAGGGATATTATTCTAGAGATAATGTGGTGGCGACTTTGACCATGCAGGTCCGAATAGCACCATTGGGACCGCTGCCATGTTACATTGGGCAAGAGAAATTGATTCCCCTTGCCCCAAGTTGCTCTGTAGCCATCCCTAACCATGTGCTGGATATGGGGCAGGCCAGCTGATATCCTGGATGCAGTTGTAGAAATACATTGTTCTCATCCAGTGTTTCTCAAACTGTGGGTAAGGACCTGATGTCAGGTGGGTTGCAGAAACTGCATCTCAGAAATTGCATCTTGGAAACTGCAGACCTTACTCTTGCTATATTCCTTCTGTGCGTGTTAACAGTTCGAACTTTCAAGTGAGGATTTTTAAAAATTGTGTTTTTAGTTCAGTGTTTTTACACACTATTTTGTCCTAATATTGCTTTCAGTCAGCTATGTTTCATGGTTATGCAATTGCTGCAGTCCAAGAATGCCATTTTGCATTCCAGGAGTGTCATTTTATTATGTCACAATGATGGCACTTCCTGCTTGATGATGTCACTTCCAGCTATGAATCACTTCCAGGTTAATGACATAGCTTCTGGTGGCTTCTGACATGAGTGCCATCCTGAAAAGTGGATCCTGGTCCAAAAAGCTTGAGAACCACTGCCTTAGATAAGACCTTCCATATTTGTTCACAGATATGCAGCATCCTCATTCTTGCAAAACTGTTTGCATTTCACTTATCAGATGTGAGTACTGGTCTGTCATGAACATTCAGGTTTATTTCAGCATGGATATAACCAGTGCACAAGCCTCTTACTGCAGCTCAGATAATCTGTGTGTATTCTCCTAGCCTAAAATGAAATATTCACCTATACCCAATTGAAAGGAAAACATGGATTTGGGTATTCTAGACACTTAACTTGATTTGTCATGTCTGGAAAATTATAAATGGCTTATTAAAAATACAGTTAAATCTATCAAAAATAGCTGTCATTTAAAATATTGGTTTCCACGTTATTAAAGCTATTGTTAAATTATATTTTTATAAATGCCAAGTACAAATTGATAAAAAGTGATAAATCATGGTATAAAGAGACATTTTTAAGCAAAATGTATTTGCAATTCAACTGATCATATAAAAGCATAAATTTAAAAAAATTATATATTTTATGTGCTATGGTTTCACCATTTGTTGCAACTACATTCCAGAATTCTGTAAGAGAGTTCAGGGCACATTGTCCTGGTGCACACAGTGATCACAATTGTTACACTGAAGTCACTCTCATAACAACCTCTCCAGAGCTGTTGTCTTCTGATGAATCGTCCTGAGGTCTCATTCTATTGAAGAGATGTAACAAAACATAGCCACACTGAAATCTTGGTGAGGTTAACTGCGTTGGATGAACTAAACTTCTGTTTCTAAATGCATTTAGTGGTAACCACAAAGTCCTAGCTGTTGAGGATTCGCCCCGGTTGCTCTCTTCTATGTCTGTGGCTTTGTCATAATTTAATACATCCCAGTGCAGATTGACAGCCCTCCAACGCTTAAATACTCTGCAGACTGAGGCACCTTCGTGCACAATAAGCCCTGAAATTAAAGGAAACAAATTACTCAAGCCCTCCGATCCTTGTATCAAGCACATTTGTTTTGAAGAAAAGTATCATTAGGACCGAACCCTAATGGCACCTAGCACTGCTGGAACAAGCATTTCAGTGGCACTAGGTGGTTTCCAACTGTTGAAAAATATGGCAAGCTGGAACATGCAGGCTGACCACTAAATGGACCTCAGGTGCCGCTGCCTTAGGACAGATCACTCAAATGGGCAGGAGCCAGGGGTTGGAATGGGGCAGCAATGGGGCAGAGAGGAGGGCAGATCAGGACAGGGAAGGTGGCAGCAGTAGCATCTGCTACTAGTGCTGGCCCAGAGCTGGCACTTCTTCCTCCCACAGTATCACAAACATGCTTTACGGCACGTTCGTGACGCTTTAAGCTGGCAGTATGCACATATCATACAAAGGCTGTATGGGCCTTTGGATATGTCCCTAAATACAAACTATTGTGGCTGTAATCCTAAATGCATTTACCTGGAAGTTAGTTCCACTGAGACTGCAAACCTAAACTGGAGTTAGGCCGGCATAAGCTAAGCCAGCAAAGTTTGGCCAACACAAGGGCCACTATAAAGTGTTTTTGGACTAATCTTAGAGTCAGGGAGAATGGCTCACGTCTGTGTGCTGGCCGAGAGTGGTCCAAACATGCTTTATGGTGTGCCTTGCGCTGGCCAAACTTTGCTGGCTTAGTTTATGACAGTCTAACTCAGTTTAGGATTGTGCACTGAATGCATTTTAACTTCTGAGTAGACATGCATAAGCTTGAATTGTGTAACTTGTAGTCTTTCTAATGTGAGAATTCTCTTGCTGCATCAGCTCAAAGGTCCACCAAGTGTTCAGTGTATAGAGACTATTACTGACGCAGTATGGGACCCAGCTACACCACAACACTAATGACTCATTTTGCACGATTAAGCCAATATACACCATCTGGCCAAATTAAACACCTTATTTAAAATACTTGTACTTTGTTTTTCTGTCCATCACGTGACAGCTAACAACAATAAAAATAAAACTTACAACAAACAAACTATTAAACAGCAAATAATAAATACTATACATCAGCAACAGATACGTCAGAAGATGTCAGAAAGGGAAGTATGGGCCCAAATACCCACTAGAAAAAAATCAAAATTAGAAACCAAAAGGGTTTTTGGTGGGAGAGCATTTCAGAGCCTCTGCGCCACTATTGAAAAGGCCCTAACTTACATGCTTATGTGACCACTTGTAGGACCTCAGGTGATGAGAGGACACAAAGCTGGACTTCAGATAAGATTACTTTATTGAGTAGGTAGGTTATCTCTATTATATGTATGGATGTCTAAAGGATTTTAAACATGACTTAGAATATCCCCTGTCACCTTTAGCAAAAAAGAGAAGATGGTTTGAACTTACCTATGCACACTAGATCCATAAAACCATACATTCCATAGCAGATTTGAAAAAGGAGGTCTTTTCTTTGCCATACTGCATAAGGACTGAAGGCAGACCATAGAAGCCAAGTCACACTTGCTATTAAGAATAGTGATCCCAAAATTACAGCAATCATCTGCACTTTCTCAACCAGAGTTACTGTAATGCTTTGCCACTAAAAGGAAGAAAAAGAAACGTGAGATCAACTGTTTACAAAATAAGAAGTCTTCACACAAATCCAGATTCATAAAATTGTCTGCATGTGTTTGTGTGTCCATGTGTTAGACAGAGAGATTGAGAAAGAGAGAATGCAAAAAAAAATGGTATTCCTTTTAATTTTTTTTATTGTGGAACATGACTTTATTTTGGTGAAGAAAAAGAACAGTAGTCATCAAAAGTAACTTTAAGGTGGTCAGCTTCTTCAACTCTATAGTAAAATTTTGGACAGAAAACTGTGAGAGATACTATCAAATTACAACATTTTGACCACAGTTATCACATTTATCAAAGTGAGACCTAGCCACATGTATCACTATGGTGTGTACATTTACTAAAGTTCATAACCATATAGAAGTTTTATATTGTTATCTGACATTTATTTGCAAATTTACATGGTACTGGGAGCATGTCAAGTGAGCATAACTCACAGCAGTCTTGTGGTTATTTTCTTGGGTTGATGGGAAGGAGGTAATCAGTTCCCACAGCCCATTAGGAAAAACGCCAAACATTGGTTCATCACACCCTATCCATTTGGCTGCTTTCAGAACACCCATGCCTTGTGGAAAATTCAATGACTAGACACACCTTGCTTGGTCAGCAGGAGATTGAAACCCAGGGCACAAGAGCAGCAATGTATCAGCCTGCCAAAGCACCCTGGGCAGGTACAGAATGATGCCATGTGACATCATGCAGAGCGCAATCCTAACCTGGAGTTCGACTGGCACAGTCAGGCCAGCAAACGTTGGCTGACACCAGGGACACTGTAAAGTGTGTTCAGACCACTCGGGCAGCCCAATCCTAAATATGGCCGACATAGTAAGGCCAACATAGCACGGCTTATCCTAAAGCCCATTAGGAGGCGGCAGCAGCAACATGTAGGACAAGGGAGGTTTTCCCCTTGCACCTGCATAAGCCCCAGTGATCCCTATGGGCCTGCTCGGATCTGCGCCTGCAAAACAGCAGACACAGGTCAATGTGCAAAGGAACAGCCCCAATTGGGGCCGCCCTGGCCAGGAATGGGCTTTAGGATTTGGCATTACAGCCATCCTGCGTTGCTGCCCGTTACCGCCCACTGCGCCGCCCAGTTACGCCCCTGGCACGCCTCTGGAATGCCCTTGTGGAGGCCCTGCGCCGACCGAGCACTGCCGATGCTCAACCGGTGCAAGGCTGGCGCTGCTGATGGTCACGTAGGCACCCGAGTGTCAGCACTCCTGCTTGCGCCAGTCCAACACCATACCGCCAACGCTGATGCCCTTGATGGCACATTTGCGACAGTGCTGGACTGGTGCAAGAGCGTAATGCCAGTGCAACGCAGGTATAGGATTGCGCTTGCAGAGTCAGAGAGGCCAGCACACAGACGTGCACCGTCCTCCCTGATTCCAACAAGGGTCCGGACCTGCTTTATGGTGGTCCTTGTGCCAGCCAAACTTTGCTGGTTTGTGCTTACCTAACTCCAGGTTAGGATAGCACTCGGAGTCACATGCTGTCACTCCAGGGAAGTGGTGAGAGTGTCCAAGTACACTCACAGTTGTGCCTGTGCTGTCTGCTTCCCAGCAGAGTGCCTGTTGCCTGGGGTGCTCACAGGTTTGGCTCGGGCAATTTCCCAACTTAGAAAGCAAACAGGCGTGCCATCCACCTGGATGCTCACAGCTGTGGTTGGGGTGAAATCACCTGACAGGCTGCTAAGAGGGTGCACGCGTACCAATTGCTTCCCAACTAGAGAAAGAATTAGAGTGCACACGCCTACTTCCAATTGGTGCCCATGACACTTACCCTATCTTGCCCCAGATCAGATACACCACTGCATGAGAGGGGGTGCAGGTGGGTAAATGAGCATGGGCCTAAGGTAAAAAAGGAACACAGGAGGCAAAAGTGGGGCTCCAAAATTTTCCTGTGATCTTACAGTTTATTTTCCAATTTCACTAGAGCACATGAGAAGGAGTTGCATCATACCTGGGCTTGGGGTCAAATAGAGGACTTGAAACCCAAAGGAGAGGAGCTGGAAATTTTCTGGGATTTCATATATATTGTGTGAAGACTAGAATTCACATTTTGTGTAATCCTACATAGTTTTATATATTGTAATTCATAGAAATTATGATCCGATGATTGTATGGAACTATAATCTGATTATTGTATGAAATTATGATCCAATGGAGAAGGGAAGGGGCCCAAAAGAAACTTTGTACTCCCTGATAAAATTCCTCTCAGAGCCCCTGTTTAAATCTGTAGAGAAGGCCACTTCCCAGGATCCTCCTGACTTCAAACAAAAATGTTAATGATAGCAAAAGAAGTACCTTCAATCATGGTATTCCTCAACAACTTCATAGTAAACTTAATCTAGAACTGTATGGTAATTTAAGCACAGGCCTCCTAACTAACAAGGAGTCCTCTACCACACCTTGTCAGGGTGCAAAACAGTAGAAGTCACCCATCTCCAATTAGGGATGAACTATTGAGGACCATCAAGAAACAAAAGAATGGTCCTTGATGAGCTCATGCAACAATAGCCTCCATATTATCCTATGGGACGTTGGACTAGAAAAAGCTGGGTCGCATACTCCTCATGTACTTCTTTCATCTTGTTGCTGTTTCCCTGTTACCCATGTACTGTTCCTGCCACAGCTTGCGAACTGCTTGAGTACACACTTATCCTGCATCAAGCACCCCATTCCTGCTGCTACTCAAGAAATGCTATACCAGTTGACACTCCGGATAGAATATCAGATCACTCTTTTTTCCTTCTAGGCTTTCTCCCTTCTTACACATACCATTCCTGCAAGCACAACCTCAAACCACTGCTGAAGTACCTGTAGCCGTCTTGCAAAGAACTCTTTCCCAGAAAAGCAATCTCAATCTATTGCATTACTTCCCTCCTTAGAATTAGCTAAGGTTATTGCTTAACCTACCTGGGTTTGTCTTTCAGATTCTTCCTTTTTTCCCCTTGGAATCAGGAGTTTTCTGTGTCTTCGTAACCTAGCCCCATAATGCCTGGAACAATGCAAGTCTAATTCTAGCTGATATGGATACGTAATCTTGGACCTTGGACACCCTGGTCAGGGCCTGATCATTGACTCACAAACCCCACTATCTGCTGTGTCTTGTCTGCAGTCAACTTGATGACATTGTTTGTGCTTACTATCCTTTCCTTCTTTGGTGTGAATATTGGAACCCTTATGTCTTTCTTTTACCAGTTAATTGGGAGGCCTAGAGATTAGACTCAGGTCTTCTGTTAAGGTTAACTGCCTTAACTATCAGCTATTGGTACAACTGGGATGCTCAGTACTGTATTGTGAGTAACCTTTGCATTTGCAATGTTAAGAGAAACTGCATGGTAGGAGAGGCAAGCCCCCCCACCCCACATTGCAAGATTGTGGTTTTCACAGCCCACCAAGGGGCTCATTCCTTGCCCTTCATTCTTGTCCAGGTTACAGAGAATGCAAGTCAAGCCAGAGTCTCATACCGTGGCTGGCTCTTGCAGTGTTTCCCTGCTTTTCCTTTCTTCCTTTCCATCTTCCTTTCATTTCTTGCTACTGTATAACATACAGTTTTTATCTCCTGATTTCCCTGTGACACGAATGCTCTTCCCTCCCTTCTTCATTTGTGCCAGTATGCATCCCTTCTTAATAATATAGAACAACTTTGATAAGCATTAGTATCTGTTTTATCTTAAAAAGTAAGGGCCAAAGTCTAATTTCTGCTGAAAATGATTGCTAGCCATTAATCTCACATATTCAGAAAATTATGTTACCCTCAAAACATTCCCCTTCAGAGGAGCATGATTTTGCACGTAGTGACACTGACCAAGGCCTCCATTGACACTCTGATGCATTCTTCAAAGGTAAGAATACTTCTGGGTGCACATAGAGATGTTGATAGAACTGTCCCTTGGTTGGATACACAGAAAAGCAATTGTCCTACCCTTGAAATACATTTTCATTTGCTGGACCAGGACACATTTATTTGGGACTTGTGGATAAATTAATCTAGCCATTCTCTTTTGAAATATTGTGGAAAATGTCTCTGTCACTATCCTCCAGAAGACACACAGCATTAATGTGTTTCATGCCGCCTCAGAGGAGGAAAGGAATGTAGGAACTACCTCCTAGTCAAAGGTTATCCCCTCTACAAAGAAAGGGAGAAGTTGCCAAAAAGTTATGAGAAACATAATAAAATACCTTGGCAGAGGACCAGAATTAGGCGGCCTTACATGGGTTGATGTATTTTTCAGTTTTTGCAGTATGTTGAAAATAAGCAGTATTTATTATGGTTTAAATAATTAGAAACAACATCTATTTGATACTCAAGGCTCAGAGCAAATTTCAAAAATGTTGCTAAAGTGCTGCTACATTAATGATAAGTAAATCACTTTTAAATAATATGCCATTTTGCTCTGGCTATAAGGTTATAAATATAGCTAAAACTGATAAAAAATTTAAAACTTTATGAATATTATGACTAAGCTACATATGTCTAATGCACACAATTTTACTTTGTATGCTTGCCAGTTTCAGAGTGCTAGTAAATTTGCTCCAGTCCAATATCCAAAGGCAACACAGTGAAGGAAGGACAGCTGTGTGCCATGCATTCTCAGCACTCCCACAGGTATCCTACCTCTGGTTTCTGTGCACAAACATCCACCAGGAATCTTGGTACTGCAGCTATAAAAAAGGGGCACTAGGAAACAACAACTCACAAAGAAAAGCATGGAATGGGCCTCTCATGGAGTGAGAGGGGAAGAAAAATGGATGCCTATATGACAAGTCCAACAAGTCTGAATTCCAATACCCTTAGGGTGAGTATTCCCTCACCTTCAGGAGCTCTCTCTCTCTCTCTCTCTCTCTCTCTCTCTCTCTCTCTCTCTCTC
>JAJKFI010000037.1:10248227-10316338 GCA_029204185.1 Lerista edwardsae
TTTGTAATCTCTCTGCTAAGAGAGCCATTATGATTTGGGAATATGAATAATTGAGAGTTTGCTCTGTAAATAGTAAACTGTGCTGCATCCTTTCTAGGCATCCAGATTCCAAAAATGAGTGCATTGTACAGAGAACCAGAGAGGGCCCTCTGGGGTCCCTGAAAGTATTCATCTCTAGGCCCCTGAATAAGCAGCATTAAAATGGGGAATAAGCAATTCATCTTTGCACCAATCAATGGGAACAATCTGGACAAAGTGCTTTTCCACATTTCATGTTTTTAATGACATATTCTATTGCTTTTACCTGCAAGGACATTTGTAATAGATCCTTCTGTAAATCAGTGAGTGTGGGACATTTCAATCCTCTTGAATAGTGCATTATTTTCACCTACTGGGTCAGATTTTTTCACATATAAAATAACATTTTTCACATTGTTTGCTGATCTTTTTTGGAGGGGTGTCTAATATTCTGTTATGACTGTAGCAGAATCCTGTAATATTTCTGGCTTGGCCTCCTTTAATTAAAAAGCTAGGATTTTGTTCAGGTGCTTTCCTGCTTTCCAACAGAGTGGTTCAACATACATCATACACCTGCTTTCTTTTACCCAGATGCTTTCAAATTTCAGCTGAACCAAATTACAATAAAGCTTGAAATAGGATTTACAGCAAATTGCTTCAGGGATTTTCTAACTTTAGATTCAAGCTCAACTATTTCTTTTTCTGCGGAATGTGTTTTGGTTGGTTTCATACATAGACATTGGCTTGCCCATTTGTACAGAGGCGTTTCTACAGGGATGGCAAAGCTCTAAGTGTTGCAAGAAGCCTTACCCTGTCATGTAAATCCCTCCTCTCCCTCACTGCTGTAGCCAGTAAGCAACGCCAAGATGTTGCTTTTCCCTGTGAGGATTGGCTAAAACGGTGCAGGAGAGGAGTGATTTCCACTGCAAGGTAAGGCTTCTTGCAAAACTTAGAGCTTTGCCATCCCTGTAGAAATGCCACTGCATTTGCAGGTGCTTCTCAGCTTTCTACTGGAGGATCTTGGAGAAGACAGAGGGCCACCTCCACGGGCCTCCCTGATGCTGAAAATAGCTCCATTGTGTAATTGGAGCTCACTTTGTTGTCTGAGCTCCCTGAAATGGGATTCGAGGGAGCCCGAGAGCTGAAGGTCCTGCTTGACATGCAGCAAGGAGGCTAAAATACCCAAGGAAAAACTTTAGTGAAAAGAAGGGCAAATCAACATCAAAAACACAAAAGGAAGACCAGCTCTGGATTTGGACAAATAAAAAAGGTGAAACTGACATGGCAAACAATTTCCGATGCAATCATGGGCACATACAGCCCAGGTAGGGGTGGTGGCCCATTGGACAATGAAGATTAAACTGTGTGTGTGTGTGTGTGTGTACAATGACTTGGGGACATGTACACTCAGGCACCTGTCCTGAAGATAATGAGCTGACCCTGGAGTGGTGCCCTTCCAGTCATTCGGTCCATGTTCATTCACTCCCATACTTTCAATGACATCTCATCCATCGGCCTTGCCCTAGACCAGTGATGGTGAACCTTTTGGGCTTGGCATGTCAAAACTTTGGAAAATGCTTAGCCTGACAATCCCCCCTCCCAAACAAAAGAGAAACTATCCTTTATATTCATGTATTTAAACAAAAAAAATACAGTCCAATCATTTGTGGTACTATGTATTATACAAAGAAACATCAAATAATTACAAACATAAAAATGAGTAGGAAAAACTCATTTTTGTCAGGTGTTGGTGAATGCTGGTGTGTCACCCCAAACACTATGGCATGTCGCTTTTGACTCGCATGTCATAGGTTTGCCATCACTGCCCTAGAGTTCCATTCACATTCTTGCCTCAGTGCCCCTTTTGTTATAGCTTCCTCTTCCTCTCTATTTCCTTCAACCCTTTTCTCTCAACTTCTTGACCTTTTTTTTTCTTCCTTTCCTTTCTCTGTTCTCCACATTCTTGTTACATTCTAACATTATAAGCAATTGGGTACATTTCATTAACAAATTCATACAGTCGATTAAATAAGACAGATTCATAATCAATTTCTTCCTTCTATGATTGAACACTTGATTTCTCCCACATCAACTTCCTGTTTTGCATTAAACAGGAAGTAAGTTCCAACTTTACAACGGAGCTATTTCAGCATCAGGGAGGACCACGGAGGTGGCAGTGGGCCTCCCCAACCCTTCTGGGCCCCTCAAAGTAGGGCACATGCTCCTCAATGCCCACAGCACTGTGATCGCTGTGGCACCACTGGGTCCTCTCCTCAACTCCCCCTTCCCCACAAGCACTTACTCAGGCTTCAAATCTGAGTAGGACTTTGAAGACAGCTGCTATAAATGTTTGGGGTAGGCCTGGGTGAAAACAAAAGCCAAAATGCCCTAATTCAGCAAAGAAGCCTTTTGTTTGCTGTCCGCTGACTAAGAGCCTGTATAACAATTGGTGAGTCCTTATCAGGCAGCAGCACGTTACAGCTGCTTCTTTTGTGATGTGTGGTGTTGCTTCATTGATGGAATCTTGAAACTGAACAGCCTGTATTATGTGGAGTCAAAGCAATGCTTCAGTACATCAAAAAAACAGGAGCAGCATCTCAAGAGGATAGTAATTAGTTTTTGAGAAAGGACCAGCAGTTGAAGGGCCCTGAACCAAATCTGATCTCCAGTTACCAACCCAGAAGTAAACGTGGGTGCAGAGGAGTGGCGTTCATATGAATGGAACTTGGCAACACTTCATTTGGGGGCAAGGGATCGGAGCCATGATTCATTCCCTCCCACCTCTCCCACCCCAAACGCTTGTGCGCATGTGGATGGATGGACGCATGCACAAACACACGCACGAATGCGCACACGCACACACACACACTCCAAATAGCTCTCTGTCAAGAGCAGGGAAATAGGTCACTTGAGTGTGAATACTGGAACACTGGGTCATTGGAAAACGTTTGTTGGGCTGAAGGATAGGCCTTGCTGCCAAGATCTATATTAAAAAGGAAATAATGATCAGGATAGTGCGTGCCTAAACAAATTCTAGTCTGAACAAAGCAGAGAACTACTGACTAACTACACAATAACAAAATGGTATCATTCATTTTGCTTTAAGATCTATAATGTCTGTGACTTCCCAGGATGGGCCCAATCCTATCCAATTTTCCAGCACAGGTGTAGCCACAAAGCAGCCCTGAGGCAAAGAAACAAATGTTTCCATAGCCTCTATGACTGATCCCCCATTGCAGGATGCAGCGTACACTCTGTTGGCATGGCTACATCAGCATCGGAAAGTTGGATAGGATTGGGCTTGAAGACTGGGAAATGGGAAGGGAAGGAGGTCAGAGTGATTTATGTTTGAAACAAGGCTAATCCTATACACCAAAACAGTAAAGGAATAGTCATACTGGAAAGCAACTACATACTTCAATGGGAGTAAATAGATGAAGCATTTTGATGTATCTACAGTACCTCAAAGACTTCAAGCCATGTTTTCCAGTGGTCCACGTTTGATGTTTCAGTCCTCCTCTATCACCCATATGATACTTCTCCATGTTCCCCTATCTGATGTAATTCTGATTCCATGAATAAATCCACATTCCCCACACTTGGGCTACAATACTATGCACACTTTCCTGGAAGTAAATCCCAGTGAACATAGTGGAACTTTCTTCTGAATAAACATGTATAGGATTGTGCTGTAGGCCATGCATTTTTTTTACCTCAAACTAAAACACGAACACTTTAGTGAAATAAATATCCTTGAATTGCGCCAAATAAGGACAATAACTATGTACTTACTGTGTATATTGTTTGAGCCTAGCACTTGAACATACTATTCAGCTGTATCTGACAGGGAAAATACTAGTTTGTGCATTCTGATACCTGCTCTACCAAACTTGAATAGTACAGCATTTTGACATTGGGAAAATGTCAGAGGCTCCACAATTGGACTTGGTGAGGCTTGTGCTGGGAACTCATGCCCACTTAAGGGTCCATACCTGTGCCTGGCCAACCCTGGAAGCAGTGAGACTCACTCCCAGAGGCGTAACTAGACAAAAAAGCACCTGGGGCAAGAAAGTATATGCGGCACCCCTGGGCAAAGGGAGGGGCCTCTTTGCAATCCAGAAGGCAGCAGGGGCCTCAGAAAACTGCCGGGAGAGCACTCCGCATTCAGCAGATTTGCCATGCAACAGTAGAGGAAGCTATTTGGGGCTTTGTTTAATTTTAAAATTTTTAAAGTGGGTCTGCAGGAAAATTACACTCCCCTTTGGTGTAGCGCCCTGGGGCAGGTGCCCCTCAGGCTCCACGTCTCTGCTCATTCCTGCCACTGCTCCCCACCACTACCTGGCAAACTGGGGCCCATGTGGGGATGGTTACCAGGAGATTGGGAGGGGGAACAATGGCAGCAGTGAGAAGGCCCCCTTTCTTTCCTTTGTGCCAATAAGTAATTCTCGAATGCCTGGTTGCTGGGCACCATGCAAGGATAGCTGGCACACGCACATACTTTCAAAGGAATGGGTGGCCCTTACAGAACTTTTGCCTTCTACCAAAGCTAGAGCCAAGACTGTTCAAGGGAGTGTACATTTTACTGTTAAAGTTTTGCTTTAATGCTTAATTACTATTATTGTTTTTAATTTATTGAGAGTTGCCTTGATTGCCTCCCTGTGGGAAGAGAAAGGGAGGATAGCTAGCTAGTTAGATTTTAAACCCTGATTTAACTGCCTACCCATGGGCCAAACGTCAGGTTTTAGTAAGTCTGTTTTACTTTTCTGCCTGTGAAATGGGATTCAAAGCAATGACACCATCGGTTTTTTAAAGGAAGTTCTGAAACTCTGCATATGTTTATGGAATGGATCTACACTCAGGTTCCTCTCTGTTGTCCACATTAGGTGGTCCCAATTTGGCTACAGACCTATCAGCCCCAAATCTAGAGTTCAGCATTATAGGAATAGATGTCACATTATTGTAGGATGAGTGAGAACAGGGCTCCTGTATCTTTAATAAGTAATAATCCTAAAAAGAAGGATTTTTTTATCATGACCCTTGTCGTGGGCATGGTTAAGGAATGGTGTACCTGTTGAAACCTATACAACACCAGTTCTCCATAGCTTCAAAAGCACATGTGATTGCATAAGTCCCCTTACATTTGCGGGTGGGTAAGATAGATTCAATATCTGAGTATGCAAAGGAAAGAGGGTGGGACAAACAGAAAGAGAGGGAGAAAATTATCCAACTATTGGATAATGCTATATAATTAATTGCATGGCTATGTAAAAAAAACACAAAAAAAACATTTGGTAATCCTTTTCAAATTTTCAAATCCTTTTCAAAATTGGAGATGTCAAAGGACAATTTCATGCTAAGGTAGGCACAATAAAGGACAAAAATGGCAAGGACCTAACAGAAGCAGATGAGATTCAGAAGAGGTGGCAAGAATACACAGAGGAACTCTATAAGGCCGATCTCAATGTTCCTGATAACCACAGTGGTACAGTCACTGAGCTCGAACCTGACATCCTGGAGAGTGAAGTCAAGTGGGCTTTAGAAAGCCTCACTAACAACAAAGCTAGTGGAGGTGACAGCATTCCAGCGGAATTACTCCAAATCTTAAAAGATGATGCTGTCCAAGTGCTGCTCTCCATATGCCAGCAAATTTGGAAAACCCAACAGTGGCCACAAGACTGGAAAAGATCAGTTTACATTCCAATCCCAAAGAAGGGCAATGCCAAAGATTGCTCGAATTACCGCACCATTGCACTCATTTCACATGCTAGCAAGGTCATGCTCAAAATCCTACAAGCTCGGCTTCAGCAGTATGTGAATCGAGAACTACCAGATGTACAAGCTGGTTTCCGAAGAGGCAGAGGAACTAGAGATCAAATTGCCAACCTTCGCTGGATCATGGAGAAAGCAAGAGAGTTCCAGAAAAACATCTACCTCTGCTTCATTGATTATGCTAAAGCCTTTGATTGTGTGGATCACAACAAACTGTGGCAAGTTCTTGAAGAGATGGGAGTTCCAGACCACCTGATCTGCCTTCTGAGAAACCTTTATGCGGGTCAGGAAGCAACAGTTAGAACTGGACATGGAACAACCGACTGGTTTAAAATTGGGAAAGGAGTACGACAAGGCTGTATATTGTCACCCTGCTTATTTAACTTATACGCAGAGTACATCATGAGGAAGGCAGGGCTGGAAGACTCACAAGCTGGAATCAAGATTGCTGGGAGAAATATCAACAACCTCAGATATGCAGACGATACCACTCTACTGGCAGAAAGTGAGGAAGACCTAAAGAACCTTTTGATGAGGGTGAAAGAGGAAAGTGCCAAAATTGGTTTGAAGCTCAACATTAAAAAGACTAAGATCATGGCAACCACTCCCATCACTTCCTGGCAAATAGGAGGGGAAGAAATGGAAGCAGTGACAGACTTTATTTTCCTGGGCTCCAAGATCACCGCAGATGGTGACTGCAGCCATGAAATTAAAAGACGTTTACTTCTTGGGAAGAAAGCTATGGTGAACCTAGATAGCTTAATCAAAAGCCGAGACATCACCCTGCCAACAAAGGTTCGCATAGTCAAAGCGATGGTTTTCCCAGTAGCCATGTATGGCTGTGAGAGCTGGACCATAAGAAAGGCAGAGCGTCGAAGAATCAATGCTTTTGAATTATGGTGTTGGAGAAGACTCTTGAGAGTCCCCTGGACTGCAAAGAGATCCAATCGGTCAATTCTCCAGGAAGTCAAGCCTGATTGCTCCCTGGAAGGACAAATGCTGAAGCTGAAGCTCCAATACTTTGGCCACCTGATGAGAAGAGAGGACTCTTTAGAAAAGACCCTCATGCTGGGAAAGATTGAAGGCAAAAGGAGAAGGGGGCGACAGAGGATGAGATGGTTAGATAGTGTCACCGAAGCAATGAATATGAAATTGGGCGAACTCCGGAAGCTAGTGGAGGACAGGGAGGCCTGGCGTGCTGTGGTCCATGGGGTCGCGAAGAGTCGGACACGACTTAGCGACTGAACAACAACAACAACAACAATCCTTTTCAAATGATCGATATAATGTTCTGCCTTTTAGGTGCATTATTTGTCTGAATAGCTTTCTCCTTGTAGTATCAAGCCAAGATGAGACTGCACTTTCAGACACTATTGGCTTTTTTCCAGTCCTGTATTCAGAAGCACCTTGATTCAGTTGAAGAGAACAGTTCACAACAAATAATCTTGCTTCAGTTTATTACTCATGTAGGAGGACCTAATTTTTAAAATTATGCTGCATCACTGAACTCATAAGTAATAGAGCACACTGAGATTGCTTTTCTTATAATAAAGAAAGGAAGAAGATGGTCCAGAGCTTCATGGGATTGTGTGCTACTGCAAAATAGTTGAAAAAACCAAGAATCAAACAGAAGTTCCTGCTTTTTCTGCCTAGTCACCACATTGCAAGCTGGAGATGTTGTAGATTAACATGCATATATATTACATCGTAAATGTAACTCCCTTCAGAGGCTGTGCCTAATATGAGACCTTGACATTACTGATGAAAGTGGGGGAAAAGGATAAATTATAGCTTAGTTGTTTATTATTAACCACCACCAAGCACTATCTGTCACTTGGCAGCAAGGTAGGGTTAACAGGCCACTGCAAACAATCATTGTCCATTATTTCCGAAGTCCATTTAATTCAATGGACTATTATATTGAAGGTTCACTATACTGGAAATGAAAAGCTGCCATCCCCTCACTTCTAGTAAGAGGCATATGTTACTTAAAGGTAAAGGTTTCCCCACAACCGAATGGTCTAGTCGTGACCGACTGTAGGGGGCAGTGCTCATCTCCGTTTCAAAGCCTGTAGAGCTGGCGTTTTGTCTGAGGACAAGCTTCCGTGGTCATGTGGCTGGCGAGACTATACGCCGTAGCGCACAGAACGCCGTTCCCTTCCCACTGAAGTGGTCCCTATTTATCTACTTGCATTCAGGTGCTTTTGGACTGCTAGGTTGGCAGGAGCTGGGACAAGCAATGGGAGCTCACTCCGCCGCGCAGTCTTGAGCTCTCAACCTTCCGGTCGGAAAGCCCAGCAGCAGCGGTTTAACCCGCTGCGCCAGCATGTCCCCTTGTTACTTACCCATTCATAATTCTGGCATACTTTCATGGTGTGAGTCTCTGATCACATGCTGCCATTTATGGAGGATAAAGAGCTACAAACAAGGAAACACAACCTTGCTAATTTCCTGTACAGTGGAAGTCAGATTTTAAGGTCACAGGATGAATGACTCCTTACTGTTCCATCCGTTAACTGTTGCAGGAAAAAAAATAATTCAGCTTCCCTTAGATTCTAAAAGCTGAAAAACATGGAGACACTGCTTTTGCAGAAAGTAATTTAGTGTGCAATCCTAACCAACTTTCCAGCACCGGGGTAAGGGCAATGCAGCTCTGAATAAGGGAACAAACATTCCTTTACCTTGAGGAGGCCTCTGTGACTCCCCTCCCCCAACTGCAGGATGCGGCACATGGCACAGCTATGCCAGTGCTGGAAAATTGGTTAGGATTTGGGCCATAGTGTAAAATGTGTAGGCATGGCAACAGGTATGGCTTATCACTGGAGTTTCCACCTCCAACTTAGACTTGGATAGAATTGTGAGTTCTTTTCAGCACAATCTTCTACATGTCTACCTCAGAAGTAAGTTCCGTTGATTTCAGACTTCAGAAACAGACATGATCTGCTTCTTTAACAACTAGTCGTATATATTTTGCAAATGCACAGGTCCATTGTCATAATTACATTCAGATTTAATACACTTTTGGCATGAATGAACACCCCTACCTCTCATTAGTTCATTAACTGTCCAATCCTGCTCCCTGCCACACCATGGAGGTGAGGGCTGCATACTATGCTAGAGGTAGGGGAGAGTGATCAGGAGGCCTGCCAAATGCAAGAGAAAATATTTTTCTTTCACCTTTGCACAGACCTGCCTGGTGTCCTATGGAACTCCTTGGACCAGCCGTTTCCCAACTGGTCACAGTGCCCTTAGTGCCATGTGAGGATGAGATAGCCACCAGCACTTCCCTGAGATCATGTGAGATCTCACTTTTTTTTTTTTTTTGCAATTGCAGGCCAGCCAAGATGGCAGCACTTGGTCACCCCTGGGGTGTCATTGCGCAGCTTAGGAACCACTGCCTTGGACCGATGCCAGCTGTATAAGAAGCAGAATAGTCTCAACAACAGATAATGTGTTACCTATTTTTAGTACAAGGCGCTTACTTTAGTATATTGTGCTTATTTTACAGGATTTTGCAAAGGAAATCCTTACATATCCTTACATACATAGCTAAACATATCCTTACAGCAGAGGTGCAATGTAACTTCATAGCAAAAAATGAAGACAAAGATTAAAACTCTTAATTATGCTCCGGGGTCAAGCTAAGCTGTTATTAATTTGCATTCTTCTTGTTTTCATCCTCTTAAGATGCAGTTTGGGTATGATAAATGTTAATTGCATGCACAGTTGAGTTTAACTGAGAAAGGTCACTTGATACAAATAATTTATTTCATGAATAATATTCCTTCAAGTACAAGCTCTGTTTCCATTAAATAGCATTATTCAAGATCTGCAACTAGGTCAAGTGAAGCTGGGTATTTGGTCGTTTTGCAAAGAGATGAATTTGGACATAGCAGTGAAACAACGTTTTCCAGCTTTTTAAAGATTTTACCCTCACAGCGCAACAGTAGGAATTAATGAGATTCAGGGCCCAACCCTATCCAACTTTCTGGTGCTGATGCAGCTGCAATGTAGCCCCAAGGTTGTGCCCCCAAACAAACAAATGTCTTGCCTTGAGGAGGCCTCCATGACTTCCCTCCCACCACAGAATGCGGCACAAACCCCACTGGGATGACTGCATCAGGGCTGGAACATTGGATAGGATTTGGCTGTTAGGACAACACTGAGGCTGCAATCCTATACCCACTTTCCAGGGAGAATGCCTCATTGAAGACAATGGGACTTACTTCCAAGTAGGCATGCATAGGATTGTGCTGTGAGAGCGATAAAAGCAATTCTATCCTAGACTAAATAAAAGCTGTGTGTACAGTGATGGGGGTGCTGGTGGTGATGCTGGGACTGTTTAAGGATAATGGAGCATGGGTTTGTGTCCTCCTGGTTTCACATAGGATTCCACTTCATTGAATTTTCCACGTCATGCTGCCCAGATCACTCAGATGTACGAACACTGTCAAAGGGAAGCATCTCTACCAGTAACATAATCACCTTAAAAGTGGTTGTTCCAACATCCTTCATTCCAGCCGTAAAAATGCAGTTTGGCAGAAAGTCAGTCAATCCTATTTAATGCAATGACATTTGCCTCCAAATCCAAGCCCCATATGCAGAAATCCATACAGTAATAGGCATTTTCCACGGAAGAAGCACACATTAGAATGCACGTCTCATGAGGGTTTCCTTATTTCATGGGTTTTATCCCACAGAAAACCCAAATATGGCTTTACTACTTATCAGCCTATTAATCATTTGAAATCTGTAAGTGTGGCAGGTACACATTCTGTGATGCTGCCCATCCTTGGCCACATTTCCTGTTCAAAATACTCTCGTCCTCACTAGTGTTGCAGCCTTCAGTACTTGCAATGTGTGACTGTGATGTGCACTGAGGTCCAAGGCTAGAGGGGCACAGTGCACAGAGCTCCTGTGTGACATCATGCCATAAGGCATTCTGGGGGGGCCATCCAGAAGCCCCAGTGTCTGTGCAATCACAGTGGATAGTGAGCTGCCTGCCATAGCCGCAAGCGTGAGTCTTGGACAATTTTGGCAAGTGGCCGCTCAGCCTCCCCAGTGATTGCACAACCACTCACACTGAGTGGAGCATGTGTGCAATCATAGGGGATGCTAAGCTAACAGGACAAGGGAGTATCCTCTGAGGAAGTGGGAGGATAGAATTTTTTAAATAATTTGGCCAGACCAGTCGCACAGCATCTAATCCCTATTTGGGGGTCAGTACCACGATTAACCAGCAACGCGTGCTTTTTACGTTTTACACTTTATTGATCTGAAATCTAACAGGCAAAATTCCATGAAACCACAGTATCTACCTGGAAGAGACTTTAAACATTGCAATAGACAAGGAGCCAATGACAAGCCATCTGCTTCTCTTTCAAAGCCACAACCTTCAGTCACTGGAGCACTGGATCCTCCATTCCTCACCCAGAGCACAAGATAAGCTCAGGCTTCTTATATGCGTTGCCCTCAGGCACTCTCAGAATCTGACTTGCATGCGGAAGTGCATCTGCTTTGTAGCATTGTTCTGCATGCCGGTCTTCAGCATCCACTTGGCTTTCATCTGCTGAAGATACTGCATGTCGCGCTTCTGAGCTAGCACTGCTCCTGAACAAAATGGAGAAAGAAACAGTGTTTTGCATCTCAAAACAGGGCAGAAGGACTTGTGATGAACTGAAGTGCCCCATCTTGCCATGATCTCCGCACGAAGAGGAGCATAGGAACAGCCCCACTGAATTAGGCCAAGAGCCCATCTAGTCCAGTTTCCTGTATCTCACAGTGGCCCACTAGATACCTCAGGGAGTACATAAGTGGGCTTCTTCCATTAATTTAACGGTTCTTAAAAGTTTTAGGACCAGGACCCATTTTTTAGAATGACAGTTCATCAGGACTCACTGGAAGTGATATCGTAAACCTGGAAGTAGTACCATGGCCACAAGTGACATTATCAAACAGGAAAATTTAACACACCCCCATATGACAAAATCAAATAAAATTAATTAGATAAATAAAAGTTTACAATAGGTATTAGTTCAACATTTATTTAAAATAAGGAATGCTCCTAAACCTCCCAAACAGTTGCTGATTTGTCCCCTTCACATTTCAAAGGCTGCAATCCTATCCACACTTACTCAGGAGCAAGCCCCATTGACTATCACTGACTATCACTGCACACAGCCAGATGAGGGACCCACACTACATCTGGGATTTAGGATTGGGTGAATCACAGAATACTGTTTATTTGTAAAAACCCCATTGAAAAATGGTAGTTTAGACTACTTTGCCCATGTAAGCTGCCTTGGGCATTCGCTTCAGCATGGGAAAGGGGGATATAAATGCATCAAATAAAGTAAACAAAAGCATTTACATGCCTGTTAAAAGTTACAGATTTGTAACCTTTCCCCAAATGAAGTCGCATACCACAATAGCATCAAGTCTAATTTATTTAAAAAAAAATACTCTTTGAAATGAACAGGGACCCCCTGAAATTGGTTCGTGACCTCCCTAGTGGGTCCCAACCCACAGTTTGAGAAACACTACACTAATATGCTTGCAGACTCTTGGCAATTTTCCCGCAATAAGTACGTCCATCATTCCAGGACAACAAATAACTCAGTGTAAGAAGAAGTGACTTGCTGGATCAGAACATTTAGTCCAGAATCAGCCAGCCAGACAATTCTAGACATTCTCAAATGAGAGCGAGAGAGCGAGAGCATAAATACTTCAATACCCCTGAGAGAGGAAAAAAGAGAATTCCCAGTCAACCCCTTTCTGGACTGGCAGCACTAGACAGATGCCAAAGCATTCAAAAGACTACACAAAACCAAGAAATGCCAGTTCTTTGAAAAACTGACACTAGCCAGCTTGGAATGAGAGTTGATGGTCCTGCTAGCTGCTGTAACTAGTGGTTATCTCTACTGTCTCACAAAGATCAACAAGAAGATTGTTGGAAGATATTGTTTGCCTACCTGAGCTGCTTGTCCAGCCTAGAGCTTTATACTGTCGCAAAACTCGACCCACTGCCTGTTTATTTCTAGCAACAGCGACAACCTGTGAGGAACCAAACCGTTGCTTGTAGTATCGCATCAGAGAACGATGACCAATTCTGGCACCTTTTTTGAGGGTGGGGGGAAGAAATAAACAAAATCAAATAGAAGTGTAGTAAATTGCAAAGCAATAGGGACATCACAAACAACATGGTTGTGTTACTAACGATCCCCCCACTGGCATTGCAGACAAGTTGCAGTTAAGCCCAAAGTAGCTGGCAACTTCTCTGGATAGTAAAGAACAGTCAAGCAACCCTGTATATGTAAACCATATACAGAACTTACTAAAGGAAGCCCTGACAAGATCAGCTGAGTAAGTTGCATTTCCCAGATTTCACCACCAAAGCGCATTCAATAAACTTATTTTGGTACTTCGAGCATAATTCTAGTTTACACCACAGTTATTGCACCCAAGGCAACTTCTGAACAAAGACGACATACGAACAAAGATGACATACATCTTCCTGAAAACAGGATCCCTCTTGTGCAGAACATCCACACGCATGTTGAGGTGTCACTGTGTTGGGTGTTTCCCTGCCAGCCAATCATGTGGAGCGAGCGTGGAAAAAATTGACCATCTGTTGTCACCATACAGGGAAGTATTCTTGCAAATTATTTAAAAGGTTTATGCCCCTACCTTTCCGTTTTACAAAATCTTCAAAGCACCCAGAACAAAACAACCTGCCATACAATTCACATCCATTAACTATCATCAAATTACTGGGGCAGGGGGCCGGGCTTGACTCGGGGTGCTATTTTTGGCTGCAATTCTTTGTTGGCTGAAATGGAAGCTTGAGCTGGCACAGCGAGCTCCAGGAGGTGTAAACAGTTTACAAGTTACATATTTTTTTTTTTGGCTTTTTACATTTCCCAATTCTGAAGTTCACTCAGTAGTTATTTCAATCTGGGTTCCTGGTAGAGTACAAGAAAAATTCACACCCCTGGGGCAGGAGGTTTGGGAGAACTGGAGGCTCTTGACTTGCCTCCTGGGGAGTCACTGGTCACATAGTGGGTTCTTTACGGCAAGCTGGATGTGTTTATTGCAAGCACACTGTGACTTGAGCTTGACACACTGGAATAGTAAGCCAGAGTGCAGCATTCCAGCCCATGTGAATGTGGTGTTGATCCAAGAGAGCAACCTGAATCAATATTTACATTGGAAACCATCTCAGTATCCCAAATGAGTAAACACAATCTGTTTGGTCTCTGGTATCTCAGAATTCCGAAGAACTTCAGCACCATCTAGGGGCTGCCTACGACTCCAAACTGGTCTCCCTTACACTTACATGTCTTTCTTTTCAAGAATATTATACCAGCCAAGCTGGCGATTACCTATGCCAAATTGCACTATCACAAAAAGAATTAGGGAGCTACAAGATAGGGATTTCTAGAGTTTGAAATATTACTGGATGCATTCTTTTTTTTTAATCTGTGGAAGCTTGGAAAGTTCAAAACACTTGCAGCCAGGATGATGATTGCACCATAAACATCTGGGGAAAATGGAGGATTCTATGAGGTTCTCTCATAGAATTACACTTGCAAAAGCCTCTTTTGAACAAAAAAATGGGTTTATGGTCTGTCTATGTAAGCGACCTTGAGTCTATAAGACTCAAGTCTACGAAAAAACAGGATAGAAATACTCTAATAAATTAAATGAATTTAATTATGCTGTACTACCATCTTCTGGAAATATAATTTTTTTTTTACACTCTTGCTCCTGAAGGTTTATTTTATTTTTAAGCCCATTTTAACCTGGCCTAGATGCCTTTAAAAGGGGATTGGACAGATTTATGGAGGAAAAAAATCAATCACATGTTACAAGCCATGATGGGTACATCCAACCTCCTGGCTTTAGAAGTCGGCTACCTCAGAATGCCAGATGAAAGGGGGTGGCAACAGGATGTCGGTATCGTGTTAGACTTGTGTGCTTCCCTGAGGCATATGGTGGGCCACAGGAAGCTGGACTAGATGGGACCTTGGCCTGATAAGCAGGGGTTATGTTCTTGTAAGTAGTTTCAGATGAGAAAGAGTTGTAAATTTTAAAAATAGAGTTTTCTGTCTATTTTAGTGGAAACACTATTGAGGAGTGAGAGAAAACTCAAATTGTTTATTCACTTTTTCCTCCAGTGAGCTCAAGGTGGGTTTTCAAAATGTTTCTTATCCAACAGGTGACAGTGTCAGGCCCACTTCAGTTCAGTGGACCAATGCCGTCAGACCAGTCTTTCGTTGATTCAGGGAACATAAATGGGGAGAGAGGAGACTTCTCCCCACCTAAACATGCAGGTTCCCAATTTCATCGACATTTCCCATTTCTGTGGGAAAGGCAGGAACATCTTTTCTATAATATAAGGCAAGGAATGACTCTACCATGGTCATTCATGCTCTTGCAGCCTTTAGACCTGCCTATACAGATGCATAAGGATGTCAGTGAAAAACACCTGGAAGCTTCCATAGGCAGAGCATTGCTGGCGCATATTAGTTCAGTTTTACTTGTTACACATTGGTGGCCTGTTTGTTTCTAGGCTCAATTCAAGAAACTCACCTTTACAGCCATAAACAGCTTGGGGCCAGGGTATCTGAAAGGCCACCTTCTCCATACACATTACATCATGTACAACATCAGAGGCCCTCTCCAAGGTTATTCAGTGAATAAAATTTTGTGATGTCCACTAGGAACACAGCTTTCTCAGCAATTGTCCCCAGTTTGTGGAATACCCTCCCCAGAAAAGTTCACCAACTCTCCAACTCTATTATGCCCCCTTAGACATCATGCTAAAACCTGGCTTTTCCAAAAGGCCTCTGAACCAAGTTGATGTCAAGATTTAGCATAACTAAGAGGATTCAGATATATTAGTATCATAATCTAAATGCCAATAGTGAACTTAGGTGGTTGAGTGCCTATCAAATGCAAGGCATTGAGATGATCCCAAAATAAGAAAGTGGTTTCTACATATTTGGGGGACTGCAGAAGTATCTATGCTTGTAAAGTAAAAGAAAAAGCAAGATTAAACCCTCCCAAAACTGGTATGACTAATCATGCTTAGTTGACCATAGGGATCTGGTGGACAAAACAAACAGCAGAATACCTCAAAAAGGAAATTGGCTTAAGAGCTTTTAACAGCTAGAGCTGAATGTTAGGGTGAATGAGAGAAAATGTTTTATTGCAGATCCCTCTTGTACTGACCTGAAGGTAAAATCAACTCCATAGACTCATCATCATACTCCAAATTCCTTTCTGATGGCAATTCTTCAGGCATCTCCACCTCCCCTCCTTTCTGGTAGTCAGGATAACTGCTCCTATGTACCAGGATTAACAAAAACTCGCATCAGAAAAACTGAGAAGGATATGCCTTACAGCATTGAATCCCAAGACAAACCAGCACCACTCGCTAGTAATACTTCTCAATATTGTGCTTTAGGAACTCTTACAAATACTTTATAACATCAGGATAACCCACTGTGGAAACAAACCACCATGGTGTTGTGGACCACCTTTCAAATGAAACCTAATCCCTAAAGTCACTCAATGCCAATCATTACATTTAGAATTGTCATGCAATGCATTCCTGGGACTATACCATGTCAAACTACTGCTACTAGGGGTATTTTCTACACCATTAACAGCCCATTTTAAGGGGTGGTAGCACTGGTATAGGAAGAAACCATTCAATCATGTCTATCCATGCCGGGCATCTATACATGCACTGAGCCACTCCTATACCACAAAGGTCGCACTATAAGTGGGCCAAAATGGAACCCTTTCATTTGCCACTTCCAGTCTGCAAAAGAGTCACCAGCCACCATGTCTCACCTGAAGTCATAGAAGTCTGCAAACTCCAGGGCAGCATCTCCCTCAGTGAAGAGCTTGCAGTGACTTTTGTCATTCATGTGTGCTTGCACAGCTTCGGTTGTGTAAAAGGATTTTCCCTTCTCGTTGCACCACAGGCAGATCTTCCCAACTCCAACCTTCTCTCCTGCACGTTGCGAGGGAGGAACAATAAGTGTTTGTACTTCAATCTGTACCAAACCTAACACCTCCGGTTTCTTAAGACTTGACAATCCAAACCTTATTCCAAATGGGAACATGGAGGTATATACAAAGCAAGCGCAGCATACAGAATGCAAACTCTACATATAGAAACCGTTTATCCTAGGCACGTCTCCAATGGAAATGCCGATTTGAAAAGGTAACAAACTTTTTAAAAAATGAAACATTAACAGACCACAGTGAATAGTTCCTACTCCCAATGCACTAGAATATATACAGCATTAAGTCAAGCCATATATGAAGAATGCATTCACTGGAAGCACTTTGCAGGTGCTCTGGAAACAAAGGTTTCAGTACAGCCTATACCCTGATGAACTCAGGTTTGGAGAAATTCTGCGAGAAACCTGGTACTTCAAGCATGCCATGTAAAAGATTTTTACAAGAAAGTCCCTTTTGTGTCATACTCCTAACCCTGTCACATTACAGATTAATTTAATACACATGTGTTTACCTGATTAAGAGTAGGGAAGACCCCACAGACCTACCTAGGTACTGAATCAGCCCTCTGAGATCCACAAGATATTCTATATCTGGTATAAAGAAACTGTGGACCTTTGTCATGTGGGCCACATTCTTCATGAGAGAACTTGAGTGGTGAGAACAGAATAAGCAGTTTGTTACTGGGATTGCCTCATTGCCAAGGTGGTCTTTCCCAGATGCTCTCTCTTCAGCTTCGTCTGGGATTCCTTCCATCTGTCCCTCTTCAGACTCCAAGTCTTCATCCTCATCCGAGTCTACGTCTTCCCAACCTTTCAAAGCAAAGCAAAGCAAAGCAAAGCAAAGCAAAGCAAAGCAAAGCAAAGCAAAGCAAAGCAAAGCAAAGCAAAAGCTTACTATCCGTCTTTCCATGGTCACTGAAGGTGAAAGTTAACAATTCAATGCCACCACCACACTAATGAGCTTATAATTAAGCACAATTGCTACAACAGTTGGGTATGCAATAAAGGGCCTATACTAGGCAGGCAGATATTTAAGGAAACACTAAGGACGGGGTTTGCACTGCATGGAAAAAAAAAGGAAAAAAGAGTACCCAATGGAACAAGCTTTCACTATCCATAAGGTGGCTATGAAATGTTCTCTCCTGGAATAAAAAGATGGGACATATCTAAAGGAAGTTTAGGTATACCCTGATTATCCTATAATGGGTAGTGGCAACAAACCACTATTATCCCATTCTGATTTATATGAAGGCATTAACAAATCAGAGATTTGTTTTGTGATTTGTGATACATTTGGTCCTGAGTCATGAAGCAAGCTTTGGAAGGAGACCAAGGGCGCAACCCTAACCTGGAGTTAGGCCGGCAGTTAGGCCAGCGAAGTTTGGCTGACACAAGGGCCACCATAAAGTGTGCTTGGACAACTTTCAGAGTCAGGGAGGATGGCGCACGTCTGCGTGCTGGCCTCTCTGACTCTGAGAGCATAGTCCTAAACTGGAGTTAGGCCGGCATAAGCTAAGCCAGCAAAGTTTGGCCAGCACACGGACCACCATAAAGCATGTCTGGACTGCTCTCAGAGTCAGGGAGGGTGGCTCACGTCTGTATGCTGGCCTCTCTGATTCCAAGAGTGGTCCAAACATACTTTATGGTGTCCCTTGTGCTGGCCAAACTTTGCTAGCTTAGCCTAACTCAGTTTAGGATTGTGTCCTCAGAGTGGTTCAAACATACTGTACTGTGTCCCTAGTGCCAGCCAAACTTTGCTGGCCTAACTGTGCCGGCCTAACTCCAGGTTAGGATTGCACCCCCAATCTGGTTATGACACATGATTTCTGCAATGTATGGAATATCTCAGCAAGACCCTCACTGCATGTAGAGTTATGCCATGCCTCCCTCGATATTCCCTTTAGTGGCTGGCAGGGGCATAGGCACCCAAAGGCAATCCGATAATCCTTATAAGAAGCCATATGTAGTGGCTGTAACTAGGACTATCATCCAATTATATGTCTTATATTAAATTGATAAACGCACATCATAAATGAACAGTTAAATCTGCATAATAGAAAAACACAGTGTTTCTGAAGGAAAGACTGTGTTTTCTTTGTTTTTAAAATGATGCGTGCAGGCATAATCTTAGAAAAAGCATTCCCCTCCTGCATGAGACCAAATGGGAAATGCCTCTTAAAGCTGCTTGTCATCTGCAAGGAACAGTACTAAAAGTCATGTTTTTAAAAATTGAGCTGCCTGATTAATTTGGGACACCTTTTTTAGTTGTAAGGGCACAATCCTATGTATGCCTACTCAGAAATAAGTCCCATTGTGTTCAATGGGGCTAACTCCCGGAAAAGTATGTATAGAATTGTAGCATAAACTTTTTTTTTTAATCAACTCATTGATTCAGTGCTGTTTTCATATCTATTTCATTGTTTTATTATTTTTATGTACCATATTATTTTTCCCTCCAATAATTGTAAGCCACCTTGGGCATCTGTCTTGGCAGAGGAAAAGCGGGGTAGAAATACCTTAAATAAACAAACCAACAAAAAAACTTGTGGTCTTACCAACTCCCACAGGTATTCACACAAAGGCTCTTCCACCCACTCCTCTTTTTGCTAAAGTACCCAACTCCTCACATCCTGGTTGCTAGAGCAAAGTACCCCTTGCCTGGTTACCTTCCTCTAGATCTTCATCCTCCCCTTCATCCTCAGACTGCTCCGTGGCCAGCTTCCTGGCTCGTTGCTCAAACCACTGCAGTCGAGGAGGCTTTTCCCCACGTTCTCGACCCTGCAATGGACTTCTGCTTTCAACAGCTGCTGTAGAGCCAGCAGTACCACCGGGCAACAAGGGAACCTTCTTTGGAGAGGAAGACGGCTGGGCTTTGATGGCCTGCTGGATTGCAGCGTTCATCGCATCCTTGTCGACATTCTCTTGAGCCAGCCCTTTCTCCAAATTCTTCTCATTCAAGAGCTCCACCTTCTTGCTGACTGCTTGGACAACCTTCTTTTCAAGCTCCAAGTGCCTCTTGGACTTCAGGTGGTTTTCGTAAGCACTGAAGTTAGAAAACCTCTTGCTGCATGCCGCGCAGTACGTAGCGGTGGGCTTTTTCTGCTCTTCAAGCCCCGCTCTCTGGGCCAGGACCCTCTCCTGGAAGTTCTCAGCAGTCACTGGAGGCATGTCTGCAACCTTCCGCTTCAGGTTGTACCTGTGCCAGTCGGTCTTGTAGTGGGCACGCTGAATGTCAGCATCCTTGAAGGCCACACGACAAGTAATGCAGGTGTAAGAGGCCATGGCTGGAAAGGAGAGGACAAGGAAGCAGAAGTTAATCAGAACAGGACAGAAGACATTTGAAATTCAATGTTACTGTCTTAGGCACACTTTATCTGAGCTACAACACCCACCCACCCCCAGCAAATACAGACAAGACATTAATATTTTTGCATATACCCTGTGGATCTTTGTGCATATTACTTTAAAAATAAAGGTAACACACAGAGAAAGACATATCACGTTTTTAAAAATCCTATGAAGGGAGTCCAGGTCTGCGCAACACAACCCACCAAGCTGAACACATCCCAATTACAGAATCCCATCAGGGGTTTCTGAAGTGTCTGATTTGCTCCCTCCCCGAGACTGCAGAAAAAAAGGGGTCGTCAAGAAAAAATACATGGCTGAGATAGGCTGCTTTTCATTTGCTGAGTCAGAACTTATGCAGGCCTTATGCAAGTGTCTAAATTTCCTCTGTTGATACTGAACGTTACACAGGTAGCAATAGAAAAAAGCATGATGTGTGCACAGTGTGCACAAAGTTAAAGATGACAAATAATAAAGCACTTAAGTACAGTATATACAGTACTGGCAAAACAAGAATCAAATCAGTGTTTTGCACGTTACAAATAAAAAGCTGCTGGGGAGATATACCAGAAGAAGAGTCTCATAGTCAAGTATCAATTCCACACCCAGTTTTGCTGATATTCTAATTTTTTTAAGAGATGCAGCAGAGGCATTCAGATTCTCTCACACAACAGATAGGGAAGTAAAACTTTGTTAGGGCTATATCACTTCAGATTGCAAGTGGGGCCTCATTTTTTTTTATTTTTTTTTGCTCCATACAGAAAAGTAGAAGAAATTAATTTACATAGAAAAGAAGCTTTTCAAAGAGAAGGTTCAGCTACAGCCCTTTTTCCTAACATGCTAATTTTCTATCTCAGGAGATTTTTATTTGTTTATGGAGAATTGTATCATGTTAACACCTACATTCTGCAGTGGTCCAGCCCAGACATACGTTTGCCTCTTATCTACTATTTCTGTGAACAAGACCTCACATAATATTATGTACAATGGAAACTGTAAAGTATGTATCCCATTTGTACATTTAGGGTTTCATTTTTATGCAATATAAGTTCAAAACCATGCAGTTTTGTATAGGCCTCAGCACTGTGGCACATCTAGGACTTACTTTTACAAAAAATAAACCAAACCTACTTTTCAAGATACAGAATAGTTATATACATGTGAACCTCTTTGGAACCAAACGCATTTTTTCAAATCAGATGAGGTTCAACAGTTCTTTTCTTGAAGGATGTGAAGGTTGCGTTTTAGGTCTAGAGCTTCATCGTGACAGACTGTACTTATTAACTTAGTCTTAGCTAAAGTAATGTATAGATATAAAAGGAGAAAACACGCTAGGGCCACAGGGTCGCGCTTTGCCAGAAACTGTTCGCAGTATCCTATTGGTGTCCCGCCCGCACCCGAATACAAGATCCCCAAGTCTAGTCAGTTATAATAGGGAGCAGCGCGTTCACCTACCCGAAGCCAGAGGAGAGGGAGAATCGCTGCTCATGATTCAGCAGAGGGAAATGCCACGTGGGAGCCAAGGCCGTCTAATCCGTAGAATCCCAAACGACGACACAGAATAGGCAATCCAGCAGGCGGTCCAATGGGAGCTTAGAAAAAGCAGGCACAGAACGCCGTCGCGGCGAAGATTCTACAGAGCAGAAGTCTCCACCGGTGCCGACAGCCACGCCACACACGAAACGCTCCGTCTCACTTCCAGGAAGGAGAAGCGGATGGTGCAGACTCCGTTAGAAACTTCCGGAGTCTTTAGACGCCATTTTTGATACTGTTTTTCCCCGGGCGGAAGTGACGGTTGCCCTGCACAACAAAGCCATGGAGGTATGAATGAGGCGGCATGACGTCATTTTCTTGAAGCCACCTCGGGTAGACTAATATGGTTGACTCAGATCATTGCCGCCAAGGAGGAGTGCCGTGAATTCACGAATAAAAATCGCCCCGCACGTGTGTAAAAGTTAATCTCAACCTCTTTAAGCATGCCTGTGTGTTCTGCATACGGGTGTGCGAATCGCTGTACGAAAAATGGGATTTAATTTCCACGGAAAGATTCATGTATTCACATTACATCGGTTCAATAAAACTACAGTTCACTGAAACAGTGAGTGCATTATTTTTGAAGCTATGTAATTTCTTGTTGTTCCTAGCAATCTTACTCACCATTTTCTGACACCCACTGTTAATGGTCTAGAAGGTAAAATATATATATATATATATATTCCCCCCTCCTTTTTTTCCCCTTCCCGTTCACACTTTATTTTCCCGCCTTCCATTTTCTACTGTAATATTCTCAAAATTCTGAACATTAACAGAATTTTTTTTGGGGGGGGGGAGTGTAGAAGTTTAAAAAAATATTCTTAATAGCCCATTGTTTTTCTTGGGGGTGAGTGTAGAAGTTTAAAAAAATACTCTTAATAGTATAGAAGTAAAAAAGAATTACTCTCATATTGGCAACTACTTGTGTTATGAAGAGATTTTAATGTAATTTTCCTATATATTTATCTAATTTTTGCCCACCCTCCCCTTTTTTTCTCTTTCCTTCCCGTTCACACTTTATTTTTCCGCCTTTCATTTTCTACAGTAATATTTATGAAATTCTGAACATTATCAGAATTTTTTTTTTATGGGGCATGGCCGTTTTATTTTTGCTTGTGTAGATTTCAAAAAATAAGTCTGTCACAATAGTACAATCTGAGTTTAAACAGACAGCAAGTAGCATTTCATCAGGTATGTTCAGTAATATAATTATGAGGAATTTTTATTTATTTATTTATTTATTAGATTTTTATCCCGCCTTTATGCCCGAAGGCACCCAAGGCGGCATTACAAAAAATATAAAATTTAACATTAAAAACAATATTAAAACAATATTAAAACAATATAATAAAAACAAAATTAAAACAATAGAATTTAACCTTGTAATTGCATATTAAATCATAATAAGGTTACCAATAATGTTTCTACACGATCACACGTTTTTATTTTCGTAAGTTTTTATTTAAGGAATAAACTATTCAGTCCTAAACAGTACAAGCAAAGCAATCTGAAATGCTTGGAATGAGGATCATTTTGAGTATACCAACATGGCTGCTAAGCCCGCCTCCTGGCTTCACTTAGCCAGCATTAATTCTTAAGGCATGCCGCCTCCTGTTATTCATACCTTCATGAACAAAGCAGCTTGGCGTAGTTGGGATTGGACAGCCTCGTGTTCCTTCCAAAGCAAAAGACAGTTTTAAGAAAAATTACTTGTAAAAAGCTAATAGCAGACAGTTGATGCTTTCTCACTCAGGGGCGATGGGGCGGCACACCTTCAAGGGTGCCGCCCTCTCCCCCCCGCAGGTCGCTTCTGCGAGCAACTTGATAAGCTGCACAACGCCGGCTCGTCGCTCCAAGGAGGGGGAAGCTGGCGCAGCATTCTCGCAGCGTCGTCTGAGAGCGAACCAGGCAGGCGCGCAATCCCGGCTCGTCCCTCAGTCAGGTCTTATTTTGGGTGGAAAATGGGGTTTTAAAACTCTCCCTTCCGCAGTGGGGAGGAGAAAAAAAGCCCTCCAGAAGAATCGGAAGAAGTTTCAGAAGCAGGCGTTTGAATGGTTGCTCTGGTAGTTTTCTATTTCTAAAGATTCTTCCTCCTACTTGAGCGCAGACAGATTGAAGTGCTATATAGCACGGAACGGCAGCGTGTCTACCCGGAGATAGAAAACAGCAGGAAAACTATTCATGATCTTTCCTGTAATTCCGGTATTTCAAGTGAACACACGTAAAAAACCAATAAAGGACACAGCGTCTGCATGCATGCTGGGAGCATCGCGCCCTGTTGCTTCTCAGTGACTCGAACTGGCTGCAAAGCGCTTCTCGCCCCTGCGCACCCGCGGTGTCGGGTCGCTCCCGACAAGGGTAGGTCCTCCCGGCCTTCACAGAGGGATGAGCGGCGCTTCGTAGCCGCGTCAGGTCGCTCCAGGGCGGGGCGGGAGCTGGGGCTCGTCACCACCCGCCCTTCCCCGTCTAACCCCCAGGTATGCCACTGCGATTAGATTTGACCCGCCGTTCCCAAACTGGTGGGTCGCAGCCCACCAGGGAAACGGGAAAAGAGATCAGCAGCAGCACGACCTACACTATCGTGCTGCTGCCGATCAGGGAGCGTTTTTTTTAAGCTTATCTGGGGGGTTGCTATGGCCCTCTGTAGGGTCCAGGAAGTGCTGCAGATCTCTCTCCTGGCAGCTCCAAATTGCTGGAAAAAAGAGAAAAAAAACCACTTGGGATCTGAGGGAAAGGCCCACAAGTTCCATACTGTCCTGAACAAAAGGGGGGTTGTAACCTATGACCCCCCTACTTGCCCACTCAGGTTAGGATGCGCAGCCTAGTGGGAAATGCCTTGGTAGGTTAAATCTGCTGCTACCAGCCCAGGTATCAGGTTACCAGAGGAGTTTCCTGGGCTAAACTCCTCTCCGCTGGAATCCAGAACAAGGTAGATTGTTTTATGAAAAAGATTTTATTAACAGCTTGCTAACCATAAAAGTTGTTGTAACACACGGCCTAGGAAGATACAGAACAACATAAGTATAAACTTGACGGGGTCTTGCTTCCACTCAGATCCTTTCTCAGTCTCCTCACTGCTAGGCCTCTCCCAGCACCAACCACTCTTGCCTCCTCATAGAGCAGCTCTCCCTGCGACCATTTTGTAGCAAAGCCAGCAGAAAAGAGGGAGAGACAGTCCCATGATCCTTAGCTGGAACCCATCTGATTGGCTGGCAGTTGCCCCCCCCCACTCCCTGCTGGGACATCCTTTTTAAACCAGGCACTCAGAAATGTACTTTAACAAAGACAAAAATAGGTAAATGAAACATAGCTGTTTCATCACACATGCAGTGCATGTCCACCTTTTAGGCTCAAGCTTTCCATTATTGTTAACATGATTCTGTGCTCCTTTCTGAAAAAAAAGGGTCTAAATCAGAGTCAAATAGTGAAAGACTCTTTTTCTGACTGCTTCCCCCAAAACCTGACTAGTTTGCTGCTAGCAATAAAACAGGGACAGTAAAAAGATTTAAAAGAATACTACTTTCAGCTTAAAAGCATGTATGTACATATCTCTTAGAAGTACAGGTCCTAATCTTGGAACAGGAAATCCAACTACATGGAATAAGAAGAGCCCCACTGGATCAGGCCAAAGGCCCATTTAGTCCCGCTTTCTGTATCTCAAAGTGGCCCACCAGGTGCCTAAGGCAGTTCAGTAGACAACAAGATGCTTGCATCCTGTTGCCACTCCCTTGCACCTGGCATTCTGAAGTAGCCTACTATTAATGTAAGGAGGTTGCACAAACCATCAGGGCCTATAGCCCACGATGGACTTTTCCTCCAGAAATCTGTCCAGTCCCCTTTTAAAGGCATCTAGGCCAGATGCCATCACCACCTCCTGTGGCAAGGAGTTCCATAACTTAATTACCCGCTGGGTAAAAAAGTATTTCCTTTATCTGTTTTAACTCTCCCAACACTCAATTTCAGTGGATGCCCCCTGGTTCTGGTATTGTGAGAGAGGGAAAAGAACATCCCTCTATTTACTCTATCCCTCCCATGCATAATTTTATATATCTCCATCATGTCCCCCCTCAGGCGCCTTTTTTCCAGACTGAAGAGCCCCAAATGCTGCAGTCTTTCTTCATAAGGGAGATGCCCCAGCCCCATAACCATTTTTGTCGCTCTCTTCTGCACCTTTTCCAGCTCCACTATGTCCTTTTTGAGATGTGGTGACCAGATCTGTACGCAATACTCCAGATGTGTCCTTACCATTGATTTGTACAATGGTATAATAATTTTGGCTGTTTTAATCTCAACCCCTTTTTCAATTA
Organism: Lerista edwardsae; assembly: GCA_029204185.1. NCBI lineage: Eukaryota > Metazoa > Chordata > Lepidosauria > Squamata > Scincidae > Lerista > Lerista edwardsae. The sequence continues at coordinate 10,274,236 of JAJKFI010000037.1, forward strand.
CCCCAAGCATGGAATTAGCCTTCTTAATTGCTGCCGCACACTGGGTCGACACCTTCGTTGAGTTGTCCACCAGCAGCCCAAGATCTCTCTCCTGAGCTGTCATAGACAGCTCAGAACCCATTAGCCTATAGGTGAAGTTTTGATTTTTTTGCCCCAATGTGCATCACTTTACACTTGTCTACGTTGAAACACATCTGCCATTTTGCTGCCCATTCCCCAACTTGGAGAGGTCCTTCTGTAGCTCTTCACAATCCCTTCAATTCCACCTGGAAAAGTTTTGTGTCATCCGCAAACTTGGCCACCTCGCTACTTATGCCTGTCTCCAGGTCATTTATGAACAAGTTGAAAAGCACCGGCCCCAAGACAGATCCTTGGGGCACTCCACTTTTCACCTCTCTCCATTGTGAAAATTGCCCATGGACCCCCACACTCTGTTTCCTGGCCCTCAACCAATTCTGAATCCATAAGAGGACCTGCCCTCTTATTCCCTCTTAATAGTTTAGACCCCTCATGGCATGGTGGACTTCATGCAGCCCGTCAGAGCTCATGGAGGGAGTTCTTGCACCTTGGAGGAGAAAGGAAACAATAGGGACATACCTCCAAAAGTCCAAGACAAAGAAAGGATCTGAGACAGATAGCTTCTGAGTAATTTGCCTCCTTGACAATACATGGCCCCCTAGTGTCCTCCAAGCAGAACTGTACCTACTTTCCAACACTCCCATCTTCAAAACGTACTTGGAAATGTAAAACCCGAACTTACTCCTCATGGCTTGGATGAAGCCACTATTCAATTTATTTTTCTAATCAGAGGATTTTCTAATCTAATCACTATGTTTTCATTTTCCCCTCCCTACTGATTTTGTCAATACAGCAAAAGTTCACATAAGGAAAAAGTAGCCACTAGATAGGTTTCCATTACTTTATAAATAAATAAATAAATAAATAAATAATACATGTATTTATATACCGCCTTTCTTAAGATCACTAGATTTCTCTAATGACTGTAACTCAAGGCGGTTTACATAGGCAGACTTTTATTCACAAACCCGAAGGTTTTTACAATTTACAGAAATGTTCTATCTTTCTAGAACAACACTCATACAGATCTTTCTTTCTGGATTTAGTCTTCTTTCTTAGCCACCCGTCTGTCTTCTGCTGGTTGATAAGAGGCTTCCCTGCTCCCACCAGAGATGCAGCTGACTTCAGCACACTCCTCCCACGAGGCAGCTGGAACTCAGCTTTTAATCAGCTGCAGTTTGCAAGGTCTGCCGCTCACAGAGACTTCCAGTAGTCTCGAGCTCACGACCTTCAGATCTTCAGCTGTTGTCTTCGGGCAAATGGAGGCATTAACCCTCTCAGCTAAATCTTCTGCCCAAATGCAGATTAGGTTTTGATTGGACACTCAGGATACCCAACACATTCCTGTTTCTGGTTCTCTGAATCAAAAAGATCCTTCTTTTATTATAGCCGAAGATTTGTTTTACAGGATTCCTGACATTTTTCCATTTTACTCTAAGTAATCCAGAACAAACCCAAAATTGCTTATCTAACAAATCTCTGAAATAATGAACAGAAAGTCAAGATTTAATGTTTTATTTCATATGACCTTCCACACTATTACAGTGGTTCATATAGGTTAGAAAATCAAAATAAAGATGACATTGAATTTACTATCAACATTTACACAACTATAACAAAAAGAAAAAACAGACATTAAATGGGTTCAAATCATTTTTATAATAATAATTCCATGTTTTATAAAACAGTAATCATGCTAGGTGTAAAGTGCTGCAAAATACTTAAAAGATTTAAGACTTTTGTAAAAGAAAATTCCAGTTTCTGGTTTTCTGGATAGATTGTGCCTACCGAATTTCACTATTCCTAAAAATAAATGCGTAACAACATTATCAATGCGCATAGCTAGACAGTTTTGAGGGTGGAGTGGGAAATAAATGAAGTTTATTTATTCCTACCACCCTAATTACCTTTATTGTTATCAGGGTTTTTTAGATGAACTACAGCACAAGCCATTTCAATGCATTTCTACTCAGAAGTAAGTCCTGTTGAATTCACTTGGACTTGCTCCCAGGTATATAGGATTGCAGCCCTAATTAAGTATTTTTATTATGTGCTCCAAAAAGTTTCTGTATAAAAGCTGATAGTTGATAATATTCATATTTTATAGTTTGATAATTATGCTCCAACTTTTAAGTTTCATTGCAGTCAAAGTGAAACTGGTAGTTATCTCTTGTCCCAAATCAGTGGGACAAAAAAAAAATGCTTCACTTTGACTGGATCATGCCGATTTTATTTAGTGTTTCTGTTACGCACAAGTTAGGCCCTATCCTGGAGTTATGCAACACTGATTTAGACTGACCAGGAAGTCTTCTACCCAGTAAATTATGATGATTGTCTTCAGCATCTCTGAAAGTACATTTTCTAAGTACGTGTTCATCTGGAATCTGCTATATTTTCCCGTCTCAGTACATGAGTAGCTGCTTTTTTAAAAAAATTAAGTTTTGAAGGTTTAGGAAAAAAACCTGGCCTTAGATATATACTTAGGTTTAGAAGATTTATTTTGACTAAATTCATAGTGTAAGATATGAAATCGATAGTCATACAAACCCATGGGAATTTTGAACTCCAACACTAAACTATAAGGCCTACTGTTTCTCTCTAGAGAGAAAGAAGTGGTTAATGATGTTTCAGGCCCAGGCAAGGCCTGACTGGTAAAAGAGGCGGGCAGTGCGAATTCCTAAATTGATACATTACATGGAAGAAAGTTCTCAGAGCCAAGACACAGCTGTAACCTTGGGTGAAACTTGCATTGAGTCAATAGCCATCCCTAGGCATCCTGGGTAAAAGCATGAGCAAGAGAGGGGGAAAGTAAATTATTCTGCATAAGTGTTAGCAGGTGGCTGGGAATAACCAATGAAGATACAGTAAGAAATTCCGCCTCAGTAGTATAAATTGTTGCACCCATTTTTGTGCAAGGTGTGGTACGCAGTTTGTTCTGTTTTGGATTTTGCTTGCCACCCATATTTGCAAATATGACAATAAACCTTTCTTTTGAACCATACCCTTGGGGTCCAGAGATTTATGATTGACAATAGGTATCCCCTATCCAAATGGCTCAGGAAGGTAATTAACTGTTGGAAAGTACAGGAGAAACAGAGGGACTGCAAATAGTAGAGCAGTGTTTCTCACTGTGGATCAGGACCTACTTGGTGGATCACGACCTCATGTCAGGTGGGTTGCAGAAAGCTGGGAGCAGCCATCTTGGAAGCTGCAGTCCTTACTCTTGCTAAATTCCTTTTGTGAATGTTAACACTACAGTATGAATTTTCAAGCGAGAGTAAAAAAAACGTTTTTAGTTCAGTGCTTTTACATAATATTTTGTCCTAATCTTGCTTTCTGTCAGGGATGTTTCACGGTTTTCCAGTTGCTGCCAGTTCAAGAATACTAGTTTGCATTCCAGGAGTGTCATTTGATAAAGTCACAATGACGGTGTTTCCTGCTTGAGGATGATATGATAGCACTTCCAGGTTAATGACATCACTTCCGGTGAGTCCCAACATGACTGCCATTCTGAAAAGTGGGTCCCGGTCAAAAATGTTTGAGAACCACTGTAAATAGAGTATCTACTACTCACATCTGCCACATATGTTAACTTCTGTCTAGAGTGTTGATAGGAGGCTGCCCCATCGCAGGACGCAGTGCATTTCCTATTGACACAGCTGCATCAGTGGTAGAACATTGGATAGGATTGGGTCCTAAATGTGCTTACAGTCCCTGTGATAGAACTCCCTCCCCAGCACACACATACCCTTGCTTTTAATACTGGTTATATACAGTATTACCTTCCAGTAGCAGCAGGAAAACAGGCCTTCTTGCCAAAGTTTTTATAAATAAAAATATTTTAAAATGTCACCCAAACAATTCCCCCCTCCCAAGCCAGGACTATTGTATAACCTCAAAGTGTTTTTGGCTAGATATGTATTTGAACTTTTGTGGAAGGAGATATGAGGAAAAGTTTGTGGGAAGGATAAAAAAAAGAAATGGGATGGGACACCTAAAATTTTCTACCATAAATGTAATTTGCATACATCTATCTTTAGCCTTTTACTTGCTGGAAATAAATCCCAGATATTTGGTTTTATAACGCAGGTGCTTCACATGAAGGCTCTTCCATTGTAACTATGTTTATTGGAAAGGATTTTAGGGCAGTTGACTATGTACGGTGACTTCAGCCTTTTATTAAATGCTTCACAGCATTCAGAGAGACTTCCTTCCTAATAGTATGCTTAAGAGTCCAATTGTTGTGAACCTGCATTTGCAGAGAACCACAATGCTGTGGATTAATTTTCACCAGGAAGGGTACAGTCATCTTTCTGGCAAGGAGGGGGACTACTTGTGGGAAATAATATCTATGTTTTAAACTCCATGTCCATAAATTAGCTGAATTATAATAATACACATAGTTCTGTATGAATGAGGGAGCTTTGGCTTGTTTTTCTCAAACAGTAGCCATCATGCAACATGGCCAATTACTTTTGAAACTGAAGGGAATTTCTGAAAGAGTTTGATTTAGCATGGCAGGGGGAAGGGCCTGCTATTTTGCAAAAAAGGCCCATCCCACTGCAATGCATATGCAAGCTCTGTCATCAGTGGGTCTTTGTATCGCAGCCTGTACGCTCCAAACTTTTTAAAGACAAAGCAAGCCTCCAAGGTTCCAATCCAACGCATCTTCTTTTTTGTATAAAATGGGAGGGGGATTTTATAAAGAACATCTATACAAATAAATGTCTATAGCACTGGGGCTTTATTGTATATTAGGATGATACTTTTCTATCGTGATACCAGAAAAAGGATAGTTTACACAAGTCTCTCTCAAGCAGACCTTCCCGCTGTTTTCAGTGTTGAATGGAACTCAAATTCTTCGAAGAGTACTGCTGTATTTTATATCTGGAACCTTTTGAAACATTTCTAAAACCAGCAAACAAATCCAAAACAATAAAGTGCACAGTTACAATACAACTTTATGAGCTGAGGCAATGCTCTACCAGTTTACCAACAAGACTCCTTTAAGCCCCTTGTTGCTCTAATCTAAAGTAGTCTTACAAATCTATTATTCTTCCATTATCTGTACCTTCACCATGAAAATACACATTTAACAAAAGGTGTAATTTACTACGAGCTTCTCTAGCATAACTCCACCATGCAACTAGAGTTGCACTCTGTAAGATGGAAGTGTTTTATTCATCAAGGGTGTTGTTTTTTTTTAATGCAGGAACTGCACAATGAAAGCCAGTGATGTAATAACCTGAGTATAATATTGTGCCATTTTTGATTGGAAATAACTGTAAAAATCTTGCGTTAAACATTGATTTTGCTGATATAGACTGCAATCCTAAACACATTTACTAGGAGTAAGCCCTGTGGAATTCAGAGGGTCTTATTTCTGACTAAACATGCTTCATATCACATTAAAATATCACATCTTTTGTTGAGTCTAAGCCCACTTTCACCCATGTGACTAAGCTAAAGAATGAAAGCACCAGCTTGACCAATAGAAAACATGGTTGATATGCACTATTATGACAAAAGCATGTTCAATAATAACCAAGTGCCCATTAGAATCTTTAGTAGCTTCTAACCCGCCAGATCCTTTTTATACCCTGGTTGATTACAGAGAACCATTTCACCATAGAATCAGCTGTTACCAAGTAACCAAGAGTCAACCAACCAAGCTGTGACAAGGTGAGAGCTGACACTGGGGCAGTTTGGTCTCATCTGTATGGGCTCTTTTGTCTCAGCATTAAACTCCTTGGGAGTATAAGAGTTGAAACTGATCTGCTAGTATAAATGTTTTTCCCAATATCATACTATATAGTAATATTCACAGATTAGTTTAATGCTAATGAACACTGCCGCTATGGTGATCACCCCTACATTCCAGGGGTGTACTTTTGGAGCAATCATGTCTACCTGTTATAATACCAGTAAAAGTCTGCAAAATAGTTGATATGGTCCCTCAGTCTGCTGGCTGTTTATTCCATACTATTAAAATGAGTGGTGTTTCTTCCTTTAAACTTTGGTTTACCTTGATAAGGCACTGCCTCTTACCCTCAGTTTTAAAGGTAAATCACAAAACTTAGAAGAATTAGATATCTTACATGTCTTAAGATGACATGAAATCAGCTGCATAATATGCAAAACTAGAAGTGTTTCACGGCAATATCCTCTACTTTTGGGCCAGCTGTTAGTCTTCATTCCTTTTGCAGCAGTTTTGCAAAACTGAACATAGCAGTAGTCTGTATGATTTTAGGTGCTGTCAACTGCTTAAACTTAAAACAATAAAATGCAGGGCAGTAGAAGAGATAATTACAGTATCAAGATTTTTCCTATTCCTTCCCCTTCCAAACCCCTGACTGCATATGCACCCATGCACACACAGCCCAAAACAGATGACATGTATAAACTCAAGCACAATATCCTTGCATCCTACAAGCCTTGCATCCTAGTCAAGGCTCTAGATAGTATAAGGAAGCGTGACATAATGCCAGACAAGAAGGCCTGGACAAACTGATGCAATTTGAATATACATTACTGTATCCTATTCATGAGAACCTCTGAGAATTCAGACACGCAACACAAAGGACGATACTCCACTGCAAGGATGACGTGCGGACTCATACATTGAAGATGACATATGCTAAAGGGATCAGGGTCCCTGGGCTTAGCAGACAGGTGTCTGTGTAGCAGAATAGCTAAACCTCCAGAGTAAACAGGTGAGGGTTACCTATTCTGCTACACCGGAGGCAACAAGGACACAATGGCTTCTTGATTCCTGTTGATATTGTCTCCCTGAAGCATTACTGCCTAAATGCTTGAGAAGTAGAATAAACAGACTGGCGGTGAAGAGGATTTCGTTAGCCACAAGGGGCGCTACATTTGGCAATTTTTATCTTTTAAAGAGTGTCTTGCCTTTTAATTTCCTTTGAGACAAAATAATGGGATAAATTTTTCACTTCTATGGCATCACTATGAGAAACAAAACTATCAGCAACCACTGATCTGGAACAAAGTTCACTCTGCATGAAGGACGTTACAGCACATCTAAGATTATAGACAAAGCTTACAGCTCATCATTTTCTTTTTTGCATTTCATGTTGTCTATGTTTCCTTTTTGCTATGTTATTAAGCAGCTCCACTTTCCACATTAATGGCCCCCAAGCAGGTTTGAGAGGAAGCCTGAGGACTTCTTTTCCTGTGGTTTTGCCTCCTGGCCTTTGGGAAGCCCCAGTTCATTTTCCATCTGCTCAAGCTCTGATTGGTCAAGCAGTTCAAAATCATCTCCTTCCTCTGTGTCTGTCTCTTCAACTAAACCTGGGTCTGCTTGCATGGACTGCAACTGGTCTCTGACAGCTGATGTCACCACAGATGTAACAACATCACCAGCAACTGCTCTCACTAAGTTGAAGGCCTGATGGTCAATCAGAGGCAAGGAGAGGCCTGCTGCAGAGTGCCTCCCCTTATCCTGCCGGGCACACTGGTCCAACGTGGTGGATAGGTGGTCTTTTTTTCTCTCTTGATGAACAGGTATGCCAATGCTTAAATCATCCTCATCGTTCGTTCCCGCACCATTTTCCACAGATGGAAATTCTGCAATATCTCTTGCAAAGGCTTCCTCATGATCACTTGGACGATCAAAATCTGCTAAAACAATGTAACATAAAAAGTTGTTGTAAATTTAAAAAGACCTTCTACACCATCATTGTTTTTATCTTATTGTGTGTGTGTGTTTACACACACATTGGAAGATTGAACGGTTAACACAGGTTAAGTGTTTTATTACGTTGTACACTATTTTGAACTTAAGGAAAAGTAAGTTATAAAGCTTTTGAATAAGAAATAAAACATGCAGTAGGATGGGCCAATGCCATAACTGAACTTGGGTTTCTTAAGGATGGTTATGTATGGTCAATTGTTGCTCTTTCAGAAATAGTACCTGCTTGTGGTCAAATTCTCACACTCTGGGGATTAGAAAGGAGTAATGGACACCAAGCTAATACTGGAGTAAGTACAATTAGGGAACAGTGAGATTTACACATGTTAGGGAATCATTTTGCTTTTAACTTTGCCTGTAATCGCCTACTTGTATTTTTGCTAAGAACTGTACCCGGGAATTTCCGAGTTATTTTCCAAGCCTGATTGTTTTATTCTTCCTCCTTGCATTATTCAACCGCCTACCACCCTGTCCTCAATTTTTTAAGAAACTATTTGGTTTTCATTCTTCTCAGGCTGTTACTGGTTGAACTGGTTCAGAGTTTTGCCACAGGCTTCCTAAGAACTTGATTATACACTATTGGATAAGTTTACGGGGAATTTTCCACGTATCTGGGAAGGAGGCTTTTGAGGATGGTCTCTGACTTTGTCCTCATGGCAACAGAATATACTGATTTTGGTCTGGCATTAGAGCAAATCAGAGGAAAGGGCGGGGGAGATGCTAGTTCCCAGTGACCTCAAAAAAACACCCATTTCCACTACGGGGGAGGGGGGCCCTATCTGGCAAGTTTAAAATTTGAAATGAAGATCAGACGGTATACTAAGAAGTAATTTAGACGAATATAAATTTGCTTTTTTATTTTTAGCCAAAACACCTTTTTAACAGCTGGAAGACTTGAAAAGAGGAATACATACCATCAGATGTATCTGTCTGTGGAGTGTTTCCCTCAGATAGATTGAAAGTTCCATTGTCCGTCCAAGATACCTCTGATACGTCTGTATCTGATACAGACATCTCTTTGGCCACAACTGTAGCGCTAATCTAGATTTTGAAAAACCGAAACAGTCAAATGCGGCACTCTTACATTCTTAGCTACCCCAAATGCTTATACACTTAAAAACCAAGGGTACCATTTCTTTACATGCTCATAAAATGTAACGCTCAGATGACAGATAAAAGAATAACGGGAATGTTTTTACAAATAATTCTATGTACATTGGTTTGTATAGTCCTAAGCAGTAATAGTAGAAGCAGGAGTCTAAATACTATATTTTCGACAATATTTCCTCTGCGTATAATAAATGATTAATACATATCTGGAGATAGGCATCCTTGGGATTTTAGCCCTGTGCAGAGGGTTAACTGTCCACATGGTGAGGGGCTAGGATTGCACTGGCCTGCCCCACACCATGGTGCTCCTGCCTACTGTTCACACATTTAACCTATGGTTTGCACATATTCAGGAAATCCGTACGCCACGAAATTGAGATGTACAGGTTGCCTGGATTGAACCTATGTACATTAGTCTCTATGCAAATGTTGAATAGAATGTGTGAATAGCAGGTAGGGAGAAAATGCCACAGCGAAGGATAAATTCCCAATTGTATCTACATTTCAGATATCTGCACAGGAGTTTTGATGTTAATGTTTAAGAATGCAGGATGCTCAAGAACACATCCAATGATGGCATTATGATGCAACTCTGCTGTTGTGAAAAAGGTTCAAGCAATCAGCTCCATGTCTAACAGCTAGATGAGCATGAATACCAATTTTCATTGACAGGGCAGAATCTTTATTATAGAGTCCCAGTATACTGGACTAGAAAGCTTCAGGCAAAGGTAGTAGTTCAGCAGTAGTTCTGTAGCCTAGAGAGCCTGTGGCACAAAAACCAACACAAAAACCAACCAACCTGAGGACACAATGCGGATATGTCGAGTTCACTGTCATCTTCTGTCAGATTTGTTTTTATCATTTCTGAGGGAGAAAACAATTACAATAAATTAACATTTCCACAGGCAGGCATTTCTAGTGCAGAGTTTCCTGAAACACTATGTCGGGTATAGCCCAAACGTGTCTTAGAGCAACCATGTTCAACCACTGTGCGGTGGCACACTGGTGTGCTGCACAGGTGTGGCACAGGAACTTGGGGTTAGGTTGTTTATTAGTAGGGCTGAAGGGGGATGTGAACCCCCAACTGGCAACATAGTTTGCCTCGTCAATTGTCAAAAAAACTGACGGTTTACCTTCACAGTTTTAGTGCCTTGTCAGTGTTCTGTGAGATGAAAAAGGTTGAAAATAGCTGTTTTAGAGAGTGCTGCCTCCTACCTCCAAATCCAAGCTATATCTGTCACCTCAATGGAGAATGCTTCTTTACCTACAATGTGCCCTTGATGGCTGCCCCACAACTGCCATCTTCTTTCAATTTCTTTGAAAGCAATTTATTTCCCTGTGGAGACATACCAACTATAATGCCCAGCAACCATCTTCCATGTGTCTCCCATTCCGTGGGAGCTGTCTGCTTTCTCACTGGACTGTTGCCATGAGCAGCTGAGAATATGGACAAAAATAATGGCTTCACCTGCAGCTGGCCATTTGTCCCCTTACATAGTGCTTTCCCAGACCTTAAGGCCCACAGTTATCTTTTGATTGTACCAACTCAGCCAATTATTAGCTGCACCTGTTTGATAAGATGCCTCTTAATGATGAGAACCTGGGCAATAGTCATGCATAATGTATATTTTCAGCAACATAAGCCAGTTTGTTGTCAATTAGCCTGTTCTTGCTAATTGGTACGGTATTTTTAGTAATCTTTGACCCAGCACAGTGGTTTTCAAACTGGGGCACTGCGACGCCCCAGCCTGAAGAGCCCTGCATTTTTCCCCTAAAGGAGTGGGGGCTGGGGGGGGGGCTGGGGAATGGCAGTGATGCAATCGCTACAATCGTGTTGCTTCTGGGAGCTGGGGGAACTTACCAGTGCCTGCCCCAGAAAAAAACCCAATTGCGACTTACTTCCAGTTTCACAATCGTGACCAGAAGTGGGTTGCAATTTTTTTTTTAACACAGGGAGCCCTACAGAGGATGCTGTAGGAAGGCACTGGTAAGTCCCGCCAGCCCCAATCTATGTCCAGAAGCGACGTGCTTGTAGCGATTGCATCGCTGCCATTCCCATGCCCCCGCAAGCACCTATAGCAGTTCTCAAAATCTTGGAGAGTTTGAGAACCGCTGGCCTAGTCTATGTAACTTTCAGGAGTGACTTATCTCATTGTCCCCAGACCCTGCTGATGGATGCAAGTAGGCCGCGTCACCCATTGGATTGCCTAGAAATGCTGTAAGTCATATGCCTGGAGATGCTTCTGCACACCTGGAGGCACTCCTGTAATCTGATGCTCAAGTTTTGTGTTATTTTTAAGAAGCCTCTATATTGCATTTTGGTCCTAATGAAAAGGTACAGGCATGCCCCAGTATCCGCTGGGGTTCTGTTCTGGACCACGCCGTGTCTAATGTCTTTATTTGCCAATAGAAAAATAGAAAATATCAACAGAAAAATAAATATAATTAAATATCAATTAAATAGAAAAAATAAAAAATAGAAAAATAGAAATATTTCTAGAATGATAAATAGCTTCAACAACTCCATTTTGTTCTTCCAGGTAATGAAAATGTCAGATACTACTTAAATAATGATTTACCAAGAAAGGTGGTATATAAATATCAGTATTATTATCATTGGAGTGAAAATTTTAATGTTCACGCTGCTTCACAACCAATGTTCCTTATAAGGTGTGCTGTTGCGTACTTCCTTGATGAACTCCATGCAGTGTGAAGCTTGGCAACCCAGATGTTCAGCAATGACATGATGATGCCATTGCTGACTATCCAGAGGCAGCCTCACAGTGGGTTGCAATGCTGTACAATTGCTGGAGAGGCCTAAGCATTGGCACGGACCCTTTATAGGGAATGCTGCTAATGAGCAGGGCACTTCCTGTAATGCCAGCATGTCATTCCCTGTAAGGCATTCCCTTGAGGGCCAGCACGGCAAAATGGTTAAGAGACTGAACTGTGAATCAGGACTTCCATAAGGCTAATGATACCACTTTACAGGTTTGCTGTAATGGAACCTAAAGATAGTACATTAGCAGATAGACAACCCGACAGTGCAAAAGCAACTTACCTATTCTTGACTTTAAATATTCAACCCAAAAATTGAGCACAGGGGAAAACCTGCATGCTGCCTACTCACCAGCTCTTTCTTTCAATTTCTGGTTGACATAGTCGCTAATACCGAGGTCCAGTTTTGGCAGAAGTGACTTGATGTTGCTATAGACTTTCTGTCCAATTTCATTGCATTTGAAGAGTGGACAAAGAAAGGCACATAGTACTGTAACAGATGTGAGAAATATGTAGAGATAACTAATTTACCATAATGATGCATAATAGTATATATTTGAGTCATACCATTCATGAATTTAGATATAGCATTACAACTTCTTAAAACAGGTAACATTAATATAAACCAATATAAAACCCATATAAGAGGGTACCTTGTTAAAATGCATACAAAGTAGTCATGTCTGCTAAGTCACATCAAGCACCATACATGTTCTGGATGCAGAGAGAGGCTCCCCAGACCTTCCAGAGAGCCATAGCACTACCAGGTGAGTTTAAAAACCACTTCCCTGCCAGGCAGCAGCACGGTCACGGAGATCATATTGCTGTCCTTCCCCCCACCCACACAAACACAGGGTTCCCAATTTTGAGTAGGACTTTGGGAACCACTGTCCTAGATCAAATATCACCTATGCCACTAGATGGCCTCAGAGAGGCTCTTGCTACAGTATAAGAACAATACCATCTTCTTACAGAATTACTGCAAAACAGAGTGGCACAACAATTCTACTATACCTTTCCCCACACTCAAAATAAATTCTAATTTGTTGCAGGTGCTCCAGATTTTTGACTCCAAGAAAGAACTTCAGCGTTGTTGATATTGCACATTTTCCTAGCCACAATATTTTGCTGCAGGGAAAACGAAGCCCTAACTCCCATCTCTTATCTAGAATAGCAACTGTACTGTAGCTTTCAGTGACATGTGGACTATGATTCTGTGTATTAGCCTAGGCACTGAAGAAACTGCAAAAAAGAATTGGAGAATAGCATTAAGAAGACACTTACACAGAAAGTAGGAAAGTATGACTCCAGGAATGTAACTTCCTAAGATTGTGAAGAACGTGCACAGACTGCAGACCAGAAGGCAAAACTGTCCAAGAAAGGGCATCAAGTAATAATTAGATCATTGTTGCCACACTTAGAAGTTACATTAAATATTGCATCTCCTTAGATTCATCCTGCCTAGTAGTAGTAGAGAACAAGAAGATCCTGTTGAGGCTTGCCCAAGAGCTCTCAGGACATGCTGATCACCTCCCAAGAATCACCACATGAAGTGGTTCTACTGTGCTTCCATGGGCCAAGCATGCTCAACCCTCCATTTCTAGAGATATTCTTGATGGCCAACCCTCCATTTCTAGAGATATTCCCCCAGTAGCATGAGAGAAGCACCACATGCAGCTCTAAGCTCAAGTGGTTTGGAGGCAGGCAAAGGAGTACTTTGACCCACTGCTGTGTTTGTACTATACATTTCGTGTCTCACTTTATTCAACATTATCCAGCTCCTCTCCAGAATCTTATGCAATATTCTAAGGGCTTCTGGAGAGTACCTCTTGGATTACACACTGCTTCACAGGTGCCTGTACGTATATGGCGGCCCCCAGGCAACCAGATGAGTTGCTTTATGTTATTGACTTGGATTCATTCATAATAGTGACAAGAAACAGCACCTCCTCCCCCAAATCCCTTAGCAATTCATATACCATTTACATTGGTAATTTCCACTGATTTCACTGCAACTATGAACTATTACTGTAATTTCCGCAACATCTTTATTTACTAATATATGCTTGGCACAATCCACCAGGAACTATATTCATTGAATTGAGGTAAACTGTGGACCTAATTTTACCTTGCCAGGGTTCTGTTCTTTGAAGTGAGACATTTCTTGAAGAAATACAGAAAAACCCATCATTGCTTCTTCTATACATTGGTTCAGCCAGAGCCTATAGTCTGATTTAGAATCAATGACTTCCCAGCTGAAAAATAAAGCACAAACATTAAAAAACTCTTGAAGAAAACAAATGTGCTGTGTTTAAATGACCTGGTCTGTAAAAACTAGTTTCAGTTATAGGAACTATAAAATACTCAGTATTGTTTTCTAGATTTACAGCTGATAACTTGTTTGAATGATCCTGTTTCGCTGCGCCTAATGTCCTCATAACAGTTGAAATGTCGTTGGTTTAACAGAACAATCCTATGCACGTCTGCGCAAAAGTAAGGCCTGTTGCATTCAAAGGGACTTAGTCAGGTTTACTTGTGTGCAGTCTAGGTGGCGATGTAGGGATCTGGGTCCACACAAAGTGAGACAACCCTGAGCTACATACCTGTGTGAGGTACATGCATGTGTAAATCAGCCAGACTGGAAAACAAAGCCTGGCTGCTGGCCATTAAACAGAAGAACAGAACCCGTGGGATAGCCAGCCTGGGATTAGACCTCTCCCTCATAGTTGCAGCAGCATATGTGCACAACACAACAAATTGTAAGGCGTTAAGGTGGCAATTTAAAGGAGGCTCAAGTGGTGGGCCCCAACCAGAGCAGGAGCTCCAGCAGCCTTTGAGGAGCTCTGCTAGGCCTGACTACTCTCAGGTGGTTCAGCTATGATTAAATCTACCTAAAATGCAACACATGCACACAAGAAGCCCATGATTTCATCTGCATATCTAGGGAGCTGGGAATGGCCTCGTGTTCACAGTGAGAAACACATGTCACTACATGGCCCTAAATCTTCAGCATCATTTGAAGACAGCAAGTGCATCTTAAATTGTACTTGACATTTCTACACAAGGGCTTTTCTTGCTCTCAAATTCAGCTCCAACTTGTTTTTCTTTAAACCTCCCCCACACTTCTGTCAGCAGCGAGCAACACAAGAACTCTGACACCCAGATTTACAGCTTCTATTCTTATGTGTGCTGCAGAAAGAAACTCGGTGATAACAAGAGGCAACAGGTGAACAAGATGTGTGGCTACAAAGCGTGGGCAGTTCTGAGTTCTTTCCGCTGCAGCTGGAATTTCAGGATATCAGAAGATCTATTCCACCTCCTCTCGGCCCATTTATTCTAATTCTGCCCAATTCTAGCCCTTATTGCAAAGATAGCTTCCTGTTAGGTTCATGTGGAACGTAAGGCTGTCTAGAGTGCACCCATCAATTATGTAACTTGGGCACTGGAATCTAGCAGGCAAATACCATTTGAGAACACCTCTGTACTCTCTCGTCCATTTCCCTCCAACGATAAGTGCTGCCAAAACAAAAACAAATCCATGTGTCTTTTTCCCTTTGCAGATCTTAGAATATGTAGGCAAGGATTAGCACCTGTTTCAAAGTGCAATGCTAAGGGCCCAATCCTAAACTGGGGCAGCGCCGGCAGCCCATGAACTGTCCCAGCAAGTGCCATAAGACACTGCACCACTAGCAGTAACTATGTGGTGCTGGGCCTCTGTGCCCCAAGAATACTGGCGAACAGCTCGAAAGTATCCCTGCTGGGTGGTGGGAAGGCTTTTCAGGGAAGGGAGAAGATGGGGAGGGGGCGAAACTGGATGGAGGATGACAGACTGGGGAGGATTGGCCCAGGAGGGAGTGGGGATGATGGCAGAGGCTGCTGCTGAATCCTATACTCCACCAAGCTGCAGAGCCCAACGTGGGCCTCCTAAGTTCTGCGCCAGCTAAATAGCAGGCACAAATCCAAGGAGACCCATTGGGAACTAGTGGAGTTCTACATGGGGTAAGGGAAGATATATCCCCAAGTGGCTGCTCTGGCCCCATGGGATACAGCAGCTGCCATTTTGGTGCTGCTGTTCCACGTGCCTGCATAGGAACTGCATATGTTCCAGCATAGGATTGGGTTGCCTGTTGGCTCATCCCTTCCCTTCCCTTTCCCTCAGAAAAAGCAAACACATTGCCTAACGCTGGGTCATTTAAAGCTCATTCAGATGATGAACAAAGCACACACATATTGGGCGGCAGGATGATATCTGTTCACTGGGTCCACCTTACATCCATGCTATACAAGTAGTACCTAGGCATGTAAGCATAATAATGCATGATCTACTCATACTCCTCAAAACTGGATAAAGGGTGTGTATTACTGAGCCTACACACACTCAACTCTAAGATTAGGATCCCAAGAGCTCCTTGCATGCACCTTGCACCTTGCAGAGCATATTTCTATGCTCTGCAGCCCTTCATATCATATTCAATGCTACTTTGGAAAGTTTCTCTATCTTAAAGAGTAGTGTTCTAGAATCTAGAGGACACCAGAGATGGGAGAAGGTGGGAGACACCTGAAGCACCCACATACTGCCCTTCGAATCCTAGCCTAAGCACACAGATACCAGTGACACATTTTTAAAGAATGAAAGAAACAACACATGTACAACCTTGTTACCTCACAACATGCTGGTTGTATCCTTTGCCTTTCATGTGAACAGGCCTTTATATATTCTTCACTTTGGGCCAGTCTATATGTAAATTTGTCACTGGTTCCAACATGTATCAACTGTCTGACAAACAACAGCCAGAATGGGCTTCCTATGGATCAGGACCACGGCAGAAGGGCTTTAATCCTAAACCACACCGTGGTCCTAATGTGGATTCCCTCCACTCCGGCTGCTATTTTCTACTGACACCAGGAGATCAACCCCCTTCAACTTTTAACATGCTAGTAAAGAATATTTGTGCCCATGCTGATTGAAATATTTAGAAAATGAAGCCAAACGAGAATGTTTTGCCTTAAGATGCTGGCTGTGTTTTCTGGCAAACAAGCTGCCTAACACAGAGATGAGCAGGCACACACCCAAGCCATCACTGAGCGGTTATGACAAACAGATGCCGCAGCCTGTCAGAGTCCCAAACGCCAGCCAGGAGATTCAGTTCCATCAGGTTCTCTGAAAATGACTAATGGTCTCATGCTGTCAGTTTGTAACTAGACATCTGCTCCAGGCAAAATAAACCACAGAGTTTTTCTTGGAAAGGTCAGTTACATCTCAAGTTACAGATTTTCAAAAAAGGGGGAGGAAGCCCACCTCCCTAAGCTGTGCTGGAATTTTGAAGTCACATCACGTGAATGGGTCAGTATATACATGGCCACTCTAGGTTTGCTCCCAAGCAGGATGGCATGATGTGGCAAATAAAAGGATTTTAGAAGCTCACAGAAAATGCGAGCAATTACACAGCTTCCGGTATTCTGAACATCTCCGAGTAATTGCCTTGGGGACTGGGAGATGAATGATCACTGCCTAATGCAGTTTTTAATTATGCTTCTTTCTCAAAGCAAAAAATTGACTTCTTTCCTGTTTGAATCATTTTACTCTGTATACCCAAAGTAACAACATAACGTTACTCCAATTCTTTTTATAGGAATTTAACAGTTTTTTTTTAATGGCACAGCTAGACAATTTACAGCCCAATTCTAGGCTTTTTTCAGGTATTTCTCTGCCACACAGTACAATGTCCCCACAACGTTATTTAATTCCTTTATTTTAAGAAATTCATAAAATTATATCCTGCCCTTTCTAATTTTGCAACAGAAGCTCAAAGGTGGCTCATAATCTATGAACATTCAACAATAAAAAATCTAATTCAGCAAATATTAAAATAACGAAACTAATATAACAAGCATGAATACGAGTGCTGCAGAGACAGAAAAAAATGCCACTAAAAACAGGCATTGAAAGATTAGGCCAAAGAAAAATGTCTTAACAGCCTACTCCAGAGGTTTCTCAATCTGTGCGACATGATGCTCTGGGGCATCTTTAGGCATGCCTGAGGGCATTGTGGGAGGCCTGCTGCTGAGCAGTGAGACTACAGCACAAGCCTAAAAACGAGGCTCAGTGTAGCAGGCAGATCTGATACACACAAAAACCGCATGCTCAAAAAAGCCTTCCCACCTGCCACAGTCTCAAGTGAGTGGTATCGTCACTGGATGCGAAACATGTCATCGCCATTCACTTTTGGATTCTAGCACTGGAGAGGGGAGTCACCGGCCAACTGAGTTTGGGAAGCACTGCCCTACCAAAGCACCAGCCAGGAAGGGGCAGTTCTAACCTCTAACCTTTAGAAGGTGATTCCAAAGGCAGAGGACCACAACAGAAAAGTTTATTTTTTGCTATCAATTGAATTTTAGTAGAGATGGAACCTGATCCAGATGCCTTCCTAGAATTTCTTACCAGACAGGCAGATATACGTACAGAGATGGTCTTTCAGGTATCTAGGTACTAAACGGCTAAGGAATTCATAAGCCATCAGCACTTTGAATTATGCCTGGAATTATACAAGGAGCCAGTGTAGATGGTACAACATTTTAAACTAGCGCAGTAATTGATACATTGCTGTTTTAAAAACCAAGGTGAACACACAAATTCAAGCTTGTAAATGGTTTCTCTGGAGCAGTACCTTGGAGGGAGTTTTCTTTAAAGTGGCAGTTTAATGCAACATGGTATATTAAAAAAAAACTATTTCTATTGGTTCCATTGAGAATAAACACAAAACTCAAAAGATTATACACATTTTAAAACCAGGCTACTAAAGGATTAACAGGCAGGCATAAGGTAAGTTGAGAGGTGCTGCTTGCCCAGGCTTTAAAGAGACACGTGCCACAATTTGGCTCAATAAAGGCGCAAGAATGGCGGGTGAACAATGAACAAGCGTTCCAGGGCTGGGCTGAAAGTCCGCTCCCAATGCTCTGAAGAAGCCTCCTCGCTTTCAAAAACGGCAGTGTCTAGAGGTGGGGAAATGGGGAGACTGAAAAGCTCTTCTATCTGATTAAAAGAACTGGTCAAGGAATAGCTGAAGACAGGAGCTTGTCGAAAAGGTGACTGCACTCTGTGAGAGGGAGGAATGGTCTGGGAGACGGGCTCCTTCCTCACGAGGAGCTTCCTGCCACCTTTACTTTGGTCCTGCCTAGTGGCGTCACAAGCGTGGATCCCACGCGTGAGGAATGCCCCGCCTCCACCAGAGAAAAGCCTAACAGTCCAATTGAGAATAAACATAGAACCCAAAGGTTATACAAATTTTTCGGTGAGTAAACCACATTGACTACAATGGGATTTACTTCTGAATAAAAACACACAGAATTATCCATTACAATGTCTTTTTCATAATGACAGAAAAGCAAGATTCAAGGACTGGTGGAAATTGGTGAATTTTCCTTGCAGCAAACTTTTTAGAATCCTTCACTTTTCACCTTTTCCTACTGAATAAGGATTTTCTCTCAGACTTATTTACACACCACAAATCCCATAACAATCCACATTAGCAGACCTAGGAAGTGGGCTTCATATAAGAGGTGCAGCTAAGAAAACATCAGCGCTCTCACACGTCTCCTGCTACATTACATTTAAAGATGTTCCACAAGCAGCAAGCAGCAGTGAACCTAACAAAGTTGTAGGGTTAAGTTCCAAGCGTAGAGAAAGCACACGAACAGTCTAGCAAGTGTAAACAGTTTTATACTGAGAAACCTGGTGATGCAAACCAGCTCTGTCATCAGTGCAAAATGCTAACTAGCTAGCTTGAACTCTCAAAGAGAAGCTAAAAATTTAATAAGACAAGCTATGTTTAGGCAAGACCTTACGAAGTTCCATTTTAAAATTTAAGTTAGTGCATGATTTTCCATCATCATAAAGGATTACCACAATGTCCAAAACCCAACTTTATTAATACTATTCCACAGATTGAAATAAAGTTTTTTAGAAAGTGAGTACAGTATTTTGAAAACGTTCTGAATAAGCCAGGAGGGTAGCCCCACTTTTTCTGAATGATAAACCTTCAAATAGGGGCTACAAAAGCAAGTTAATGACTGTGGTACTCGATGAACCCAATATCCAAGGTCCGCAAGCTCCTTCCCAGTTTTACGCAAGAAACCTCCTCTCACCGCTGTAGAGCAGACCCTCTTCTCTCATTTTCCTTTGCAATGAAGGAAGCACAAATTTGAACGCTTTTAACTAGGTGAAGAGTACAAATGCCTACAAGAAAGCTGATCCAGCAACTGGACCCAGGTTAACCCAAAAACATTACAGCTCCCTGGTAAAAGGAAATGAAAGCTAGGAATGCAAGTCTGAGCAGCCCTGTGTAAAGCCGGGAAGCCCAGGGTGGGGGCTAGAATATAGTGGAGGGCTCTGCCATACTCACCTACATACAACATGGCCCATAGACAGCAACAGTTGCTAAGCATGGACTGAAGAGCTTTGCTTGAGGATATACATCTTTGATTTGGTTGTGCCACTCAAGCATTCATTTCCATGCTGGCAAATTGAGATGCCATATGGCACGTTCATCAAATCTTACAGCCATGTAACCTAGCTAAGTATTCTGTTTTTATCTTGTAGTGGTACCTATGACCAGGGATGGGAACTCAAGACTTGAGTCAAATAGCAAAAAAAAAAAAAAAAAAAAAGCATGTTTTTTTTGCTGACTCATGTAGACTCGAGTCACACATGTCATGGACTTGGGCACTGATTCAGATCTGAACCTGAAAAACTCAAGTCTGAAAACCCATGAGCCTGGGTGTGCTTCCTTTCCTTTTTTGTTGACTAAAAGACATTGTGGGGCCATCCAGAAGCCAGCAGTTCCAGCCAAGAGTCAGGGAAGGTTAATGTTTTGCATCAAGTAGGAGGTGGGGAGGGAGGCAGGAGTGGCTTCTCTTGTCCATCTCTGAAGGAACTGATGATCATTGGACAAAGGATGGGCGGTCTGATTTTTCTTTTTGGATGAGGGAGGGCAGAAGGAGGAGCCTAAGAGGTTCTTGCCTCAGGATTGGCAGGAGAAGCCCAGGGAGGCAGAGAAGTGGGGAGGCAGTTCATTGAAATCATGTATTACTGAAAGACCAAACGGTTTCATATTTTAAACAGTACTCTATGTTACATTTCTAGGAAGGCCCTAATATTTTAGTGTGCTAATTTTATGGACAATACTCATAAAACAATACTCATAAAACTCGTAAAATTGAGTATTATGGACAAAATGGACAATATTTCCCACGGCGATAATATTTCACACCAGTTGCAACTTCTACACTGATTTTGTAGTCAGGACTTTATTCTACAAAATCAAGTGCTAAAGTGGGCATGAACATAAGTATTCTAAATGTATACAGAGTATCCTTATTAGGCATGGTCATTCAGTGACAGGAAAATATAAAGAAAAACCATTTTAAAATACCAGTCAGATGTAAAGTTCAGCATTTGTCATGCAGTGGCAAAGCTAGTCAAGGAGCGGGGTGCCTTGGGTGCCACCCTCAGCATGTGTGACACCATCATTGAACAAAATTGTTAAAATAGCAATTTTTAGAAATAATACCATCATTTTATATATCGTTCAATGCAGAATTTCATGCAGAATGCAAGGAAACAAATTGGATTTAAATATTTGTGTTCAACCAAATGCTATGGCCCCAAAAACCAGAAAATGAAAATAGAACTGTCTTATGTAACAAAAAGTACATTTCCTTAACTCAAAACAGACCAGTGAGACTGATTGTTTGAAGAGCCAATGAGATGGTATGATGATACAGCATGGAACTAATAAAGTGTCAGTAAGATGACACTCTCAGAGTGTATGTGACACCACTAGTGATCAAAATTGTGGAAATTGTGGTTTTTAAAAATAATACCATTATGTTATATATAATTCAATGTGCAATTTAAGGCATTATGTAATAAAAGAAACTGTATTGAATTATCTTTGTTCTATCAAAAGTTATATTCAAACAAGAAAAATACCCACAACTGTGATGGGAAAAAAGGTGGATTTCCTTAACTCAAAATTGCCCGATGAGACTGAGTGTTCTGAGAGCTAACATGGTGTTATTATGACATAGCATGGATCAAATAAGATGTTATGAGTCAGCTCCCTTTTCCATGTATCAGAGATAATACCAAAACTCCTATTCAGTTATGTGAGCAACAAGTCACTCACTGGCCTTATCTACTTTTTTTTGTTGGTCACTGATTTGCCGGTGAACCATACTGTTCTATAGTAAAATAAAGTGAATGGGGGTGGATGACCCCAACCCTCGTGATGTCACTGATGGAAATTTTTGTTGTTGTTGGTTCAGATTACTTTTAATGTGGATTCTAAACATTCATGGTGGGCTATAGTCTATCTGTGGTTATAAACTATGATGGCTACATTGAACTTTCAGATGCAGAGGCAGTATGACACTGACAGCACAATCCTATACCTATACCAATTAAATCGCAACCAACCAGCGCAATCGTAATCCTATACCAGCGCAATCCTACGCTCTTGCACCAGCCAAATGCTGTTGCAAATGTGCCATAAAGTGCATCTGCATCGGCGCTATGGCATTGGACTGGCGCAAGCAGCAGTGCCGACGCTTGGGTGCCGCCGCAACTGTCAGCAGCGCTGGCCTTGTGCCAATCAAGCATTGGTGGCGCTCGGTCGGCGCAGGGCCACCACGAGGGCGTTCTAGAAGCATGCCGGGGGCATAACTGGGCGGCGCAGTGGGCGGAGACGGGGCAGATCCGAGCAGGCGCATAGGGGTGACTGGGGCTTACACGGGTGCAAGGGGAAAATCTCCCCTTGTCCTTCACTGTGCTGCTGCTGCCTCCTAATGGGCTTTAGGACAAAGCCCTGCTATGTTGGCCTTACTAGGCCAGTTTAGTATAGCATTGTGCTCTGAGTAATATGTGCAGGGGAGCAACAGCAGGGGAGGCCACTGATATTCATCCACTGCATGTAAGGAAATATTCACTGCATTTATTTTCTGGCCATTATTATTTTTCATATCATGGCTATTACTATCTCACAGTGTTGTGTAGACAAAAAAAGGGGAGGAACCATATACACCACACTGAGCTCCTTGGAGGAAGGGTTATGAAAATGTGAAAAATATAAATAATTTTGTCGGATGGGGGGTATCAAAAATTTATGGGTCCTGGGTGCCAAATGACCTAGCTATGCCACTGTCTGCATCATCACTGCCTTAAATTACCATTTTTATACGTTAATCAAAGATTGGTCAAATTTTGTATGCTTGAGAGGCCCAAAGCATGCGCTGCTACTCAGCCTAATCCCTTCATAAGACGCTATTGGTGCTGCCTAGAAGCAGTATTCTCCCTAAAGGGCACAGCCACAGACCTCTCAGCTCAGCTTCACACAATGCAGAGCTTGGCTATATAGAGTGAGAATAGTTGCAGGTCTCACCCCAGCTCTGCCCCTCTCCCTGCTCAGGAAAGTCCTCCTGCCCTGCCCAAAAAGACACCTTGGAAATGCCAGGGGATAAAAGGCAGTTATAATACCTCCCATTCAAAGCTCTTCATATAGCTAAGGTTTGCAGTAGCACTTCAGTCACATTATCAATTATCAAAACACAAGACCTTTCAGTATCCAACAAAGAACTGTTACTCTTGTAGGTCTACAGTATTCTATGTTCCTTATTTCTATAAACATGGTCTTATGAAAAGACCTTAGCTACAGAAAAGCCCTGCTGAACTAGACTCAAACAACCAAATGATTACATTAGCTAAAACGTGAAATCTTGATTCTAAAAATATTTTTAAAATAATTTCTAAGCTTTTGAGAGGAGAAACATGGAGTACAGCAGTCTACTCCTCCAGCTGTAGCCATTACAGTTTGGTTTATGGTGTTACTGTGCTGAATTCTCTTGCTGTGAATGCGGCAGATCGACAGCACATTCAAAAGGGTATTTTTGGTTGACCTGAGAACAGTGGCTTCTGAGGTACAGTATTAGCTTAAACTATTACAGGTTTTCTAGATTAAATTCAGAACTTTATATTGCACCTGAAAGACAATAGAAAATAAGTGCTGGTGCTATACCACAGGTGTCATTTCCTCTATGCAATTACCCCATGAAGAAACTGGACACTGCATTTTGCTCTAACTGAAGCTTCCAGGTAGTCATTAAGGGAAACCAGTCAGAGGGCAGTACAGTAGTCTACCTTTGAAGGCATTCAGATAAAGATGAGTCTTCTCAGTTCCTGTTCTCATTAAAAGAACTACAGCTTTTACACATGCTTTTTTCACAGGCTCCATCTAGCTACTATCACAACCTAGACTGAAAGGCACAGCTCTAGAGGCAAACTCACCTATCATAGGTACACCTACAATCACTGACCATCCGAGTCACAAGACCTGTTCACCATAATGAATTGAGTCTGCCTAGATTCAACTTTCTCACACGATAAAAGCCTTTCTGGATCAGGCCAAAGTCCCACCTGGTTCGGACCCCCTCCTTTACCTGTGATTGGGGGCAGGTCCAAGATGTTTGTGTGTTGGCATAGACACTGCAAGATCTGGCTGTGATGAAAATGAGAGGCAGAACCAGGCACATTGAGGACACTGAACTCCAAACCTCTGTTCAATCTCACCTAATAGCCTCATATACACAGTGAAGGAGAAAGGAAAATAAATTCTTCATAATCTCCAAGAGGAGGGTATAAGACGAGTCACACATCACCATCCATTGTCATCTTCCTAATGGAAGATGGAAAGAGAATCCCTTTGAACACCTTCCTGCCTGCATAATCAACCTAATGCACAGTTTCCTGGGAGCAGGTTTCATGGAACACAATGGAACTTCTGAGCAGAATGCAAAGGACTGTTCTGTAAACAAGCTTTCTGATTCAATTTTTTAAAACATATATCAGTTTAGTCTGTCCATGTTTTCATTACAGGACAAGACTCTACCTTTACAAAAAGTTAGAAATCCTTGTCTTCAAAAAACAGTTCTCTGGCTACATATTTACTTTCAATAGTTCACAGTTTTGATTTCACTTATCTAATAACAAAGGGATAACCCATTCAAATGTAAGCATTACTCCTTCCAATCTCTGAATGAAAGAGAACAGATTTTTATATATGCATGAAGAGGTGTGGCGTGGAACGTCATCTAAATAAAAAATGTACACTCATTATTCTTAGCTTTTATTCCTTGGATTTTAGATCCTTCTCAAACAGTTCCAAACAACACATCATTAAGCAGGGTCTTGTAGCTCAACATTGATACCGATTCTGAGAAAACGGAGGTCAATTCTTTACAATGTTTGCATTATGGCCTAATGTAGATTTCAGGTCTGACCTGGAAAAAGTGTTCGACAGTCACGTCTCACAGGAACACTGTGCCCTTTCTAGTTTTAATGTTATGTATCTGCCAATAGCAACTACACTACAGTTATTTGTGTCACTGACATTTGAAGTCTCTTATGTTGGCAGCTTCAGCAGGGGCCAAGGTGGGCAATGACTTTTCAGAAGTCACAGCACGCAGGGGAATTATTTATATTATAAAGCTATTTGTATTTCCAATGTCATCTGTTTCAGAAACATTTATGTTTATAGTGCTATTGACGTGCAAGAAACTTTAGACTCATTTTCACAAATATGGAAAGATGCAGACAATTTATGTTCAGGAAAATCACAGCTAACATTGAAATTATATTTCTGCATTATGACCAAAACAAAACAAAAACAGTCAGAATGTAAGGTTACAGTACCTTTCAGTTTGCCCTAGATCCTCGCCTTCTGACATTCCTCCTTTAAAAAATATTAATCCAAGCCCCAAGGAAAACCTTTGTCAATGTTTCTTTGAGTTTGAAGAAATCCAGCCTATGGGTCTTCTTTGCTGGCTCCTGTTAAGTCTCTTTGGTACAGGATATATTTACACACATCCTAAGTGCCTGCTTGTCTTGAATGAAGTTCACAGAGTACTATTTTGATTGGCTAATTCTATGAATAAACAGGTCACACCTTATTCCAAACACTGTGACAGCAAGCACAGTCCAGAAGCCAACACTTTTATGGTCATGTGAGAAAAAACCACCCCCGCCCTCAGCTATTAACCTTTATCTGCCTGGCTAGTTTGGAGTCTTCCTAGTTAGCAGCTGTAACTTCAGTTAGCCTTATTTTAAAAAAAACACCTGATCCATGACTTACACAGGGTGTCTCAAAAATGTACACACAGTTTAATGAGCTCCAATTCCTAAATAGTTCCTTGTAGAAAACCTGCAACACTTGAACATCTAAGGAAGCAATTGAAGCGATGCATGGAAGAATCCCAGCACATATGCAGATCCTTTAGTCAACAATGACAGCAATATAGAGATGTGAGTGGGATACATTTTGAGCACTTGGTCTAAGAGCCTAATCCTATGCATGTCTATTCAGAAGTAAGTCCCATTATAATCAATGGGGCTTACTTTTATGTAAGTGTGGATAGGATTGCAGCCTAAGGCTGAACTCCTAACCACACTTTCTTGAGAGTAAGCCCCATTAAGCACAAGACTTACTTCTGAGTAGACCTGCATAGGCTTGAGTCCAAATAACTGGGTCAAGCAACTGCTTCAGTGTACACCAGATGCCATATATGTATGAATTATAGTATATTTGTGAATTAGGGTTAAGCATAATAAATCTATATATATAAAAGAGAATGTGTGTACGTTTGTGTGTGTGTGTTTGTGTGTACGTATGTTCTGCATAGGCTTTGCAACGCCTGGAGCGATTGGCGCCAAACTTGGCACACAGATGCCTTGTGGCCCGGCAACAAATGCTGCGGGGGTACGAACCCCCTAGCACCCCCGGGGGTGGGGGTACGCGGGGGGCATGTGAAAACGGCCTATCTCGGCGTAGAATCCGTAGTTTCCGAGGTCGCCGAGATGAGCGGCGATGGTCCCGACGCAGTTGGAGTCCAGGTTTGGCCCCCCTTGGCGTGGGGGGCGAGAAGGGGTGCGAAACACTACGTCCACCATGCCCTGCTGGAACGCCTGGAGCCACGCACATGCCTTGCGGCCTGGCGACAAACGCTGCGGGGGGTCAGGCCCCCCTAGCGCCCCTGGAGGTGGGGGTATGCGAGGGGGGGCCCACATGAAAACGGTCGAAAATGGCCAAAATTGGCATCGACTCTGTAGTGTCTGAGATAGCCGGGATGAGTGGTGACACTCCTGACGCTGTTGGAGTCCGGGTTTGGCTCCCCCTCAGCATGGGGGGCGAAAAGGGGCGCGAAACAAACCATCCGCCATGCCCTCCTGGAATGCCTGGAGCGACGCGCACCAAACGTGGCATGCACATGCCTTGCAGCCTGGTGACAAAGGCTGCAGGGGGGCCCACGTGAAAACGGTCGAAAATGGCCGAAATCTGTGTCGGACCTGTAGTTTCTGGGGCCGCCGAGAAGAGTGGTGATGCCCCCAATGCTGTTGGAGTCCAGGTTTGGGCTCCCCTCGACATGGGGGGCGAGAAGGGGTTTGAAACAAAACATCCGCCATGCCCCGCTAGAACGCCTGGACCAATTGGCACCAAACTCGGCATGCGCATGCCTGGCAGCCTGGTGCCAAACACTGCGGGGGTCAGGCCCCCTAGAGCCCCCGGGGGTGGGGGTGCACAGGGGCCCCCACGTGAACATGGTTGAAAACGACTGAAATCAGTGTCGGATCCATAGTTTTTGGGGCCACCGAGACAAACGGTAACACTCCCGACAACGTTTGAGTCTGGGTTCAGCCCCCGTCGGCGTAGGGGTCAAGAAGGGGTGCAAAACAAAACATCCACCATGACCCTCTGGAACGCCTGGAGCGATTGACACCAGTATGCTTTATGGTTTGGGGACAAACACTACGGGGGTCAGACCCCCCTAGCGCCCCCAGGGGTGGGGGTGCACAGGGGCCCCCATGTGAAAATGGTTGAAAACGGCCCAAATTGGTGTCAAATCAATAGTTTCCGGGGTCGCCAGGACGAATGCCGACGCTCCCGAGGCCGTTTGCGTCCACGTTTGGACTTGGGATAATGTGTTCCCCGGGCAACGCCGGGTAAAAAAAGGTAGTGATACTATAAAGTGGGTGTACATTTTCTTGAGATGCCCTACATATGCCAGCACCATATTTTTGCACAGTACATGATCCAATCCAAGATCAATTTACGATAACTGAGATTTGGCTGGCTTCCTCTCTCAGTCACAGGGTTGGCATGCAGCTGCTTTTCCCCCAATAGCGGTCACGTATGATCCAATGAAGTCATAAGAGATTAACAGAGTGCTAGGAAAAATGAATGGGCACGTCCACACTGTTTCCAGGTAAAAAGTGGTTTCCTTCTTGCAACAAGTGGCACACAAGTATTTCATTCTGCTTACGTGCATAGGAGTCAGTCAACTGAGGAAAGCTATTTCCTAACATGGTTGCTTCTTTCCATGTGACAGGCAGGCTAACTCAAGATTTGTGTTCAGCAGCAGATGGCCAACACGTGGCACCACTATTGCAGACAAGAGATAGCCAAAAAAGCATGAGTGTAAAGTTTCAGTATGATCTTTGTAAACAACTGAATGCTTGGCAGGAATGAAAAATTCTTCCAACAGCTCCAAGTTACTGCAGCAGGGATAGGGTGAGAATAGTATCTCACACCACTGTCTCTTATTAATAAGCCTTTGACAGCTTTTAAACTCCTACTGGCCAAGCCTACAACACTTACTGACATTACTACTGCGCAGCTACATGGGAAAGCCCAAGAGCTGTAGCCACTAGGCAGTGGGACACTGGGCAAGTTGAATGCTGTAGTGGACAGCTAAATCGCCACTAAAACTTACTTACCTGTTTTGTAAATCAGGTTTAGATAACTGCAATGGGCAAGTCTATGGTTTTACAGCAATAACTAAGTTATCAAAATGAAAACACAAAATAACACATTTGCCCAAGAATACTGGTTTTGCTGTAAAATAGTGTAAAAAATTAAAAAGGATAAATGTGACAAAACAAAAAACTGAGAGGAATGCACATATTTTATTGTTTGAATTCTCTTTATTGAATTGTGAGCTTTAATTGATCACATTTATATCCCTCCTTCTCTCATCATGGAACTGAAGGCACACCTGATTAGCTTCAGAGAAGTTTAAGCCAGAGATAATTTATTGAAATGAGCTGTCTCTTCATTTATTGCTCAGCTGCTGGAGTATTACCGATATTTTGGGAACATTCTAAGAGTCCCAAAGCCAAACAAAAAACTATCAACACACAAGTACCACAGACAGGAACACTTATTGGTAGGAAAGGAGAAAGTATTGCCACCTCCTATCCAGTCAACTGGTACATTAAGGGCCCAATCCTATCCAATTTTCCAGCACTGATGCAGCTGTGACAGTGGAGTGTGTAGTGCATCTTGCAGTGGGTGACAATCATAGAGGCCTCTTCAAGGTAAGGAATGCTTGTTTCTTTACCTTGGGGCTGAGTTGTGGCTGCATTAGCTCTGGAAAGTTGAAGATGATCGGACAAGTGTAGGCAGGTGTGAGGGAGATAAAGAGGCGAAACATCACCTGGAACACAAATATATCAGTGCTATTTAGTCCAGTCAATATGTAATTAGACCTGGGACTAAGTCTAATAAAAGGTCTGTCAACTGTTCTTGTCAGTACTAGGTGTACTGATTGACAGGAAAAAAACTTACCAAAACTGGACAACCGGAAGTGGGTTATTTTCAAGATGGCAGCTGCAAACCATGAAAATCGGCCAAAATCATGTAACTGTGTTATTTTTAAGCTTATAACTTTTTTCTTTTTTCAAACTCAAGGTTTTTTTTATGGTCAAGTAATTCATTTTAACCAATTACTTGGTCCATGGGTTGAAGATTGGATTCCAATGTAATGAGCATTGCAGGTACAATACCAGTCACAACAAATATCAAGTTGTATGTTTTTATTATCATAATACATTTGAACTGAACTGTTTCCTTTTTTTTTAAACTACATATTCAACAAAGAACCCATTAAACTAGGTTAAGAAAACTGCAGCAATATGTGGATAAAACAGTAACTCCTTAATTTTCTATTAATCCTCATCACTGCCCTCTAGGTCACCTAACATCTGGTTGTCACAATTTGTTACTTGACACGATCCACATACAGAACTGCATGGAAGTCCGTATGTTCTGCAACTGCAGCGGGTACCACTACAACCAGTTTTACAATTGCAGTGTATAATTTGCAGTAGATTGTCTGGTGCAGCAGTAATATCACACATTACTCGTACAAGTTCACCGCCATCGAGTTTCCAACCCCAGTCCACAGGATTCATTTTCCCAGCCATATCCATCCAAATCATGGTCTGATAGTACACTCTTAGACTATGGAATTTTGTGGAAGACTCAGTTGGAGGCAGGCGTTCTAGATTCACAAACGATTTGGCTGTGACGACTTCCTTGGTAAGTGTCTGGTAACGCAAGGCTGCCAAAGAACTGTTGCCGTTGCCACCAAAAATAACAGCCATCGCTTGACTGCCAAGACTTACTATGTCAGTGGGGTTCTTGCCTGGTAAAGTGAATGCAGTTGCACAGGATTGAACGACAGAATTCCCTTTTAAAATTTTGTGGAAAACTGCTTTTTTTCCAACACCATAAATACGCGAGGTGGAATCACATCCTGTGAATGCATGAAGGAGTAACAACTGTGCACATAACTCACTGCCCAGAGTAGACTTCAAGTAATTGATGTTGTACACTTTTGGAATGCCTCGTGACTATCTGATCTAAAATACAGTGGTGTCAGCAGAAAAAGGCGAACATGATGACAGCTTTGCATATATTTTAGAAATGTCCAAAGCATCTCTTTTGATTCTTGAGACACTGGATTCTTTGTGTTGTTCACTGCTGTGGTGTGTGAGTTCATTAAAGTCTTGCATTGCATCATTGTACTCAGCCATAATTGGGGCTGACATTGTCCACAACGCTCGCTGATCTTCCGTCATCTTGCTGCCATGACTTAAACCTCCTGAAGTTTTCAGCAACCTCATTAATGTTTGCTCAATCACGAGGTCGCAACCTAGACCAGCCCAGAACTGATTTGTTCGACGGATGATGTGCAATCCATTTTGAAACATCCTGTAGACCTCAGGGTTCTTGGTCTCCAATTCATTCATTTCCTGGAGGTACAGATATGCTGATTTGAGATAGTTGTTGTGTCCTGCTGCTGCAAATATTGGCAATGCTTTGTAGCATTTGGCAATGCAATGTAAACGACTGATCCAAGATGCAGTACGATCTGCTTTGTGATGAAATAACCGGTTGTCAGGTTTTGGTATGCTGCTGCCATCTTGAAAATAACCCACTTCCGCTTGTCCAGTTTTGTTAAGTTTTTTTCCTGTCAATCAGTACACCAAGTACTGACAAGAACAGTTGACAGACCTTTTATTAGACCTAGTCCCGGGTTATGGGTGTTTTTCCCCTAAATTGACTGGACTAATTTGCAACTAGTTGCACCTGATTGCATATGGATAAGAACATAAGAGCCCTGCTGGATCAGGCCAAAGGCCCATCTAGTCCAGCTTCCTGTATCTCACAGAGGCCCACCAGGTACCACAGGGAGGCGTGAGGCAACAAGATGCTTGCATCCTGTTGCCACTCCCTTGCACCCGGCACTCTGAAGTAGCCCACCACCGATGTAAGGAGGTTGCGCAATCCATCATTGCCTATAGCCCACGATGGACCCTTCTTCCAGAAATCCGTCCAATCCCCTCTTAAAGGCATCTAGACCAGATGCCATCATCACCTCCTGTGGCAAAGAGTTCCACAGATTAACTACCCGCTGAGTAAAAAAGTACTTCCTTTTATCTGTTTTAACTCTCCCAACCCTCAGTTTTAGAGGATGCCCTCTGGTTCTGGTGTTCTGAGAGAGGGAAAAGAACATCCCTTTATCGACTCTATCCCTTCCATGCATAATTTTGTATGTCTCAATCATGTCCCCCCTCAGGCGCCTTTTTTCTAGGCTGAAGAGCCCCAAACGCTGGAGTCTTTCTTCATAAGGGAGGTGCCCCAGCCCCGTAATCATTTTCGTCGCTCTCTTCTGCACCTTTTCCAGCTCCACTATGTCCTTTTTGAGGTGCGGCGACCAGAACTGTACATAATATTCCAGGTGCGGCCTTACCATCGATTTGTACAACGGCATGATAATATTGGCTGTTTTATTCTCAACCCCTTTTTTAATTACCCGAAGCATGGAATTGGCCTTTTTAATTGCTGCTGCACACTGGGTCGATACCGTCATTGAATTGTCCACCAGCACCCCAAGATCTCTCTCTTGAGCTGTCACAGACAGCTCAGAACCCATTAGCCCATAGGTGAAGTTTTGGGTTTTTTGCCCCAATGTGCATCACTTTACATTTGTCTACATTGAAACGCATCTGCCATTTTGCTGCCCATTCCCCCAACTTGGAGAGATCCTTCTGGAGCTCTTCACAATCCCTTCTGGTCTTCACCACCCGGAAAAGTTTTGTATCATCTGCAAATTTGGCCACCTCGCTGCTTATCCCTGTCTCCAGGTCATTTATGAACAAGTTGAAAAGCACAGGCCCCGAGACAGATCCCTGGGGCACTTCACTTTTTACCTCTCTCCACTGTGAAAATTGCCCATTGACCCCCACTCTCTGTTTCCTGGCCCTCAAACAATTCTGAATCCATGAGAGGACCTGCCCTCTTATTCCCTGACTGTGAAGTTTCTTCAGCAGCCTTTGGTGGGGGACTGTGTCAAATGCCTTCTGAAAATCCAGGTATATGATATCCACAGGAATTCCAAAAGGTTCGTGAGGCAAGACTTACCCTTACAGAAGCCATGCTGACTTTCCTTCAGCAGTACTTGTTCCTCTATGTGTTTTAGGATTTTATCTTTGATGAGGCTTTCCACCATCTTACCCGGAACAAACATTAGGCTGACTGGCCTGTAGTTTCCAGGGTCCCCCCTTCTCCCTTTTTAAAAGATTGGCGTGACATTGGCTATCCTCCAATCCTCTGGCACCGTGGCTGTTTGAAGGGACAAGCTGCATACTCTATTTAAGAGGTCAGCAACTTCGTTCTTTAGTTCCTTAATAACTCTTGGGTGTATACCATCTGGGCCTGGTGACTTATTTATATGTAGTTTATCAATTTGATCTAAAACATCTTCTTTATTAACCATTATCTGATTTAATTCCTTAGTTAGAAAGGGCTGTTCGGGCTGCGGTATCTGCCCAAGTTCTTCTGCTGTGAAGACGGACGCAAAGAATTCATTTAATTTCTCTGCGATCTCCAAGCCCCCTTTTATCTCCTCTTTCCCTCCCTCACCATCCAGCAGGCCAACCGCCTCTCTGGCAGGTTTCCTGCTTCTAAGCTTTTATTATTCCCCTTTATGTTGCCCTTTATGTTGCGCGTAGATTTCTTACTAGAGAGCTTAGCACCATATTTTAGGTGTAATATAACTGTGAAACAGAATTTGAAGCACCATCTTCAAATGCGCAGAAATCTGCAGCTTCTCCTATGTAAAATTCATTATTCTGAAGTGTCACAGAATACATTTTTCTAAATGTCACAATGTCAATTTAGGTTTGACATTCACAGCTCCAAGTGAAAACTTTCAAGTTAGAGTAAAACTCCATGATATTTTATGTTAAAATTTGTGCCCCCTTAAGCCAGAACTTTAAGTAGCCCCAAGGCCCAGTCAAATTTCACTCTGCACACGTTTCTTTAGTACTGTTGTCTTTTTTTCCTCTATGCTCTCTTAAATTAGAAGGACACACATTCAAAACACAGGTACACCAACTTCCTGAGTACAATCCCTGAAAACCATTTCTGCAAGCTGCTATCTCATCAAATTGAACTATATTCTGGGAACTCTTATTTGGTAAGAAACATCATAATGGGTAGCATCCAGATACTCAGAAGCAAACTCTGAAAACAAAAGGAGCAAAGGCTCCTCAGAGAAAATCCTCATTCACTGAAGCATTACTTGGGGATGCTACTCAAAAACTCCAAATCCTCAGCCTGGCAAACATCCAACAATGGACACAAATAAAAAGAACTATCCGGATTGGTGAGAAATCGATTTAATGGAGAATGCTACAGACCTCAGTATTTATACTTCTAGGATGACAACAACAAATGATACTTAAGGGGCAGTTCTATACACACTTATCTAGGAGTAAGCCTCACTGACACACAGTTGGCCTTACTTCTGAGTAAAAATGCATAGGATTGCAACATCAAAAGGCTCAGCGTATCTTCAAGTCCTACTCGGACGTTGAGACCACTGGAAGTGCTGGTGGGGGCAGGGACTGGGGCAGGAAGTGCTTTCTGTGCAAAAAGCAGGGCTTTTTACTTCATTGGGGAGGCTTGCAGACCCTGCCAGGGACTGGCACAATCCCCCCGCTTAGGTAGTAACCCCCTGGCTGCTGGCAGCACCACAATCACTGCATTACTGTTAAGTGGAATGGCCCAGGAAATTCCCTTAAGTGGAATGGCCCAGGAAATTGTCCAATGGTGGGTCGTGACCCACAGACTGGGAAACACTGTTCCATGAGGTTCCCTTGCCTTGTGTTGACCTACTGCAGCCCCAATGGGTCTACTCGGATCTGCACTCGCATTTGTCTGTGTCAGGCTTCCCCGGCTCGGGAAGGAGCTTGGGATATGACGGTCAGCCCTCCACCCCACTCCTGGTCCTGGGCCATCACTCAGGCCAACCTCCCTCCACCCCCTTCCTTGCCTTTCCCCCGCCCTGAAAACCTGTAGAGCCAGCCTGCTGCAAAACACACTGCTGCCTGCGTCTCAGAATCGACCTCCCAGCGCTTAGGTGCAGCACTGGCTGGTGCTGTGGGTACCCAGAGTGGGTGGTAGCAGTGTACTGCCAGCACTACAGCCCTTAGAATTGGGCTCTTAGAGGTCTGTGCTCTTAATCAAGAATACTAAATTGGGGTAATTTTATCAGTCACCTGTAAGAGAAAGGAGAGCAACACCGCCAGGTTGCCTATCAATAAACTTCTCTCCATTGATACAGTAACTGGCTAGCTGGGAGTATGTCTTGACTTGGACACTTGTAAGAAAACTGCATTCATTACTGAAAAAAGAATTTAAACTACTACACATTCAAATGTGTGCTTCTGATGTGTTCGTTTCCACGCGACATAAGATTTGCCCATCCAGAAGGGCTTTCCACACCTTGCTCAGATCAGAAGCAAAGACATGGCTTCCTTTTTCTACATGAAGCTAGTGAGTGGTAAACAGACATAATAATGTGACCAAGCACGTTGGAAGAGTGGTTACAAATTCTTTCTCCTATTTTACACTTACATTGCATCGCAATCTATGTAATGCAGATTTAAAAAGGAACCAAGTATGCTTGACAGATATTATTAGAGGTGATGAGACATACATGACACTACATGGAGGTCAAGTAATAATATACCATAGGGCCTGCTATTACAGTCAGCCAATCAGGAACAGAGTGTTAAAAGTGGGTTTGGTACAGGTGAGTATCTGATGTTATTGCCTGAAGTTTTTTGCTCTGCTGGTAGGTCACTGGCAGCGGAAGCTGCAGTGGTAAAGCTCCAATGCTCACTTTCTGTTTGGGAAGCCAAGCATATTCGTCAGCTCTCTGATGTGGCCTTCTTATTTGCATGCTAGGAGGCAGGAAGCCGGTCAACTCATTAAGAGCTGCAGTCTGCTTTTTGACCCCACCTTGTCTCTAGGCACAGCCAGCCTCACTTTACTTTGCCTCTTTGAATTCAGTCTTCCCAGTCTGCATCTGTACATCTTGCCCTCCAATTCCTGATGTGCCTCTCACAAGTACTGTTAAATATTAAGCTTCTTCAGAGTCCAAGTGCCTGATAGGAACTGGGAGAAAGAAAGGTCAGGAAACCTTCATTTACCCAAGTTTGTTCTGCAACACAAGTTTACGACAGCTTGCACCAGTGCAAGCACTGGATAAGATTGTGCCAGAAGGCAT
The DNA here is from genome assembly GCA_029204185.1 of Lerista edwardsae. Classification (NCBI taxonomy): domain Eukaryota; kingdom Metazoa; phylum Chordata; class Lepidosauria; order Squamata; family Scincidae; genus Lerista; species Lerista edwardsae. Next base: position 10,309,880 of record JAJKFI010000037.1, read on the forward strand.
CTTCATATGTTTTATATGTAGTTTTTACTGCAAAACCTGAAATGCACATATGCTGAATTTGTTTTCTAACTCAAGAATTATAAACTGTTTCAATAAGAAATTAGATTGCTGGACGCATTACTGAAGGATTATCACCACAAATTTAGGAATTTTGGCTACAGGATCCTGTCAGACAACTATAATATAAGGCAGAATAGTGCTGTGGTTTCTGGAGAGAATCAATATTCATTTGTGAAATGCAGCTTTGTAACACAGCAGTTGCCAGTCTCTGGCCTGTGGGTGGGGTCCGGCGCAACACTGAATCCCTCCCTGCCATGAATGGTATTTACCATTTTGCATTCCGGATTGTGCAAGCAGTCCACCCAAACTCTACAAAGCAATCCTCTGCGTGGTTGCATCTGTTCAGAAATGCAGGTGCAAAGCCTCCTGGGTCAGTAGGCTACAGACATGACTACCCAGACAACCACTCTGCAGAGTTCAGGTGGGCTGCTTGCACAATCCACAACTGAATGGTTATCACTGGTCCAAATAGAGACCAATTTTTCAGTGCATAGGGGTCGCATGTTTGGTGACTGCTATAGTAACACATCAGAAATGATAGGATTTTTAAGTTATCCAATTGTTAGCATACTAGGTTATTTACATTATAATTAAAAATTCTACCATTCATGTTACATACAAAGATTATGGATCAATATCTTAAATGGCCTGGGATCTCATACAGGTGGATCCCGGTATCCATGGGGATTTCTGATACTGATGCATTCTGGGGCAAGCCTGGGAGAAGAATGGAACTACTTTCTATGCTAGAAAGAGCACTAGAGTCTGGGAAACAGCACAGTTTGGCCACAAAAAGGAAGGAACCCTGATTTTTGGACACTTTTTTGTTCTTAAAGACATTTAAATTTGGACCCCCACATCTGCTGGAATCCACAACTTTTTTGCGTGCGGGCATTTAAAATTTGAAGAACAAATGCAAGCAATTTCAGCAATGCTCTGCTTAGCAAACATGTTCCAGCAATCTCTGTGGGACAGCCTAGGTTGTAGCAAGACATTTGCTGCCTGGTACTGTTCTATACAAGAGCACTTCATAAATGCTGCGGAAGTGGATGCCTTCTTTTGCTTGATCACAGTTCTGTGGTTATCACTGCTTGATCACTGGTCTGAACAAATCTGCTTTGTAGCAACAGCATGCATCTTGTACAACTAATGTTTTACTAACTTGCTGGACTAACTTGTCCAGTCATATCTGGGAGCAGATCACCTTAATAGGTCTATCATCCCTGTGCTTAAGTTACAATGATCTGAGTCTTCACATGGTAAAGGTCTGACCAGGACAAATTTGATGGCACCAAATTTGCACCACGTAATTCAAGGCCAGAGAGGAAGTTTCAGTTTCAGCAACATGCCCCTCAGTAGGTGTAGACCTATAACACACTGTAAGCAAGCCTGACTAAGAAGTTTTCAGACAGCGAGGAATTGACACCTGGCGTGCTCTGGTCTACTGGCACAAGGAGGCTTCCTTGGCTGGTCTCTCTGAAAGTTTACCTCTTTTGCTAAAGTTTGGTTGGTAGTGCACAGGGTGAATTCACACTCGACAGGTTGCTAGTTAGACCTAAGGGCAAGTGCTGGCACACTTGAGTTTTCACCCTCTCATGCAGATTGTGTTAGTATGCTACCCACTGGCTGTGCTGCTTATAGCCGCATAATCCACTCCTAATTACACGCTGCAATGTCAACATTAATTGTGGCAGTATAAGAAACAGTTTGTTCTGAACATCATTTCCTTCCCCATTATGAAGGTCAATGTAATTTTGTTTTAACCAGATAATTTATTATCTAGAAGATTAAAAAATTTTTTTTAATAAAACAAAAATGAACTCATCACTACAAAACAAGAACAAAACTAAAACCAAATTCAGAATATATAAGACAAGCATGGAATAATACCTCTAAATTACTCACAATCTTTACAATATATTAATTACCAAGAAGTTTTGAATCATCGCATTTCTCAGCAACCCGGGAATCTAGACTGCAATCCTATGCACACTTACCTGGCAGTAAGGCCCACTGACTAACAATGGGACTTATGTCTGAGAAAACGTGCCTAGGATTATACCTCACAACTACATTAAGCAACCTCTACTTTGACAGTTCAGCCACTGAAGAGATAAATATTAGGAGAATCAATTCAGAATAATATCTAATTCTTTACTTATTATCTTCTTCAGAGACAGCAAGCCTGTATAACTTATAAATTTGAACTGTAAGGTTTCATTCAGTTCTGAAAACACGAAGACCCAGAATAGAGTGAATCACCAAGCAGATAACTCCAAGCAATTTTTAATAATGCCATTTACTGCAGGCATACTACAATGATAGGGCTGTTATTAGTATGTAATCTGCATTAGTATTCTATATTAATGAATAGCATTTAAATTTTGTACATAATTTCAACTTCTGAGGCTTTTGTAATTTTTTTTTTACAGGGAGGTACCATACCATTCTAACAATAATGTTTTACTGCAGGACAGAGGGGGAAAAACTTCTCTTCATTTGTTTTTCAAGGCTTGGAAGGAAGTTTGCTTTGCCCTTGCAATGCTTTCCTTGAGTTACGCGACAAATTGTTTTACATATTGCAAAACCTCAGTAAGAATAGCTGATGATTCTGAAGTGCAGCACTAGCCTCTAAATAGACAGACCAAACCCCTTTCTTTAAGGGATTATGTATGAGCAATTTTCAAGGGACGTGGTGGCGTAGTGGGTTAAACCGCTGCTGCTGGGCTTTCTGACCGAAAGGTTGGGAGTTCAAGACCGCGCGACGGAGTGAGCTCCCGTTGCTTGTCCCAGCTCCTGCCAACCTAGCAGTTCAAAAGCACCTAAATGCAAGTAGATAAATAGGGACCATTTTGGTGGGAAGGGAACGGCGTTCTGTGCACTACGGGGTAGAGTCATGCTGGCCACATGACCACGGAAGCTTGTCCTCAGACAAAACGCCGGCTCTACAGGCTTTGAAACGGAGATGAGCACCGCCCCCTACAGTCGGTCACGACTAGACCATTCGGTCATGGGGAAACCTTTACCTTTATGAACAATTTTACAGTTCATTAAACAAGGAGGATGCTACACATTGTTAGAGGAAAAGAGCATAAATTTGGGGGACATGGACTCTAGACCCTGTCATAATATTGCAAAATATTCAATTTTCTACAGAAAGGTTGGGACTTTTTTTTTGTATACTGAAGTCCTTGAAAAACATGCATTCCCCATGAACATTTAACTTCCTGGGGAGTTAAAGAGAAGCAGATCCTAGGATTAGTGAAAAGGGTGTCCAAGGATGGGAGCTTAAACAAGGATAGGGCCTGCTGTCTGGAAGATAGTGTGGAGAAGGCTAGAACCCATTCCCCACACCCCACACCTCATCATTTAAAGTTCCAAGTGATTCTCAGTACATAAACACATTGGATCTCTTGCATTTACTGAGGAAATGAATTCTCAGAAATGATGTTGCAACATCTTGCCTCCATTAGGTCCTGTATAAAACACAATGCTCTGTCTGGCCACAGCATGTGTTGAAATGCTAGTGAGGAAATAAACATGTTATTCTGCTGTTGTGTTCATATGCTATGATAAGCCTGTGCCAGGACATTCCTGCTTAAGTTAGTGACTAATCAGATGTGGTGATGGGAAGCACACCCTCCAATGATGTCATGACCCGGATGTTTGCATACAAAGCTCAGCTGCTGCTGCTGTTCCAGCTTCTGGAGCCTTCTGTAAATTCCCAGAGGGAGTGTTTTGTAATCCAATGCTTATGTTTAGCACCAGGATACAAGTAAAGGTCACACAGCTATCTTTTTTATTCTCCAGCTACATCTATTCTAAATCCATCCTTTTGGACAAACCCTCAGTCTCAAACTCTTTTTCCCCCTATCATAAATTAACTGCACCTGCAGGTGCCTTTTTAAGTTTAATAGTGCCCCTCCCTCATGAGAGAAACACCAATTGCCTTGTGTGGAGGACGAGAAGCCACCAGCAAGGCGAAGTATCAACATGACCACCTCTACCTGCTGGTGCCTTTTTATACAGAATGATGCCCTCCCCCACAGAGAAACACCACCTACCTTGGAAGGAAAAGGAAAGGCCTGAAGTCATATACCATATTTACTTCAGTCTACTAACATGTAGAGAAAAAAAAATACTATAAGCTATTTTGGGTACCTCCCAATGAGGAAGGGAAAGGTAAGAAACTGCCATAGGACAATTTCAGAATGACAATACAACCAGGCTTCTCCTGCCAACAACAAATCTTCCCCCTAACTCCTCCCTCCACCATCAGTAGTTAAGATTTTGATCCCAAGCCTATGCATGTCTACTCAGAAGAAAGCCCCAATATAATTAATGGGACTTGCAACCTTACTGAACAACAACAAAAGAAATTAAGGAAAACTGAAATGCAAAGTAAAATGCGAACAAAATTTTAAAGTTTTGAAAAGCAAGTATGCCATCTCCTACGTAGTACAAAACTATTAGGAATAAAATTAAATGTTTAGAATGATAATCTTATCCATGTCACAGTCTTGGACCTTTGCAGAATTATTCAGTTTAAGTAGGAAGATAATAACCAAGGGGAAGGGGGAAGCAAGAAGAAAAAGTAAGGAATGCAAATCTGTATGAGTCAGCTGGCCAGGGAATCAGACAAAACCATCAGAACACAGAAGTTAACATTTTGGGGGCAATATGCCTGAAAGATATTCCATGTCAGGTGTCAATTTGTATATTTGTCATCCCTGACATCTCCAATTATCAGGTTACCTGCAGATTTCTAAGCCTATAAGGATTTTCAATCCTTCCCCTTGGAAAGGATGAATATTCGGTTAAAAGATTGGATAAGTAGCAGGTAGCTCAATTTTATAAAATCAGATCCTATTGGTATTTCTAGCCACATTCTTCAGTTCACATCTGCATACTGACCACTTCTTTCCTTCATGCTGTCTGTCTCTCCACAGACCTCTCTTATATCTACTTCCATCTCTTATATCTTATATCTACTTCCATGTTTGAAAATCTCATTTGTGAAGCATTCCTTAGAGAGGATAATAGGTTGGCCCACAATTTTGTGAAACTACAGAATACTGAATTGAATGAACTATTTGGTTTCCTTAAATCTTTTAAACATTTTTAAGAGCTTTGTCTTCAGATAGGCTTGAATGTGTAAAGAGTGCATGTGTGACTTCAGAAGCTAGAGGGTTGACAAAATAAAATTTTCCGTGATTGTGAGATGACATTTTGTTGCCCTGTATAGATCCTTTCCATTCCCAACCAGTGAACATGAAAAAATTATGCAAAACAAAACTATGTAAACTTGTTTAAAGTAATTTAAACATCATTTGGAGACTGCTTGAAATCCAGTTCTGCTTTCTTTAATGTTGTGCCAGAAGTAGTTTTATTGTTTTAATGCTTATGACAAATGCTTACTCTGTCTCAGATAGACTCATTAATACTGCACTATACATAGTATATGCATTACATAAACCCACACTCTGCTGCCCTCTACAGGATCACCACACAAATGCCAAAAAATACAGCTCCACCGTTAAAAAAAAATTCAGGTACTGAGTAAAAGCTGAAAAGGCAGATTAAGAAAACCACACAGAAAGCAAATGGCAACAAGGAGAAAGACACAAACAAGCCCCTCTTTGTTTCTGGGGGCAGGCTCCTGCAAACTGGTATTGGTGGAACACAGTGGCTAAGATATTGAGTTACAAATCAGCACTTCCCCAGTACACATCTCACATCTGCTATGAATTCACTGTGACCTCATGCAATTTAGGCACTCCCTAACAGCCTCAGTGCTTCAGCAGAAATATTGGGATAATAAACCATTATCCACCACCTCCACCTGCTGGTGCTTCTGTTTGGATTGTGCCCCTCATAACAGCCAAAGAAACATCAACTGCCCTGTGAGGCAGAAGATAGAAGCAAGCTACGAGTGTGCAAACACCTGTTACTGTTTTAAAAAACCTTAGTTTTTTTAAAAAAAACTAGGACATCTGGCTTTTACAGGTTGGTCCCTTTTAGTTGCTGTTCTCCTTGTATTTTTATTTTATTTGTGTTTTTAGTGTACAGTACTTTTTTACTGTAATTTGCTTCATAAAATATTGTAATTTTTAAAATTGTGTTTTATTATCTCCATATTTTTATGTGAATTGTTGTAAGTCACCTTGGGTCCACTTAGGGGGAGAAAGGTTGGATAAAAATATGGTAAAAGTGGTGATTAGTTTATGATATTCTAAATGCTTTCATAATAGTATTTGTACATGAGCTGCTTTGGGGTCCTCTTTGGAAGGACTGCCAGAATAAATAATAGCATACCTTTCCTTGAAGTAAGGAAACAGTTTCTTGCAGTGCAGTGTTGCAGTTTCACACCACACACTCCAGAACTGGTTGAAACTGGCA
>JAJKFI010000037.1:10316348-10374559 GCA_029204185.1 Lerista edwardsae
GGTCCACAAGCCCCCAACTCTGCTACAAACAATCCAAACAAACAACATGCAGTCCTATGCATATTTACTTGAACATTTCCTGGGGTTTACCCCAACAGGAAAGTGTAATATTAGCATAGTATCAAGACTGATCTGAGACTAGGAGTTTAAGTATATAGATCACTTTATTGGCTTTGTGGCTTATCAAAGTTTGACAAGCAGATGAAATGTGTGTGTATATTAGAATAAAAGATAAGGACAAATGTTTGTTAATCTAACATTTGTCAGCCTGTAAACCAATTTGTGAACTTTTTTTGAAAAGTATACAAATACTTTTTGATGATGATTTGAAGAGCATATAAAACTATAATATTAGAAAGCAACAAGGTAGGACTAGAGTGTGGCTAGTGTGGTTGAACATTACAAACCCTTAAATGTTCTCTCTCCTTTTTTTTTCTACTGTCATCTGCATTCTTTAAGATGGTATGTGCCATATCAAAGAATAAATATGCAAAAAATGTTATATCAATAAATATAGGAATGAAAGAACACATAATGCAAAGCCTTTTCTGAAAAACAAGAATGTCACCCAAGTAACTAAGGTCTGCCATTAACTAAGGTCTTAGTGCCAGGCACCAAGGTCCACTGTACTGTATATTATGTTTTACAGAAAGTACAGAAGTTTGAGGCCACAATTTCAATCCACAGATTAAAAGTGGATACTATGACGCAATAACTCCAGCTAATGTCAATGTAGTGGAACTTGGTTAGTGGCAGTAGGGATGCAGTTGTTGCACACAGCCCCATGGCCCATTTTCACTACTGGCTCAAGCACTACAAATCTTACAGTATTCTTTCTGCACACTAGATCTATGGTGTATACTCCAACAGCAGTATTATAATCCTTTAAGACAACTGTTTGATTGCATATGGCTTCTTAAACACAGAAGGTTTCCTGGAAGGAAACAGTTACAGTAATGGGATTTTAAAATTAAATTCAAACCTAAACAATGAGCTGACAAACGCGGTAATTTACAATATTACATATTTTGTGTAATCTTTAATGTAACCAACAAATGACTATTAAAAAGAAGCATTCACACAAGTGTTTCCAAACCCTGCAGTTCCTCAGGAATTTTATCAGAAATTCCTCAAAATGGGGATATCACAAGTACTTTTAGAAAAGCTGTTTTGAGGGAAACTTAAGCCGAACGAATTGTTTGTATTTATCTTTCCCTTCAACCCAGAACCATAGGGGAGTGTTTGACATGTGCAAGATTACATCTTCAGTTCAAATGGAACAAAAGGGAGACCCAACACATCTGGGCAGCAGACACCCAAATGCTCTACAGGGCAGATGAACTGGATGTCTATGACATACATGCAGGGATTCCTGGGCAAATAAAACCATGTGAAAGAGGTTTCCTGAAGGGAGAATGTTCGAAGAAGAAAACTCACTAGTCAGCAAGCAACACCTGGCCAGGAAGTGCTTAGCAGCTTAAGTTCTTGCTTAGATTTAACTAGCTTTTTGTTACCCAGCATTGCCCGGGTAACAAATGTCATCAGGACTGTCACCAATCAGTTTAGCGACCCCAAAAACTGTGGATTTCACACCAATGTCGGTCATTTCGGACATTTTATTTTGCACCGCAAAACTATGGATTCAACACCGATATCGACTGTTTTCAACCATTTTCACATGGGGCCTCTTGCGCACCCCCACCCCGGGGGTGCTAGGGGGGCCTGACCCCTGCAGTGTTTGTCACCAGGCCGCAAGGCATGCGCGTACTGAGTTTGGTGCCAATCGCTCCAAGTGTTGTGGAGCCTATGCGGCGCGCGTGCGCATGCACGCACGCACCATTTTATATATATAGATGACATGAGAATTAGTTGCAACACTCAGGAGTTACCAGCATAATAAAATGTCTACCATATTTCTAATGCTTACCTGTCAGTGAGGCTTTGCCATAACTGTGCACCTGAAATAAATATGTGTGGATTAATAATCAAAAAACAAAAGTTACCTTCCTACATGCGACACTGTGGAGCTTCATAAGGATCTCTCTAAATTGGGGGAAGGGGAAGAAAAATGGCAGATGAACTTCAGTGTAAGCAAATGTAAAGTGATGAATACTGGGAGAAGAAATAATTCCATATATATGCTGATGAGTTATGAGTTGGCTGTGACAGATCAGGAGAGAGATCTTGGGGTGGTGGCAGTTAGCTTGATGAAACTGTTGACCTAGCATGTGGCAGCTGTGTAAAAGACCATACTTGGGATAATCAGGAAAGGGATTGAGAATAAAATGGCAATATTATTATGCCATTGTACAAATTGATAAGGCCCCATCTAGAGTATTGTGTCCCATTCTGGTCACCGTATCTCAAAAAGGATATAGTAGAACTGGAAAAGATAGAATGATCAAAATCATTAGAGGGCTAGGTTACATACATGAACTCCATGAAGAAAGGCTAAAAGGCTTGTGGCTCTTCAATCTAGAAAGAAGGCATCTAAGGGGAAACATGATTGGAACATATAAAATTATGCATGGTATGGATGGAAGGAAATTTTTTTCCCTCATGCATAATACCAGAATCAGGGGATAGCCACTAAAATGGATGGAGACACAAAATATACAAAAGGAAGTATTTCTTTACCCAGCTCATAACTCATCTGTGGAATGCCTTGCCCCAGGATGCTGTGATGGCATCTGTTCTAGGTGCCTTTAAAAGGAGATTGGGCAGATTTATGGGGGGGAAAAACCATCATGATGACTGTATGCAACCTCTAGATTTTAGAGATAGCCTGATAGACCAGGTAAGACAATGGGGGTGGGGATGAACTGGGTGGAGGGGGAGGGATGGGAGGCAGCAGGAGATGTAGATCCAGTGACAATGGCACACATCAGATCCATCATTGTTTTAGTGATGTTTTAGACAAACATACAAATCACAGCTACAATCCTATACATGCTTACTTAGAAACAGTTTCCATTAAATTCAACTAGACTTCTTTCTAAATAAATATACATAGAACTGACTGTCAGACTACTTTCTTCATTTTTTAAATATTGATTATTCTGTTACACATTATTATTGTAAAATACTTTGAGGCCATTTTATGGCAAAAGACGAAATAGAAAGGCAAGGTAGAAATACTACAACAAAAACATGCATATTACCTGCAGCAAAGTGCAAGAAAAGCCTAATCAACTACTGTCTTGCTGCAAAGCAGCACTGGGAGGAGACAATTTGGAAATTTGGAATGGAAATTGATCCATAATGCATAACCTCCACCCTGTAATTCAATTTGCATAATGTGCACATCAGATTCCCAGAGTTGGTGAACTGGAATATGGCAATCCTACACGGCTATGGCTGAGAATGTAGGAAATGCCTTTCCTATAGCATTGCTCCTTGCATCAAGGTCTCAATGAAAATAGTCTCAATGAAAGGTCTCAATGAAAACTTCCTTTGGTGCCAACTGCTTCCACAGAATGCAAGCAGGAGCTACGCATTTCACAATACACCTGGTTTAACTCCTAAAGAGATACTGAAGTAATGACTTACCTCTTACTCGAGATAATACCAACTCCTTCATTATCTGCATCATGACAACTCCAAGGAGCATGATTGAAACCAAGTGATATAATCTCCAAGGAGTTAGTGCAAGGAACCTGTAAGGAGGAAAAAGTGAAATAGCCTTTTAATGTTCAGATGCAGAAAGCTTCCCTTGCCATATGAAATCAGAAGAGCACAGGTGGGCAATTGAAGACCCATGGAGTATGCCTTGTTTGGTTAAGAATACAACCATCCCAACTTCACACTTTGCTCATTAGCTCACTGAATGGTCCAAGGCAAGCCATGTTCCCTCTGTTTCAACCTGATGAAAAGTAGTCAACTTTACATGGGAGAACATCTCAGGTAATGTGAGGACATACAAAAAGGGCAGCTAATAAAAAGTATAATATAATGATGATAAGCAAGAGGAGCTGGAAAGGAGGGCTGAAGTGCAGGAAAGTTTTAATATTAGCTGGTAAAACATCAACTTGCCATCAAACATGAGATGTGACCAAATTGGTGTGTCAAAAATCTGACATGTGAATACAACTGAAAAGGTTGGGCGGCTCCATGCCTCTCTAAGGTATTTAGTATTTCAAAAACTCATTAGACTTGTGTTTCCATTTTCATGATAGCACATAAAAGCTTTAAACGCAACTAAGGAGTTTACATTGAACTTTTGTAACTCCCTTTCTCCGCCATTCAAGATTTTTCTTATTTAGATTTATATCCTACTCTTTTTCAAGATGGGTAACAATAATTTACAGATATAATAAGTTACCACTGCACTGGTACTATGACAAAACAACCTGAGCTTCTATATGAATACAGGATATTGTATATATAATAGATGAATATTTTCAGTGGGTACAAATTAATGTTGCTATATAGTGCTCCTGACCTAACAACACAGTTATGGAATCACAGAGTTTGAGGGCAACTCTGGAGAGGGTTGGACTCAGCCTGAAATAAGAAACTCCTTTGTAGAGCATCTCCAAAAGACTCTTAAGCCTCTGCCTAAAGAATTTTAGTAAGGGAAAATTACTTATCCACTTAAGAAAGTACCCAATTACTTCATTTGGTAATTGGTCAAACTGCTCTTACTAGTCTTCCTAATATCCAACCAAACTCTCCCCTGCTGTAGCTTAAGCCCATAAAATCTAGTTCTACTCTCTGGGGCAGCAGAGGGCATATTAAAAAAAAACATTCACCCTCTTCCATGTGATAGCCCAGGTATTTAAAGAGCCCTAACATGTCACCTCTCAGCCTTCACTTCTCCAGTCTAAATATACCAAGTTCCCTCAAAGTTTCCTTACAGGACTTGTTTTCCAGATCATCTTTGCTGCCCTTCTCTAAATCTGTTCTAGTTTGGCTGTATCCTTCTTAGAGTACAGAACACGAAATTTGATACAGTACACTAGATAAGATCTGATCTTCATGGAGTAACAGGGAACCAATATTTCTCATTTTTGAAGCTATTCTTCTACTATGCAACCAAAAATTGCATTTACCTTCTTTGCAGCTGTATCACACTGCTGACACATACACACGTTCAGCTTGTGATCCACTGCAATATCAAGAAACATTTCACATATTGTACAGCCAAGCCAGGTATCTCCCACCTGTACCTTTACCTTTGTGTTTTGTTGAGGCTTTTATGTTCAGTCTCAATGAGAAACAAATATTCTAGTGAGACTGAGAGGGCTGTCACACTGCTGTTAGACAAGCAGCCTGGCTTTGCTTGAATCTCCTTCTCACTGTAAGACATAAGAGGGATGAAGCATTGGCACTCCACCCTTTTCCCTGTGACTGAAGGAAGGAAAGTCAGAACCACTGGCATATTACCTTTATTATTTTTTATACAGCTTAGAGCGCAATCCTATACTAAGGTGGCCTAGTAAGGCCGTCATAGCAGGGTTGTATCATAAAGCCCATTAGGAGGCAGCAGCAGCAACGTCCAGGACAAGGGGAGGTTTTCCCCTTGCACCCGCGAAAGCCCCAGTCACCCCTATGGGCATGTTCAGACCTGCACCTTCTGCTTTGCAGGCGCAGAGGAACGTGCGCGGGAACAGCCCAAATTGGGGCCACCATGGCCGGGCATTAGGATTTGGCACTACGGCCATCCTGCGTCACAACCGCCGTCTCCGCCCACTGCCGTCTCCGCTGCCTAGTTACGCTCCCAGAATGCTCTGGAATGCCCTTGTGGTGGCCCTGCGCCAACAGAGCAATGCCGACGCTTGACTGGCGCATGGCCGGCACTGCTCAGGTCATGGTGGTGCCTGAGCGCTGGCACTGCTGCTTGCGCCGGTCCAGCGCTGTCGCAGAAGCGCTTTACGGCATGTTTGCGACAGTGTTCAGCCGGTGCAAGGGGGGTATAGGATTGCGCTGCCCATCTTCCCTAGTAACCAGGGAAGTTTATCAGCATGAGACGTAACCGCAGGTGGAGGAAGGCCCTGCCAGAGAAGACAATTTCTCTCTACCGGAAAAGAGCTGCTCCTTGGTGTTTTCTCCCTCCAGGAAGTGCAAAACAGAGTAAGGGGTAGTAGTAGAAAGTGAAAGTACTTAAAGCCTTTTCAGCCTGTGGGGGCAATAGGTGATCCTTCAGAGTTTGAAATTAGTAGAGATGGGCTGCTTTCTATGGGATCAACATAATGGGTAGGTTGGTTTCAAGTAACCACCTAAATCCCATTAGGCGATTGGGATTTATGCAGCCTGCATTCAAGACTTCAGCTCTGGTCGTCTCTAGTACTAATAATTTGCCCAAGTGGGGATGATAAATTGTGATTCAAAGCATAGAGAAGTTTGCTCTGAAGAAGTTCAAAAAATAAAAGCATGGAAAGCTTTTTATTTCATTTAAAAAATTCAAAAATGTAACTGAAAAGCAATTGTAAATGTTTATTGAATTAAAGGTTCCTGCAAATCCTTCAGCTAATATTCTAAATTTAGCAACCTAAGCTACAATAGCTTTGTGCCTAGTCTAATATACTTATTGCTTTAGACAGGAATGATACGAACAGTCTCTCCCAGGAATAAAATCGGTTTCTATAAAAACTAGCATCTTCAAACAGAATTGCTTTATCCCCTCTAAAACTCATTCAGTAACATACATATTAAAAAAAAGTGCAAAAGAAAATAAGGAAGAAAGACTTGGATTCCTACAGTTACACACAAGACTATTTACCATTTATGCTGAAGTGTCCCATTATAGTACATCTAAATTTGGATGAGCAACTGACAGCTTCCTCCTGGACCAAACTAGACTGCTGAGGGAAACAGCAGGAACATTTAACCCTTTTCCTCATCTCAAATACCACATTTCTAGAACCCCTGAGGAGGGAACAGATAAAAAGAGAAATCTGGAACAGAAAAATGGTGGCAGGGAGGACATTCAACAACACACTTTCCTCCTGCTTCTCTGCTCCAAATAACCCTTTCCCCAGGCTATATTCCCTTATAGAAAAAGTGATCAGGGCTCATATGCAAGAGAGTGTGCATTTGTCCCAGTGCAGTTAGTCCCTTCAGCTGTGAAAAGATATTTTCCCTCTGTTCTTTCATTGCAAAAAAATACAAGTATGTACACACACACAAAAAAAAATCCTATTGTTGTACTTAAGGAAACTAAACAGGGCACTCTCTCGTTCACTGACAATCAAATAATATACATAGACATTATTTTTTCAGCACTATGCCCCCCCCCAAAAAAAACCTTTTAACCAATTAAAGAATGTATACCCAAGTTACACTCCCTACGCCTATATTCTATACTAGTCACTGCACTGGGTGCCTCACTCTTCTATTGTTCTTCTGTACATTTTAGACAAAGACTTCAATCTTCCTTCCTTGGTCCTCATATGTACAGCTGAGAAGAAGGCAACAGAAGCAGCATTGCAACTAGTTACTTGCCTTCAGGAAGCTTCTGGGCCCATACTCCCTGCCACACTAAGTAGGCTACAAATGACTACCACAGGTATACCCTGAATTAGCACACTAGCAATTAGTCAATACTTTTGTAGGTTATCTTTCAAAGTTATCTTTCAATCTACTTACACAACACAAATCAAAGCAGATAACCTGCATATGAGCTCATAGTGTCCACCTAAAAAGTTAACCAATCTTAAATAGGAAAAACCTTGTATGGACACATTTAGAGCCAAATTAGACACACAAGGCCAAAATATTAGTGTATAGTTACAGCTTAAATGTGTGTAGCAGCTGTAAACTAAAGGGAAATAAACCCCCACCATCTAGGTCTTAGGAGTTGAAATTGACAGGCCTCATAACTACATGCCTGGTCACCTGTGAAAAGTGAGAATTACCTCCAGCCAACAAGGCAAAGAAGATTTTGAAAACAAGAAAGGAATTGGGCTTTTCCTTCTTCGAATTCTCAATGGCCTGGTTCAAACTCAAGGCAAAATTCTATCCAGCACTGATGCAACCGTGCTAATGAAGCATGTGTTGCATCGTGTGGAGGGAGAGGGTAGGCACAGAAGCCTCCTCCAGGAAAGAGAAAATGTGTTCCCTTTCCTTAGGGCTGCATTGTGGCTGCATTGGCACTAGAAGGATGGACATGACTGAGCCCCCAACTACGGTTTGTTGTTGTATGCACAACTCATAGTAGGCTCATGTGATTTCCCATGTCTGAATGCATGGGAAGGAAATTAGAAGCTTCTGTTAGCATGTAGCAGTTTCCAGTAAATCACAGTTTGTCATTTCATTCAGTGGTGTCATTCAAATGATTTAGGAACAGGAACTCACTTTTGAGTTCAAATTCAGATGTTGAAAAAAACACACCAAAAAAACCCCAGAAGCAGCCACGGAGCCCGTTAGGATCCGGAACGCCCGTTCTGGTCCGTTCCCCCTGAATGACATCACTGATTTCATTCAAAAGCTGCTTGCATGTTGTGACTTGAACAAACAGTGGCTTATACACAAATCGTATCTTGTTTTGATATTCTGGCTTGGAAACAAAACTATGGTTTGCACAAACCACAACTTTGGGACAAATTTGTAAACTGGGGTTTGTTGTAAACTGTATTCCTCCTCTCATGTGTTAGAGATGGAGGAGCATGTGAGCCATAGGCTCACCATAGTCTGAGGGCAAAGCATAGCTGGCTGCTTTGCCTGAATCAGGTCAATATGTATAAAAAATTATTTCATGGGCTGATTTCCAAGGCTAGTTGCAATACACAGATATCATAGGTTAGTCTAATAAATACTTAAAATACTGCTTTTCTAGAAGTCCAGAGTCTAGCCCCGCTACAAAGAAAAGGGGATTAAATACACCCTAATTATACTTACATAGTCCTCAGTTAACATACCAGGGAGCTTCAAACTAATAACAGAAGGAGAAATGTCTATTAATGTTTTACACAATAGTGAGGCTCACACCACAGACAAAAGTAATCCAGAAAGATACTATCAAGACTTGACAGAATCCTCTGAGCAATCCTCCCTTCGGCCTGTAAAAATGTGGAAATCTCCCTTATGTACAGAACATATTTGCATGGAATCAAAATCCAATGGCATCAACGCTTCAGCAGATTTGCAAGCAATTCAAGTACTTCTCAGGTAACTTCAGTGTCCAAACTGTGAGATTTGGATCTCTGAAGTAAACAGTGCCTCAACTGTATATTGCACTCATGAGTAATTAAAACAATGACCTAACTCTAAGTACTTCCTACAGCAACTTATTATACTGGAGTGGGGGAAGAAGAAAGAGAATGAGAATCCTGATACTACCTTAATTAAAAACACACATACTCTTTGTCTTGAACACACTAAGCGATCAAGAGGTTAAAATGAGTACTTGCCTCTGGATTATTCCCTGGATTTAGAGCAACTATTAAAAAAATCATACCAAAAATATTCATACAAGTAGATCAAGAGCTGCAACAAATCCAATTCACCGCAAAGAGGATCCTTGCCCAGATCTATTAGCAGATTACATGAATTTGGCAGACTCTCACTAAGCACCCAATCAGTCAATAACCACAAAATTGCAGAATGAAACTGGAACACACAAAGCTCACTGCAAATCAGAAGCTTACAGCCAATGTGACAGGAAAGTTTGGAACCTATTTTGATATTTTCAATATAAGATTTAGATTAGAGGCCATATGGCAGGCCTGCACAATTCTAATCCAACAGCAGCCACCAGAAACATATTGTGATTTGTCAGGTACTTGAGAGCTCCCATGTTTTTGCAGACTGATCCTGCTGGGCCCAACACCGGTTGTACGCCCATACCATTGGTGCCAGTGTTACAAAAGTGCCATAAGACACTTCTACTGCCAGTGGGATGGGCTTACTGATTATGATGGGCCAGCACCAGTATGCCCCAGAGCAGAGGTGGTGAGCTCTTTTAGGGCAGGGCAGAAGTGGGCTGGGTAGGGTGAAGTGGGCCCATGGGGGTGGGTGGGATCGGTGGTGGCCTCCACCACAGTACCCTATCCTCTCTGTTGGGCTGTGTGGCTCCCACTGGATGCAGCAGTTGCAGTTTTGGTACCACTACTCCTACAGGAGCTGGGCAGTTTAAGATTGGCAACAGGTAACAAAAGCAGGAATTTCATCGATCCTTGGTGAGCTGCAATACATAGCTGGGAATTCGCATTTGACTGGGTAGTCACAGAACATGCATATCTGCCATACAAACAGAAAGAAAACAGAGTTGACACTTCACTACATAACTAACATCACTGTATTCAGTCGGGCTTCCTTTTGAGTAGACAGTGCATAGAATTATGCTGTAAATGTCACCTGATAAAGAACAAGAGAAGGGATTTTGACTCCATAATATTACTTTGTTATGGTTACACAATCTCTTTTCCTCTCCCTGATTGATATAAGTGATTGGTTTAATGCAATTTGGGACTACCTGAATATTCTCTCTCTGACAGTGAAGTAAAGTACTTTTGAACAGAAATCAAAACTGCACAATTGTGCTGACAGCACAGGGTATGTAACATGGAGAAACACAAAAGCTATGGAGATAGAGAAAAATAAATAAATTGCATGACATAGAGATCCGTTTAGATACCAGGAAAAGAGTGAGCTGAACCAAGACAAGAATGACAGTTTCAAGAATAAAACAGTAGACAAGTAGTTCAGTCCTATTTCTATGGTTGGGCAAGATGGAGAGTTCGTGCAACCTGGAATGTTGTCATCTTACTGGCTGACTAGTTTGCAGAATCAGCCTGATCTCCAAGGCAACCATGATGCCTTCTGATACACACTTCATGCAGCTACCTCCCTATTATTCCACCTATCCCTATAAGCGTAGCTCCTCCTTTCCTTTATATTAAGTATCCTTTAGGCTTATCTGATGTTCCCTGACCTCATCCTGTTGCAGCTAATTTGCCTTCTTCAGTGCATGGCTTGAAACGCCCATTTCAGGACTCTCCCTTTTGCTTTCAGCCATCCCCCTGGGATCATTTATTTGTTCCCAGGGGCTTCCTTTCATTTCCTTCCAGAATGTCCCCGGGGGGAACCATTTTGCAACAACACCTTTAAAAAAAGAAAGACAGGAGAAACTAAATGGGAAGGAGGATCTAGCATAGGGGATATAAGCACAGAAATAACACAGAAGAACTCACTTGTTAAACAGAAATTACAAGGACAAAGCTTAACATAAGGATGAAGGTACCAGATCTCAAGATTAATTGGGTGCTCTCTATTATGGAAATACCTTAGATATGAGGAAACTGACTGTGTCAATGCTGAGAAAAAGCATAGCTATTACACATCATGCCATTATTATGGAGATTACTAGTACAGTCTGCAGCAATGGTCACTAGCTTCAACAGCTTTTTTTTTTAAAAAAATAGACAAATTCATGGTGGATGGAGCAACTTACTGGCTATTGACAGCAAAATGGAACCTCAGGACTCAGAGGTGATATGCCACAATCCCTGGGAAATATGAATATTATTGCATGTTAAACTCCCCAGATAAGAATACACCCAAGGAAGAACACCAATCAGGGGGTCGTTCTTGCTTTCCCATTCTTGCTGTGAGCCATCTGGATGGCCACCACAGGCGACATCCCTGAGGGAGTGTACCCTTAAGCTTGTACGTTCACTCTGCACATGCACAAAGGCATCTTTTCTTTAACATTTTCTTTACATGTTTTCACGTGCAGCCCCAGAAGGGACAATAGGATTGAGCCAAGGTTCAAACAGGAAGCTGATAAAAGAGAAATCGGGAGTCTGTGGGAAGAGAGCGGTGCCTATGTGCAATCTATAGGTGTATGCGTATAGCCCAGGGACCGAGGTGGATGCTGTGCATGTCTCACCAGAAGAGCAGGTTGGCGCAGAGGAACCCGGCCAGGGTGCGGAACGGCCTCTTCCAAGTCAGCGCCTCGGCCACCCAGGAACGCCCACCAGCAGGCTCCGACTCCTGCCGCCCCTCTAGCTCCTCCGCCAGCTGCTGTTCCCTCTCTTGGCGGCGCGACGACAGCTGCTCCCGTTCACCAGCCATCTCGGCCAGGGCAACTGACATAATAATAGGGAACCGAGAGGAGGCGAGCCAGCTGAGGCTTGTGTACATCCGGGCACACACAAGCCATTCCGCCTCCTCGAGGGGCACCGGCCAATAGGCGCCTCCGATGGAGCCGGGCAGTGGCGGTGATTGGCTAGCTTAAAGCGAGACCCTGAAATACACAGCCGAGGAGGGAGGAGGAAAAGGGTTAATTTGGAAACCGCTGGTGGGGGGCGGTGGAGGGATGGGAGTGTGTATGTGGGGGAAGCGCTGTGACGTTATGCGTGTATTAGTAGTGCACACTCGCTCCCCACCCCCATTTTGTGTCTAGAGCGCTGGGCGTGGACTGTGCAGTGAAAGGGAAGGAGAAAATTCTGCTCTTATTGATGGTGTCGAGAAGACAGCACAGGTCAGAAGCGCTGTAGAGGGCAGGGGCAAAACAAAGCTTTCCATTGGTACAGCCGGGGGAGGGGAGGGAGTGGCATGTGATAACGACAGTCAAACACGTGAGGACAGTTGGCGCGATTTCAGTCTTTTATTTATTTCCCGGTAAGGAAGGGACGTGGTGGCACTGCGGGTCAAACCGCTGCTGCTGGGCTTTCAGACTGGAAGGTTGGGAGTTTGAGGTCCAGTTGCTTGTCCCAGCTCCTGCCAACCTAGCAGTTTGAAAGCACCTAAAAATGCCAGTAGATAAATAGGTACCACTTCGGTGGGAGTGCACTACCGGGTATAATCATGCTGGCCGCATGACCGCAGAAGCTTGTCCTTGGATAAATGCCGGCTCTACAGGCTTAGAAACGGAGATGAGCACCGCCGGCTGTAGTCGATCACACTAGACCATTCGGTCCTGGGGAGACTACCTTTTAAGCATTGTTAGGCTGCTGCTAACACCGCCAGTGTACAGTTTGCAAATGATAACGATGAAACCCCTGAAACAATTTTAAATAATCCCCATTAACAGAACGAATGAGCAACACAAAAGCAAATAGCATGGAAAGTCAAAAAGGCCATCTGCCCAAAGCAGGGTCTTCAGCCTTATCCTCCAAAAGGGCAGCAGAGAGGAGGCTGAGAGAGCATCTCCTGGAAGTTCTAGAGTAGTGTTTCTCAAAGTGTGGGACAGGACCCGATGTCAGGTGGGCAGACGCAACTGGCCGTGGCACAGTCTCAGGGCGTGCGTGCACCGTAACAAAGGAAGGCTTCCCCGTGAAACAGAACGCTCCATTCACATGGGGGAGGGTGTCAGCAGTGCCCCAGATCCAGCCTACGGGCCATAGGGCACAGGGGCTACCTAGAGAAGGCCCTTCTCAGAGGCATAGCTAAGGCTGACTTTCTGGGGTCAGAAAATGTTGTACCCCCACCCCCATGATAAAATCAAATTCAAGTAAATAAATAGTTTTCTGGTTAATTGGCCGTAACACTTGATAGAACACATATATACCAACACCTTTGCATTCTGCATTAAATTACCTTTCCAATGATATATACTGTATATATAACATGATGGTATTATTCACACTTGCCAACGTTTTCACAATTTTCGCTACTAATCCTGACTTAGGACTGTAATGATGAAAATCAGCACTTTGAATTTGTCCACAATACCATGAAACATGTAGTTATGTTTAGTATCAAATAGTGCATTTCCTTGACAAAAGCACTTTTTGTCTGAGAAGTAAGTACTTTCCTAGGCAGGAGTTAGATAAATTGCATTCGGTTTTTATTGTTCTTATTTGTCTGTAACCTGAAGACCTGTTTTTCTTTTTATGTATCTAAGTGCAAGTGCCTGTTTGTGTATGATTCTCTTTTTGTACTTATGTCTTCTAAACAAACTCTTGTTTTTACAAGTTGTCCTATCGTTCAGGGCAATTTTTTCCCCATCCTTGGTGGCTTCTCAGGATTAGCGGTGTCTAGAGCAGTGGTTCTTAACCTTGTTGGAGGTACTGAACCCCGCAAGTTTCATACGTGCATTCACCAAACGCTTCATAGCTGGAAAAATATAATGTTTTTTTTTCAAATTCAAAATATATATATATATATATATATATATATATATATATATATATATTTTATTCGTGCACAAAATGAACCATGCACCAGTTGCACATAAAATCACTGTGTTCAAAGAACAAAACCAATAAAACATGAATGTCACACAAAAACATAACTCAATGAATATTTACTGCAAATCAATGTGACTTTTGCTGTTGCCTTATAGAGACAAGTTCAGACACACCTCCGCCGAACCCGTGAGACTGACTGACCAAACCTCTGGGGTTCGATTGAACTCAGGTTAAGAACCACTGGTCTAGAGCATGCAGATGTGCTGAGTACTAAGGAAACCAGGCTTCACTCCTCTGGCAACCAGTTTTTCCACTTACCTAGAGAGGTGAGGTGAGGAAGCCCAATCTCTGATTTGGGGATGCAAATTTCCATTCCTCATGACAGTGTATTTCCTGAGCTTTTGGTGTTAAAAGTCCTTGCCAACCTGCCAGAAGGGGCACAAGGCTACCCTGGACTACAACAGTATTATTGTATTGTATCTATTAAATTTTCCTTCCGAATCCGTTTTCTTTTCATCATACTTCGATGGCTTCTTTGTAGTTTCCTGAGCGTGCAATTGAACAGTTTCTACATGTCTCTCACAGGCTTTCAAATTACATGGATTACTCACTCATGGCTGCTTGGTAATTTCTAATTCTAACCAAGTAATTATATTTTTTACTACTATATTAGCCTTCAGATATTAGTTGAATGTCTGAAGATGGCTAGTCTCATACTTTACCTAGGGTAGACAGCTGAGTGACTGGATTTCTTTTTCACATGGATGTTCCATGTTTTTGACCAATGTGGTCTGTGATGTCGGTTTGTAAGGATTTTCTTTGAACTCTAATGCTCAATGGCTAGCAGTCCAATCCTAACCAGGGCTGAAATAGGCAGGGTGACTGGCCTGCACCATATCCAGCCCGTTAGGAGGCGGCTGTGGCCCAACTTGGAGTAAGGGAATGTTTGTCCCCTTACCCTGGATAAAGCACCAGCCACCCCTATAGGGCTACTGGGAACTGTGCCAGCAAAATCACTGGTGCAAATCCAAGCACCCCTGTAGAGCCAGCTCCTGGATAATTGTTGGATCCTGGTTTCACCCCCCTGTGGCAGTCCGCCCACAGGTTTGCCCTCCCCTCACCCTCTTCCTCCTTCCCTTCACCGTCCAGGCTGGCTTCCATACGCCTGTCTTAACTGTTCGTTGCGAGGCTGGGTCCTGGTGCGCTGTCCTACCCTGCTCCTGAGTCATTGCTAACACACTTTACAGCATGTTTGCGACAACACTGGGCCAGCACAAGGGTCTTGTGCTGGCCCAAGGCTGTTTGGATTGTACCCTAAAAGATATCCATGCACATTCCCCTCAGGTGATCCTAATCAGTACAGCCTTATTGTGTTGGTGATTCTTCATCAATCTCAGTGCTCTTTCTATTAAAAGTTATTTTAATGTTTGCAGTGTTTCTGAGCTTTCAGAGGATTTCCCTACTCCCCAATAAACACCTGTGATTTTTGATGCTTTGGGGTGTTTTTAAATCATAATACCTTTTCTGAACTGCATATTATAAATAATTGCTTATTTCCCCCCAGTATTTTTCTCTTCTCCATTTTCCCCCTTTTTCTGTTGTCTCCCTTGTGACAATGTATAAGGTTGATTTTTTTTTAATTGTTGGGCAGCCTAATCCTATCCTGTGCTGGAACAGGCAGGCTAGGTGGCCTGCACTGTATCCAGTGTAGGTTAGGAGGTGGCTGCAGCAAAACTCAGAATAAAGGACATTATTTCCACTTACCTCATGTTTCACAGCATCCACTCCAGTGGGGCTACTTGAATCTGCGTAGGATTCAGTAGAGCTACTTGGCCTCCCAGGCTGGTCCCACCCCCTCCCAAGGCTGGGCCACCTATCACTCTGCCCATAATCTGCCCCTCCCCAACCCCCCATGCTATCTCCCTCAGCCATCTGAAATTCACCTCTATGGGCCTGGGATCTGGCGTGGAGAGGCTGGTGCAGGGAGACTAAAAACATTCCCAGAAGAACTCAGGGGAAAGAAGGGGATGTTTTGGGGGGCCAAGGAGGAAGAGGGAAGAAGTTAGTGGAGAGAGGAGGAAGGGGGTATGGTTCAGGCCTCTGCAAAAGAATAGCTGGCGGTAGCCTGAATTGAAGGCTACAGGTAAAGGCTGTCTAGAAACAAGCTCTGAATGCATTTGATCCACTTACAATGGAGCTAGTTTCTCCCATCAAACAAACACTTATAACCAATAGCCCAGGTCTTTGAAAAGAGATCACCAAAGGGAAGTGACATTTTCCCTTGTCTTGGAGGACTTGAACAGTTACATAGATGATGGGGGGGTGTCACTGAAGTCACAGGATCCTGGAAGCACTCCTGTACCATTGCCACCTAGGTCCTTCCCCCTTGCTTGCAGCTGCCCCCCATTCTGAACACGACCAGAGTTGTGGT
Source organism: Lerista edwardsae (assembly GCA_029204185.1). Lineage (NCBI taxonomy): Eukaryota > Metazoa > Chordata > Lepidosauria > Squamata > Scincidae > Lerista > Lerista edwardsae. The sequence goes on from JAJKFI010000037.1 coordinate 10,332,855, forward strand.
TGCATCCAGAGGGTGTTCTGAAGGCTGGGGAGGCCACATGCCCGTATCACCCCTGACAGTAGTGCAGTCCTCGGGACAGTACCACTGCATTCCCCCCTCCCCACCCTTTAAACTGGCTTCTCAGGATGGGGCACTGCAACACTCCAGTTTGAGAAGCTCTGTTCTGTTCCCTTCTGCACTTTCTCCCTATGTCTGGGTTTACTAAAATAGATCCTTTTGTTGCACTTTTCATCCTCACCTCCTTCCCTTGCTGATGTATACAGCTGTGTCATTGGCACAACACAGAATCCTTGTGCACAATTATTTTCCCCTCATGTGCACGTTTTTTAAAAAGCACCGCTAGGTAACACAGTGACCAGAAGACTCTGCAGAGCAATGCGGGGAGGGGCTGCTCCCATGGATTGGAAATAGATCCAAGAGCATCAGATGGATCTATTTGCAGCAGCTTCAACTGCCTCCCTAAACTCTCCATACCCAGTATACCTTCATATGAGATATTGTTATTTAAAGTGTAAACTGAGTTTGTCTTTTCTACCTATACTAGCACTATATGACCTGCTAGGCAATTATGCCTCCTGTGTCACAATGCTGGGGTTCTGGTCTCCATGGGAACAGGATGCAGCAGAGCCCTTCAGGCTCACTTTGAAAGTTGGACTTGCTGCATTGTGACTGCATTCACAGGGGTTTGCCTGGGTGATCAAAGGCATGTGACCAAAGACATTGGAGGCCAGAACTACAGAGAAGCTTAAGCTGGTAGGCCACTGTGGGTAACAGGATGCTGGGCTAGATGGAACTGATCCAGCAGGACTTTTTTATTAAAGTTGAGCAAACATTTAGAAGATGGGGCAGAGCAAACAAATATGGAGAAGTGAACCAATATAGAATCAGAGAGACTGAGTAGGAACAGTTAGAGTGATTGCGTCTAGCTATTAACTGCAGGAGGGGGAAAAAGATGGGACACCCTTAGTTCTGAGAAACGGTTCAAAGGAAACAGAATTGATCCCACTGCCTATTGTGGCAATGCTGGGTAGTGTGCTGCTGGGCGACAGTGGGAGATTGGAGCCTTCCTGTGTATGTTGTTGGAGCACCAGTCACCCACCAAGGAAGGTAAGATGGTGAGGGGGGGGCAGGGCAAGACAAGGCTGGGAGGAATGGGAAGGCTGCAGGAGGGAGTGGATTGGCTGTGATGGTGCATGCCAGATTCTGTCTCCTCTAGTAGCTGCCTCCACCACTTCTCTCTCCTCAGACTTATGCCGGCGAAATTGGTCCAAGACCCATTGCAGAGCAGGATACCTATCCAGGGGTAAGAGGGTTTGGAGGGGAAGCTTTCCCCTCCAAAGACTCTTAATCTGCCACCCCACCCCCCACCCTGCTGGATGCAGCTCACCTTTTTTTGGTGTGGCTACACAAGTGGAAGATGAAAGGATAGGATTGGGCTGAAAGAGGTTCAAATAACTGTCAACCCTCCTCCTTTTCAGGAAGTAAACCTCCTACTAACAAGATGGGATATTTAGAGCAAATGATTCAAAGGCTTTGTTTATACATAGGTTCTTGAAGTTAATTTCTTGATAAACTTTCATTAGAATCAACAATAATCACTAAAACAACAGTGATCATGAAAATACTGCGAGGGGTATATACACTATCAACTGTTAGCACAATCCTTACTGTGTGTTGAGCCCGCACAGTCATCCCTGCACTGGGTCAGAGAGCAGCAAACATGCCTTCACAGTGCTTCCCAGGTTTGCACCAGTGATATAGCTGGTGCAGATCCAAGAAGCTCCATAGAAATGGCTGGGGTTTTATGTGGGGTAAAGGGATATACCCCCTTACCCTTAGAAGACTTCCAGCTACCTCCTGAGCTGCACTGGATGCAGCATAGGCCATGTGGCCTGGCCCTGCTGCACCAGCAGCACTGAAGATTGAGCTGCCCAACAGATTCATCTTCAGTTTTCTCTTTTATTTACATAACTAGCATTTTGGTACCTGGCGTTGCCTGGGTAGTTATTTATCCCAAGATTCTATTAGACACAAAAAGGAATGAATTCTACCAATCAGCTCAGCCAATTGTTCCAGGCGTTCCAGCAGGGCATGGTGGACGTTTTGTTTCACACCCTTTCTCAACCCCCACGCCGAGGGGGGCTGAACCCGGACTCCAACGGCGTGGGGAGCATCACCCAGATCCCAACATCCCAGATCCGTTCTGCAGGACTTCTGTTCAGCAGCTGTTCAACACTTTAAAGACTTCAGGTGCTGAAAAGGTTATACTCTGCATGTCATAATCAGAGTGACATCAGCAACGACATCATATTAGATTGCCTCAGGACACCACATATCAGCTGAAGTATACACACACACACACACACACACACACACACACACACACACACACATGTTCTGGCCCCCGCAACGTTTGTCGCCAGGCCGCAAGGTGTCTGCGTGCCAAGTTTGGTGTCCATCGGTCCAGGCGTTGCGGAGCCTATGCAGAACATACACACACACACATACATCCTTTTATATATATATATAGATTTTTCATTAGTCAGGTTATGGAAGTTCAACCAGCATACTATATCAATTATTTTAAAAAGAAAATTTTAATATTTCTAAAAAAAACTTTATAAACTGAAGACATATTGAATATTGTGCTGATAATGCCATGTCCATATTAAGAGCAGTCTATAAATAGTTTTCAACTACATGTGCTATCTAATACAGCAGGTACAGAAATGTAGGCATGTTACAGATGTATGTAACAAAGGATGAAAAATTCAACTCTAGAAGACATTACAAAAAATTATGAAAAAGCCCCCAATTTGTTAATAAAACTGGCTTATAAAGAAACTCTACAAGTGGGACAACTATAGCTCTGAACTATTAACATGTACAGAAAGACTGTTTACACCATTGCACATTATTATTCCCTTTACTTTATGAGGCTGTGAAACATGGAATAAAGTTAGAGTTGACCCAGGTCATATACATGCACACACATGAAAGGGTTGAGGTTGGCTGGGGTGGGAAGAAGGGAAGGCAATATTGCTAATAGTCCATAAGGAAAGCTGCCTGCAGCATTCCAACAAAGACGCTTCTTTCCCTTGTCATAAACGAACCAGCCAGTTTGTTAGTGCAAGTTGGCTGAATTAGCTCTTCCTTAATATGCTAAGTGGTTTATTAAAAACAACAACACACAACCTCTGATAATAAAATGTAGGTCAACAGAGATTGGTTCAAAACATTTTAAGGCACTTCTTACTGCTTGGACAGCAGCACATTAAGTTAAGGCATACAGTATGTTATCTAGAGGTAAGTTTTGGAAGGCTTGAAGTAAGCTGGCCAACAAGTTTAGTATGCAACTAATGCAAGCAGATGTTATATTTCTAAGCTTGCTGAAAATCATGAGTTGATTGAAGGTTCTCCTAGAGACTTGGTTTGATGGTTCTCCTAGAAACTTGAGAGATGTCTCCAATCGCTAATTATGGAGAATCAACAGGTTGGCAGTGTCATGGTCCAGTAAGACAGATTCTCGAGCTTCACCTGGAGCTGCCTTGACTTCCGTGGCTACTCACTGATCGAGAGGTGCTGTAACGCTTTTTCACAATCATACTGATGTAGGCTTTCATTAGTTTGGCAATGTCAACCACCTATCAAGATAAGGACAGAAATGCAAAACTTGTTAGTGCACATTTCATCTGATTATCTTTTTTATGGGGGAGCATACATATTTGAGAGTCCTACACCTGCAGTCTGATGTGGCACAGTCCAGAAAAATCTGCTATTTTTTTTTTGGTTCAGCAAACGTGTGAATTGACTTATCTATTTTATAGAGTGTTCAGAAGTCAGTCATGCTGCGATATAGCCACAATTGTTCACACTTAGTATTTTGAAATAATTTTCACTTCTATCTAAAATAAGAGGAACAGAAACAAGGATCCAGTATAGGTGGGATTGACACAGTCCTATAAAACTGAATTGTCAATGCAGTTGGTCCATTTCTTATGCAAGGGTTACATTCCGAAGTCAGCAGGTAAAGCCAAAATGCATATTGTAGTTAAAACTATGTTCCCTTACTTTAAGAATTAAAAGCCCAATACACGTATGCGTACTGGGCTTTTAATGCTTAAAGTAAGGCATCAAGAGGAGAGCACAATGAGTGGAGGGTTGGTGCTGGATGGCCCTTCTATCTGCCCCTGCGTCTGAAATAAGCTTCCTGGAAGCAGTTGGTGATGATGTCATTATGTCACCACCGCCTACTTCCAGTTGCTGTGCTTTGCATGGGGCACCATCAGCCCTGGGCTCACCGCTGCCACTCATTCTGGTGAGTACAGGGCCCCCACAGGGGAATGGGGGGGACTTGCAAAAATGTTTTACATTGGGCCCCACAGCTCCTAAGGCCAGCCCTGCTATACATCCTCCAAAACACAGCTATAGTTTAGTATAAATGTATACAAGTGTACATTGAGTTTCCTAGATTGTCATATAAGTAAGTAATTTCCAAATTGTCATGTAAGTAAAGTCGGCTTGCATCTTTCATGTGATCGATTTACATAAATTCAAGTATATGCATTTGGCTCCCCTCCAAAAAAGAGAAAAACAATAGTTTGAATAGTGCAGACAACTCTGCCAACCATTCCACATCCTCTATGGCCAGGAACAAGGCTGAAATGGGAGAGTGGCTATTCCCTCACTTATCGTATAATAACCAGTGTAAAACATTTTTGCGAGTCCCCGCCATTCCCCTGTGGGGGCCTAGTCCAGGCACTGCCTCTCTGCCGGCTTGGCACAGCCTGGAAGTGATCTCTCAGGCAAGTGCTAAGGCCCCCTTAGGATCAGGGCCCAATTTGCCCAAAATTGGCCTAAAGCCAGCCATAATGGACAGTATTCTGTACCAAGAAAAATTAAGCAATTCATTACTGCCTAAATTTATGCTTTGCATTTAAAACATTGTTCCGTTTTTAAAAGGCAGCCAAATTAAAGGCAATTGGCAAATATTTTTAGCTACTGATATAAAACAATAGCTTGATCCCCTGACTGTTAGCTTGGAAGCAAGACTCATAAAGGACCTATTCAACTTTCCAGCGCTGATGCAATTGCAGTGCAGCCCTGAGATGAGGGAACAAGTGTTCCGTTACATTGAGGAGGCCTCTAATGGCCCCACAACCACAGGATGCAGCACATGCCCCATTGGAAAGGCTTTATCAGCATTGCAAAGTTGGATAGGATTGGGCTTTAAATTCAATTGGATTAGCTCCCAAATATGTAGGAGATTTGGGGTGCAATTCTAACCTGGAGTTAGGCCTAGGAGTGTGCTGGTCTTAAGCAAAGTAACTATATGGTCGAAGGAAGAGATGATGGTCAGTGAAATTGATAGTGTGGGCTATTTATTTGCCACTTCTAAAAAAATTGGACAAAAAGGTTGACAGGAAAAAAGGATCCCATTTTCAATCTTCTCTTACCTCACTGGTTCCAAAAAGCAGCTCTCTCTCATCCACCACAATCTTATAGATGTTGGCAAAGGGGGCCCCAAAGGAGAGGATATGCTCATACTGAAATACTTCTAAAGGCCTTCCTTCTCCACGTTTGTAGATGGAAACAGCATCAGCACTAACACCCAACCAAAGCTCCTGGGGAAAGCCTCCTTCTTTACACTGGGGAAGGAAAAACATCAAGGAAAAATGGTAGAAAATATATATAGATAATGTCTGAAATCTGCCATGATTGCCCAAAGTAGTTCAAAAATTATTTATCATTTCTATAGCATTTTCAAGGATAGAGCATGCTTACAATTAAGGCTGCAACCCTTAATTGATAACTGAACACATTTGAAAAGCTATTTAATCAAATGAAAGGTATTCCCAAATATTCAGGGAACATATTTAAAAAACTATATGCCCAAACACAGATGGACCTGGCCCCTCCCCCATGCTACAGTGGTGAAAATCAACAAAAGCCAGTGCCGAATGAATTGGAACCCGCTGCCCATTCATCTGCTGGTGCAGAGGCTTGGACCAATGCAGGCCACTCCTCTCAACTTTTTGTGAAGATGGGATAAATGAAAAAAGACACAGGTGGGTTTGGTGGGGCATTTCTATCTCACTGTTGCGCTGTTCCAGCTTCTTCTCCAAAGGTGTGGCAAGAAGACAGAGAAGTTGCTGAAGCAGGAGGAGGCAGTCACATGTTGGACCGCCCTGCTTTACAACACCAGTCATTAATCTAATCTGCATCCACATCTAGTACCTATCTGAAAGTTTAGTAACCAACCCAACTCACACTTAAGAAAAGCAACAAATTCTGCAATACTTAAGAGGCTAGGAAATTGAATGGTCAAGAAGTATATAGTAATACAGTATATAAAATTTCATATGCTCCTTTGATAACCATCTGTAGTATTGAATTTGCATACAATAAAAACAACATAAGAAAAAATGTTGCTTTGTTTCTTGATCATACATGCATATGTTGCTGTAGATGGTGCTGGCTTAGGCATTTCCTCTTGTGTGAGTGACGGGAATGTATCTTGCAAGGTGATGCCTGTCAGCTGCAATTTTTAATCTTAAAGTTAATATATATTGTTAGCTCCTCCTCTTGATAGCAAGTGGATGGAGTGATGAGAGGAGAGCCCTCTGAGCCTGGATTAGGTCCTTCTCCTTTCTGTATGTCCCTGTGTAAGGTTGAGGCAGCCCAGACAGAACCGGAGATGGAGAGGCCGTTTCAGCACTCTGCTGCCTCCTCCCCCTCCCAGAATGCTCTTTCCTTGGGCCTTAATGGTTCCCCGCATATCAAAGGAGTCTAGAGCCACGTTAGTCCTCTGGCAGCCAATCTGCCTTTTTGTCAACTTGGCCCTGGCCTTTTGATGTACTCTGGGTTTCCCACCTCTTCCTGATTCACCCTCCTTCAATTCCCTCTGCCTTTTTTCCCTCCATAGCCTAGTCCTTGTCTCCTCCCTTGCTTCTGGGCATGCATCTTTTTCTTTCACCTGCTATTCCTGCCACCTCCTCCTTCAAGTGACTTTGGTGGCTCAGAACCTGGAAGTAATTCTTGGTGACATCATCACATCACCGCCAATTACTTCTGTGTCTGGGGACTTGGGTGGATAGCGTCTGTGTCCTATGGTCCTCTTAGTATTAAAAGTTGGACTGCCCTGTTATAAAAGCTCTGAAGCTTTAATTAATCACCGCATAAATTGTATGCTTGACGATGGTTTCGTAGTCCATGATTATACTGTCAAGAATAATAGCAGTTTGTTGACATACTCACTTCTACATCAAAGAGTGCTGACCCATAGCCAGGCCACTCCCTAATCAAATTCATATATTTGACCATTGCTTGTTCTTGGTTCATTCCTTGCATTTTTTTCCATTTGTCAATCACACTAGTCCTCGTGGCAGAGATCTCCTCTTTCACCCACATATCAAGCATTTGATCCTCTTCCATCTTCTGCTTGCTGATAGAACTGCTACGGAAACTCCTCCTCAGCGTTCCATCCAGAAAGTTGGTCCGCCTCCTTTCTGGCTTCTCTGATGGAATAAATGTTTTAGTAGATTGCATGATTCGAGACCTCAGCCTCTGCAATGGGTAGACTTCTTCCATTTCTGGTATAGTGATATTAGATGAAGTGTAGTCTCCTTGTAGATACTGAAGCCGCAAGGCAGCAAGGACTTGAAGGGTTTCTTCAGGAGCTGGATAATGGCCTCGAATCACTGATTCATGTGCCTAGCGGGGGAAAATGAAGACATGTCCAGATATGTGACAGAACATTTTGTTAAATTGCTGTTGCTTTACAACAAACTCACAAGGAATGCACAGAATAAAGCTTATTTAACTGGGTTACTACTGTTGGCAAAACACGAAGTACTCAAATAATGACAGCCACCAGAGGGCAGCCATGCACCTTTGGTAGGGAATCTTCCATATACATATGTAAATGTGAAAGAAATTAACCTACTTGCAAATTACTGGACAAAACAAAAGCTATTGCAACACTGAGCAATTCTTTAACTCGTTAGGTCTCCAAGAAATTTATTAATATTTATTCTTTAGATTTCAATGGAGTCCAGAATAAGGACTTAACAAGGATAGTTGTTTGGATAGCATCACTAAATAGGGCCCAATCCTATCCAACTTTTCAGCAGTGATGCAGCTGTGCCAACAAGACAAGTGCTGTATCCTGCAAGGGGGGGGGTGTTCTTTAAGATAATTTATTCCCTTATCTCAAGGCTGAATGGTAGCTGTGTTGGCACTATAAAATTGGAAAGGATTGGGCCGTAAGTAAGGAACAGTGACTGAGAAACTAAAGAGGTGGCTAATGTGGCTGCTAGTTATCACTGCCACTAATAATTCTCATTAATATTCATAGCAACTAAGGGAGGTATATCATATTCCCAGTTTACTGAAGGGTAGATACAGCAGAGATTATGACCTCTAAGGCCGCTTACAGCACAATCCTATGCGTACGTATTTAGAAGTAAATTTCATTGAGTTAGATGGGACTTACTCCCAGGTAAATGTGTATAGGATGGCAGCCTTAGGCCCTCTCCAAGATGCAGCTATTCTGTGTGAAAATACATCTGTGAGCATCTATGTGAGAACTGTGAACATTCACTGCAATACAGGGCTTTCTTTGAGGCAAGAGCCATTCTAGATCCCCCTATGGCACTGCCAGCCATTCTTTAATAGATTTCCTGAGTCTGTGTGTATCCCAGTAGCACGTGACAGCTCAAAGGGGTGGAAGCTTCCCCCTGGGGGTTTGCCCTTCTAGGGGCAGTCAACATCCTGCTCTTGCCAGTGAAAGCAAGACCCAAGTGTTAACAGCATGTTCAAGACTGACCTGGTCATTTGGGAGCAAGCTGCTGGCCACTTCTTGAGGGTTCTTGCAAGCAGGCATAGGATTGTGCTCCAAAACATGCATCCTCCTGTCCCTGATTCACACCAACTGCCATCCCTACTTCTAAACTCTTTTCAATCTCCTATACAAATCAGTTGTACCCTCAATTATGCTTACCGCCTGAATCAGTCTGGATGCTCAGTTTACTTATCCCCTGAAATTGATGGCGCAGATCTGAGTAGCTCTTGTAGGGCTTTCAGATGCAGGAGAGGGGGATAGGATCTGGTGGCAGCCTCTACCGCCATCCCTGCCCCCTCTCAGGGTCAATCCATCCTCTGGCCTCCCCTCCCCCACCCGGTTTTGCCCACTCCACGCCTTCCCTACACCTTCCCCCCACCTAAAAAAGCCTCCCTGCTGAGCGGTTGTTTACTTACTGCCTGGCACGCCTCTCTGTCATCCTGCTGGCATGGAGTCCTATCATTGATTGGCGCTAGCCTCCCTGCCAGTGCCTTCTCCCTCTCAGCCATCACAATGTGCCTTGTACTGCATTTGCCACAACCACTGCCTGGGCAGCATGCAAGTGAGCAGCGTTGCCTGGGCAGGGAATCGAGCTGCCTGGCATTATTTTTAAATGGCTTCTCAGGAGTGATCATCCACCTCTCTGATTTGAGTGGCATGTGCAATTAAAAAAAACCCTCATCTCTAACTTTTTCCAACAAGCACAAAAGTAGACCTTTTTCCATCTTTCTTTACCTGCTCAAACATGAATGCAAATTCCACACTGTCTTTTGGAACGTGCTCAGTGTCCAAGAAGCAGTAGAGCTTGAAGTAAAATTTCCATGCTGGATTATCTTTTTCTGAAGCAGCAGCAGCAAGCCTGGAAAAGCACAAATGCAGAGCAGGTCTGAGTGGAATCAAGTGCTCTCAAACTGACAACATAAATCATGTTTAGGACTGGCACAAAACTTTTCTTTGCTATGTGGAACAAATCCATCAATTTGGTAATTTGGATTTTTTGAACTTGCAGCTAAGGACCAAACTAAACATAGAGCAACTGTGAGTCTGTTAAATATAGGCTTGCCCCGTTTACAGGTTGTGTGTGTGTGTGTGTGTGTGTGTGTGTGTGTGTGCGCGCATTGTACTTTTTATATCAAAAGAAGCAGGCAGAGAAGAGGTTGGAGCGTTTCTCAGGATTAGGGAAAAATATCTCCTTGCCTCCAGCCTGCTCCTAACCTGTATTGGATACAGCGCAAGACACTCAGCCATCTGCACCAGATGAGGTTCAGACTGGGCTGTTAATTATTTCTATAATTAAAATGCTTGTATCCTGCTTTACCTCTCCCCATTGAGAGGTGTCCAAGGCAGCTTACTGTAGTATTTTGTTTAAGACTTTATTTTATTAAACTTTTATTTAACTGTAGTATTTCTACATTCTAGTAGAACACAAATGTAAGGGAGGGGTGGAGACTCTCCTCAGGTATTCAGTGTTGTTGTTTTGTAATGGGGGAGGGGCACAGTTTAGCTTATAAAGGAAGCAGCCATATTGTCTCTTCAACTTGCTAGTTTTCCCTTCTTCTTTCACCCCACAAGGCAGCTGGTGTTTCTCTGTGCAGAGGGAGGTCTTTGCAGGATTTTTGTAAGGATTATATCAATATATGTGAAGCATGTACATATTCCCTATGATTTGCCAGTTATAACAAACCAGCTTTGCTCCAGTATCAGAGGCAGACATTCCAGTTGAGCGAAATCCTATAGAAGAAAAGGCTTCGAGTGGAAAAAGAGTCTCAGTGGGACATGGTGACTGTTGGGAGGTAATGAGAAAGGAAATTTTAGGACAGCAGAACACAAGAACCACAGTGATGGGTGATGAAATCACCCCAGGCTTACAAGCACTTCATTAATACTTTCGTAGGGGGGAGAAGATGCTATTGATTCAAAAAAGGGAAATTCAGAAGGCGGCTGTTAGGATTTTAATTGAATACTTAATAGGAGAGGCACACTCACTTTTCAAACTTTGCCAAGACATCGGCCACAACAGTTCTGCTTTCAATGGCTTTATCTGTAGTTCCATTGTATTCAAACAAGGCAAACATATTTCTGCTATCTTCCATGGCCAGGCCTCGAATTAACTTTTCAACAACCTAATGGAACAGCAGGACAAACATAAAATGAGGCAAAACAAAGACTGTTAGATCTTAGCTGATTTTACTATCATCTAACAGAAAATGAAGGCAAGGTAGGAATTAAGATCAAGAAGATACCATGTTGTAAATCCAACCCTTTTCTTTCCAAATACATGTTCATTTGAATGGCTTTTCTTTCTAACTTTCAAAGGTGAAATTTCAAATTCATTTTTATAAAAGTGCTTTCTTGACAAAAATCTGTAAATTAAAATGTTTAGACTTTTGATGACTTTTGTAAGCCATGTGAACAAACTTGTATCAGTTTCACAAAGATTTGTCTTTTCTTTAGAATTTCCAAGTGGTATTTCTACATGAAAGCTACCAGTACGGGGTGGTCTAGAATAAATGAAGTTTCAAAACAAATGTCTATTATAGCATCTTTACTGCATTTCCCTTTAGATTTCATCCTGTTCCATGGTTTGCACATGAACATTTTACTAGGGCCTCCCAGAACTGTTCTCCACAATGTAAAATAGGCAACAATCCCAATCAGTATATGCTTCCACACATCTCAGGACAGATAACTGGCTAAAATTGTTTGTTGAAGTCACAGAACTGCATGTTTAAGTTCAACACCACAAAATCTCACTCCCTGTGCCAAAAAGTGGACCATCCACTCACCACAGATATGCATGTATTTCTCAAGATACAAGCCATGACAGAAAGATAATGAATATTTATGTTGCACAGAAAACATGTGGAGACTGACAGCCCAATCCTGAGCTGCCTGGCTGCCACTGAGGAGGAGTGCGTCTCCTTGGGAGGAGGCGTTTCCCCCAGGGAAAGTACCGCTGCCCGCAATGGGGCTCCTTGACTCTCTGCCAACTATTTTGCTGGTGGAGAATTGAGAAACCTCGTGTCAGGCTGCCTGGACAAGGGGATCAGATCCAGTGGTGGAGGTCACCGTCAGTCCAGTCCCCTCCACTCCCCCACCCAGTTCTGCCTTCCTGCCCTGCCTGGAATCGGAGAAACACTGATGAGGGGTAAACGTATCCCTCGCCGGCGTCACTTTGCTGACTCCAGGCATGCAGGATCGGCGCTTGAACAACGTGGGTGGTAAGCCCTTACTGCCTGCATCGGACGCGTCTTTTGGCATGTTTTTGACATTCGTACCACCTATGCTGGAGGGCTCAGGAGTGAGCCCTGAAACTGCTTCTGCACTTTTGCTGGCCATGCGCCTCTCCATTCGAAATGTACATTATTACTGTTACATTGAAATAGTACATTATTACTTGGGATAAGGAAAAAATATCTTCTAACCTCCAGTCTACTCCTAACCTACATTGGATACAGTGCAGGTCACTCGTCCCAGCTGTGCCAATGCAGGTTAGGAATTTGCTGTGAATTATTTATATAATTAAAATGATTTTATCACACCCACACAGGTTCAAAGGGTGACTATGCATCTTGAAAAAGCAGTATGGCACTTTCTGATTTGTCATAACCATGTCCTGCTCCATCAATCTTCTTACCTCGCCAGCCGTGGTGTGGGAGTTGATGGTGATCTTACAGGATCCCCCTCCATGACAGTAGACGGTAGATGTCATCTCCTGTCTGTTGATCAAGGCTTTAATTTCATCCCGGGATGGCACAAACTCTCTTCCTTTAGTCTTTTTAAGAGATTCATAAATGAAGAGGGCATACTTCTCCATTTCTGTGCCTGGAAACTGGTCATGCACCCTATGGGGACAAGCACTTAGCTTCAATTTCTGTATTTAAAAAGTAGCTGTAATCACTGTCTCTCAAAAAACAATCTGCACAAAATACTTACAAGGATTTTACCAACTTCCCATCGTAGTTGGCTAAAAAAAATTACAATCAAACAAAGGAACATTACTATTTGTATGTAATTATTCCTAGCTTGATTTACCTTTTTAAGTGGAACTTCAGGTACTTGAGAATGCTGCGGCTTGGCAAAAACATGCAGCTCATGCATGTGAGGATCTGCCAGCTGTACAAATTGCCAACACTCCCTGGATTAGGAACTTTGCTAGTCTGCTTGATAAGTTGACAATAAAGCTCATCTCGCAGAGGCCGTAAGTCGTGTCCTGTTTGAAGGATACCCTGAATAATAGGAATGGGATCTGACACCGACTCCAATTGCTGTAGAGAATTAAATATTTTGATGGCTTCATCCTGGAGAGTTGTGTAGCCTTTGTCTTTTAGCACTGCAGAACAAACATAAAAGCAAACCTTAAGTTGCTCAGAAGCCAAACTAATATCATTTTTATAATGAGATGTGAATGCCAGGAAAAAAAACGGAAAAATTTGGGGGAAAAAAAATCATTTTTTTTCCTGAAGCCTTTTTGTTTTTTTCCGAGAAATTGAAAAAAGAAAAAAAAGAAAAAATGATTATGAAACGTTTTATTTTAACATGATGAATAAAATATTTTAAGACAAGGTGTTCAAATATTTTCCATATAATTTCTAAAAAAATATGTATGGTATCAGATTATTCTAATTTCTGTGCACTGAGGACAAGCAAGTCCTAGGTTACAAACTGAACTCTCCAATGCAAGAACAAGATGTATTTCTTCCTTTAGAAGGTGCTGCTATTGTCACAAGAAAAGAAAAAGGTTTCAGTTTTGTTTTTGCATGTGGGTGGATATGTTTGGTTCTGTTCTGTCCTCTTCAGTCTACTTTTAAAAAAGTAAACTCTATTTTTAATATGCTAGTTGTGATAATTTTATGCCAAGTCATTGTCCATAGTCATATTTTATGTTCCTAAAGTAACAGAATGACTTTCAAGCGGGAAAAGAAAAAAAAAGTGCTAATGTAGCATGAAGGTAAAGGTTTCCCCACAACCGAACTGTCTAGTCATGACCGACTGTAGGGGGTGGTGCTCATCTCCGTTTCTAAGACGAAGAGCCGGTGTTTGTCCTAGGATAAGCTTCCGTGGTCATGTGGCCGGCACGTGGCTGGTATGACTATACGCCATAGCGCACAGAACACCGTTACCTTCCCACCGAAGAGGTACCTATTTATCTACTTGCATTTAGGTGCTTTTGAACTGCTAGGTTGGCAGGAGCTGGGACAAGCAATAGGAGCTCACTCCATTGCATGGTCTTGAACTGCCAACCTTCCGGGTCAACAGCTTGGCGGTTTAACTTCCGGACCACCACGTCCCTAGCATAATGTATTGCTAGTGTAGCATTTTTTTCAATTTTTCTGAAAATTTCCATTTTATTCTGAAAAAAACTGAAAAAAAACTGGGTATTTTTCCAAGCTTCAAAATTTCCAGAAATTTTACATCTCTAAATGAGAATAAGCACCTGGAGCAATTATGAGCAAAGTGTTACAAAATTTAAAACCCACAACCAAAAAATTCAAATCTTCTTAAAATTGTAAAAAGATAAATTTTGCATAGATTTCAATCTGCCTCCCCCTTTGCTCAGATTTATTTTATCCAAAATTTAGGAAAACAGTATTTAGAAATCCATGGTGACAATGGACTGAACTTGGCTCTCAGGATAAATGTATCTGCCTTTTAAAAGTGTGACAGTTCTATGCAATGCTCTGTCAGTTCAATACTTCCTCCTTCTCCAGCCCAAACTTGAGTAGTTAGCTTCCTCCCCTCCCCAAACTTTCCTGGGCACTACCATAATCTTCCACTGTGAAAACATATGAATTAACTACCTTCCATGCAGCTGGATACCACAGTATACCACCAACTCCACCACCACGAAGTTTAACATTGGCCATCCCTGCCTAGAGCATAGAGTTAGGCATAGCATATAGGGGGGAGGGGAAGAGCTGAAGCATGGAGAATGAATAGAAACTGCTGAAATGAGCAAAATAATAATATGTTCTCCCCAGCTAGCTTTGCTTTTAAATTACTAACAATATGTTAGGAAATGTACAGGCTACAGAAGGAACTATATTGCGGGGATGAATGCATTAGCCAAATTGTACTTATAAGACTTGTATGTGCAAAAGAGTTACCATTGAGATTGATGTCCCCATATGGAAGAGGCAATAGTGGGGAGTGCAGGGGATGCTGTGTGTACCGAAGAATAGGGTTCCTTTTATAGATTTGTTCAACAACTTCAGGGTTTAGACAATTCTCCTGTGTAAATATGAAAAAGCAGGATTATTCACATAACCCATTATTGAACAGCTATTAAAGGTCAAAAGTAAAGCAAGTTATTTAAACACAGATCCAGAAGAAGCTTGCCAGAATAAGGCAACTTGTATTTAAATTCTGTTCCGAAATTTTTTCACAGGAAACCCACATTCTGCAGAATTAACTCACAAAGGTGTCAGCTACTTGTTCAAAGAGGATGGTGAAGCTATTCCTCCTCCAGAACTCAATGCAGGACAGCAAGCTTATTTAATGCTGAAGAAAGCATGTACTGCAGCCTGACTGCCTGGATCTCTATATTAATACAAGAGCATGGTTGCCTCTTTGTGGTAGATGGATCCCAAACCATTCTCATAGCACTACCCAAGCTAACACCCCTTTCCATCTGGGCTGTGACATCGACACATGTGATTCTGTCATTCAAATGCTGCCCTGGGCTCTTTTGAGGAAGAGCAAACAAAATAAGAACACTACTTTCACTGAACTCAGGAGAACATCTGGATCATATGGAAGACCATCAAGGGAAGTAAGAACATGAATTGGACTTTAAAATTAATTGTTGCTTTTCTTCCCACATCCAATCATTTCTGGACATTTAACAGAATTCTATTCCTTTTTTAATGCCAGGAAAAGAATATAATGGGTTAGCTTCCCTAGGTGAATGTAACAGTACCTTAATGTCCTGAATAAGCTGCTGGGTTGGAGTGTCAATTGGTGCTTTTGTGTCAATCACATTCTGGATGGCACTTGACCAGCGAGTAGCTTCATTGAGCAGCTTGGTATAGAGGTGGTAACAGTGCTTACGTCCGTATACAGTTACATTCCAGTAGCCTGTGACAAAAGTAAAGTAGAAAACTCTTCGCTAATTCAATTTACAGTAACGATTAGCAAGCACTTGGTTGGCCTGAACTATCCAGATAATGTCAAGAACCCTGGATGACCCAAAGGAATGTTACCTGTCTCTTTAAACATTTTCTCATCAGGGGGCACAACAGAGCAAAGGCTGTTTAGTACCAGGGTGCCCAACTTGAGAGCATTCTTCTCGGAGCTCTTGTAATAATCCAAGGAATTGTGTGTCAGGAGAAACCATCGCTTCTTTAGCTTCAACAAAGTCATCTTTGGACTGTTCTTGACCTCCTTGTGCAACCATCCTGGTAGAAGGAGAAAAGACACTTCTAAATTGTAGCTCTTCTTGGGATATATCACATCTTTCAACTTTTGGCTGTTGTGACTTTTTCAAATATACAGTACATGCAAAATCTGCCATTTACAACACAAACATCAACATTCAAATAGCACCTATTGTTTTTTCCCCCCAGGCTAGTTTGATCTGGGACTTAGAACCTTTCCTAGTCAATGATGAGAAAGTCACAATGCTTCCTTTTAAATATGTTGTATGTTCAGTTGATAGAGTGTAATAAATTTAAAGATTAAACTATAACACAAGACCATCTGTTTTAACCGTGAAGTGCCCCAGTTAAATGTGAGTGAAAAGATTCCTTTTTTTTTTTTTTTGCATAGTTGAGAAATACCAAACTTCTCTTACATTCACTTAGTGCCTGATCTTAACAGACTTAGCATGGGCAGTACGAGCGTAATGCCCATGCTTCTGTTGCAAAAGGTGTTGTAAGGCAGCTCCAATGTCAGTGGTAAGCCACTGGTTACTGCCAGCGCTGGGCCAACGCCAGCCCAACACTGGGCCACACCGCCTGGAGGTGGCAATGTGATGCTAGCAAGCGTTAAGGTACAGGTCACCAGTGTTGTGTGCTTTCCGAGCAGGGCAGAAGGGCAGAACTGGGCAAGGGGAGGGGCGGAGCAGGGTGAGACCAGCTTCGACCTTCACTGCCGGATCCTATCCTCCATGTCACGCTGCATGGCCTGACACGAAGGCTGTTTTGTCTGTGCCAGCAAAATAGCCCGTAGTATACCCTGCACCCTTACTCAGTGGTCCTCCTAAGTGCCTGCCCAGTGCCAGTAGAATGCAGCAGTAGCAGCTTGGCTACCTGCTCCTATGGGCACATGGGCAGTTTAGGATTAGGCTGTCCATCTGTTTCTCTCTGCCCTAGCACCTTTCTTTTCAGGCAAGTTCCCATATTGGAAGTGAACTTAGCTGACAAAAAAATGAACAATAATACATTTATAAAATGCCTTAAAAGTAAGGTAATTTACATAAATTAAAATCAAATAATAGTCCTTGCCCACAGGAACACAATTTAAGACAGACAAGATTTTTTAGGAAAGCAAAAGACAAAAGAGATTAGAGATCAAATACTTGAGAAAAGAAATATGCTTTCAAACATTTTTTACATATTTGCGAGGAGGTGTTGGGAGGTGAGGAGTTTTGAAAGGTGCTTCCTTTTGAAAGAAGCAAGAAAAAAAATATGGAAATGTAAAACGGAAGAAGTAACTTGAAGTCTAACCAAGAAGGAAGTATTAGCAGAGGAAAAATGATAAAAAGGCAAGGGAAAAGAGAGAAGACAGCAAGACTGGACCAAAGTGATATTTAAACATAACAGCAATGAATTTAAAATATTTACTGCTTTTAAGCCTAGTTAAGCCTAGATAAGAGTGGAAGAAAGAATGACTTTTAGAGAGAAGTCAACCTAAAAGAAGAAATTGACAATGATCAAGATGAGAGTGTGAGCGAGAATAAACCAGTGTTTAGTGGTGGAAAGAGACCCCTCCTCACCAAAAACCCAACCAACCAAGTAGCAATATTATAAAGCTGGAATAAACAAATTTTAGCAATATTTTGAATAAGAAAGAACACACACATCAAGATCTTGGAGAAAAGGAAAAATAGCAACATTATCCAAAGTGATAGGAGAAGAAGAACAGACCTGGAAGAAGGACTGATAAGCTCAGTTATAGATAGATTAAGCTAAATATATAATGAGACAAAGTTTTCTTTGAAAATAGGAATCAACAGCAAACATTTCTATTGATAACCAGTCTGTTAGGTATTTAAGTATGGGCTGAATCTGTGGGATCTCATCACCAAAACAATGATGACCTATCTTTCCAGCTTCCACCAAAAGACCAGGACTTGGAGTAAATGCATTCAAGATCAACATGGCTAATATTTCTCCAACTACAGAAGATGACAAATGGCAGCCTTTAGTATATACAACCTCCAGTTCCTGGCCAAACACCTCTGTGAAATAATGGCAAACCATGCCATAATTCAGGGTAATCAGCTAATAGTCAGGACCACGGATAGCTCACTGAAAGGCTGGACGTAAGGTGAAGCCAAAAACGGAGCTCAGTTTTGGTCTGGAGAGACAGATACTTGCACAGCATTACAGTAGCGTTGCAGAGACTAAGCCTGCTAATAAGGCAGGTGCATCTTTTTATCAGTGTATCTTGACACTTCCAGTCCTGAGATAAAAGGTCAATATGCATATTTTCAGTTTTGGACTTCTGAGCTGGAAGTACTGCTTCAGCAGAAATCAGAAAGAGGAGACAGTATTTGCTCTCTGCATGTTACCTGCAAGTGCTTCAAAAGCAGGAATTTAATAAGAAAAAGCCTCCATTCTGCTATGGGATTTCTTTTGAAAAGTGGTCTTACCCCTCACAATGAACTCTTGCCCCTCTACTCGGGTGTCCCCTTTGGATCTCTGCAGCAGAGTGATCCAGTGATGCATCTCCTCTGGAGTGTCTGCGTTGCAGTGAAGAACACGATTAGCAGTGATGATCACAAATGAATTGGGTCTACGCAGGGAAGAAAGGGAAAAAGCCAGTATAGTAAATGTGGACATTGTTTGAACCATAACAAAGTTTGACCTTTCTCAGTGTCAGCATGATCACTTTCCCCTTGTTTGTAGTGTACATTCAGGCTAATTCTGAATCACTTTCTTCCCCATTTTACTTTAATTGTGTTTTGGAAAAAAAAAACACTTCATGTTTGAAAGCATGACACAACTCAATTATTCACAAGGAAATTCCACATATTTTAATGGAGAGCTGAGCCTAACAACAATCTTGATCAAGACAGTGCAATACTAGGCATGTTTAACTAAGAAGTGTAAGGGCCATATCCTATCCAAGTTTTTAGCACCCATACAGCCATGCCATACATTGTATCCTGTATTGGAGGGGAAGTCATGGAGGTTTCCTTAAGATAAGGGAATATTTGTTCCCTTACCTTGGGGCTGTGTTGGCCCTGGACAGTTGGATAGGACTGGGCCCACAGTCTCACTGTGTTTAGTCTTACTCTTAAGTAAGTTTAAGGTAAAGGTTTCCCCATGACCAAATGGTCTAGTCGTGACTGACTGTAGGGGGCAGTGCGCATCTCCGTTTCTAAGCTGAAGAGCCGGCGTTTGTCCTGAGGACAAGTTTCCGTGGTCATGTGACCGGCATGACTATATGCCAAGGCGCACGGAATGCTGTTACCTTCCCACCGAAGTGGTACCTATTTATCTACTCGCGTTTTTACGTGCTTTCGAACTGCTAGATTGGCAGGAGCAAGTAAGTTTAGGATTGCCTAAAAGATGCACATTTTGAACTCAAAACAATATTCAATAATACAGGACAGTATTATTTATGTATTATTATTAACATTAAAATTGATACATCTTAATATATCAATAATGCATTAAGAATTCTTCTCATTTTTGGTCTCCATCAGTTTCTCAAGTTTGGATAAGGCAAGTTGTATCAGTAACAGCCCAATCCTACCTATGCCCTGTGCTGCAATGCAATGGTGCCAACCTGGCATCCACTGTATCCTACGGGGGAGTTTTGGTATGTTGAGGCCTCCTTGGGGTAAGCGAGTATTTGTTCCTTTGCCTGGGGTAAGCTCCATTAGTTGCCATGGATCAACTTGGATCTGTGCAAGCTCTATAGGTGGCGCAAGTCTGTGATAAACTGGGAAGGCAAATCAAGCCTGAAGGGGTTAAGGATTCAGTGGATGCCACTGCCTTCCAGGCCTGATCAGCCTTCCTTTCTGCTCCCATCTCTTCCCCATTCTGCCCACCCTCTGCAAGGCCTTACCTGCACCAGTGGCCATTCCTGGTTCATTGTAGCATGGGCCTGGTAGTTTATCACCTGCATTAGTAGCCAGGCCATGCTCACTGGCATAGGCACATTTGCCAGTGGCATGTGGCCATAGAAATGGCCCATAAGTAAGACATGCTAAAATACATTCTGATTCAGCTCTCTGAAAGCAACGTTTGAACTTACCGATCTGGACTGTCAGAGGCACAGACAGAATCAATCATCCCCACATCTAGCGTGCCCTATATAAAGAAAGCAAACAACATTGTCTTTGCTGCTTACAAATCCATCAGATCACAAATACAACACAAAAATGCCTACACAGTTCAACAGAGAGGGGAGGGGGTTATGCAGGACCCACTTCCTCCTCTTTTCTCCAAAGAAGACTCCACAGGCTACTCTCTCCTTCTGTGGCTGTGAAGACTTGCATTCTGCTGATACTGCCTCATCACTGGGACTGACTATATACTGGGGCCTACCTCATGGTGTGACCTTGCCTACTTTTCAGCACAGAGCCTGCTTTTGGAGAGGTATTAGTTATTGCAAGACCTAGCCGGGGCCCACCTACTGGCTGTAGTGCTAAATTTGCCTGCCAGTTCTCAGTTCATGCAAGAGGAATGGGTTACTCCATCCTCCACACTGGGTATGTTCCACTAATGTTCAGTTTTAAGTCAGATCTATGGATTTGGAGACTCTTCGTTGCCCTGGGAAGGAGACTTCCTGCCATGGCTTTTTTCTGTCTGAGCTTTCTAGATTTGGGTGGCAGCATCAAAACCACTTTCCCCCAATCCCAGTTTACCCAGTAAAAAGAGGTGAGGTGGAGGAGCATGTTGTAAAAGGCAAGCTAACAGGCTTAACATCATTTTGTAAAGTAGATTCCATCTGTCCAATTAAGCCCTGTTGAAGGGAAAAGGGGTAAGAAATCAACTTAACAGGGAAGGGAAAACACAAGGCACTTGGTGCTTATCAGTTAGCCAAGGGAATTTTTTGGGAGGATCTGTAGAACTACGGACTCAAAGACATCATTGTACCAGCTTCCCCCCCCCCCAATTAGCACACAGCTGTGTAAGTTATCACCTGCAGTAATTCTTTCCCTGTTACCAGGCGGTGTCAATTTGAACACTGATTGAGGAGCTAGGTCTCAAGGCCTATAAAAATAACCCATAAGCCTTTGTTCGGGGTTCAGCGTTTTCTGGCTGTTCCAGGAAACTTCTGCCTAATGCTCTGAGAGAGAGAGAGACCTGCTTGATTCCAGCCACACCGTATGGATAACATCAGTTGGTGGATTAAGTGATGTTGAATAAAGTTAGTATCAGTAAGTGTAGCAGTTTAGGTTTGTTGTTTTATTGTTGTTATATCTCATGAATATTTATTTTACTTTGCCTTGCCTTTGGGCCATGTAACCAACCCAGATGCAATCTTAATAAAGTCTTGCAAGCTTTTCAGCTTGGGTGTGAGTACATGTACATTTTGGGGAAGTGTAATGGGTATTAGCTAAATCCAGGCCTGCCACCAGGCCTGCCACCAGGTTACTGTTGGCAATTTAGGGACTGCTGGTTTCCTTTTCCTGGGCCAGTCAGAGTGCCGCCTCTGGGTTATAAGAGACTGGTATTCTGGGGGGCTAAGGCTGCTGGTTAACGCTTCCTAAAGCTCCACTAGGAAAGAGTCAGCGGTTAATTGGAGCTGGTAGCATTTAGCAGATCCCTTATTGCCTAAGAATTAGTTGTGAAGTGTGCCTATAAAAACGTAATTACATCGCAGGACACTTCATCTGTACTCACAGTCAGCCACGAGAGAGCTGGTAACCTAAATATTTGAAAAAAACTTTTAACTCCCCGTGGCTGGTTCTTTACACAAATGCTAGTCACTAGCTGCTAAGTGATGCACCTTATATTGTTTTCTGTAGTTCTTATGCACATGTAATGGCAGAAGGGAAACTGGTTCATCTTATCCAGCAAATAGGCTACATCTGTACTTGAAAACATGGGATAATGGAATCCATCCATGCTATTCCCTACAATACTAGTTTTGGTGTACAAAACAAACTGCATTGTTAAAGAAATAAAACTTCACAGACAGCAGAACTTTTGGTTTCCTAAGAATACTGAAGCCTTTAAATCCTTCCTTACCACAGCATTCTGTGGATTTGCCTGCTCGTCATGCATCTCTCGGATTTCCTGCTCTGTGGATGCATGGACTTGACTTAAGACACTGAACCACTGGCTGCAAAGACAGAAAAGGGAGGGAAAAAAGGAAAGATGAAAATAGCTGATGCTCACAGATAATCCTTCCCATTCTCTTTGAATTCAGCAAAGACTGTGAACTGATTTAGGGCACAAGCCTAACCTGGAGTTAGACCAGCCCAAGTAACTTGAGCCAGCCCAGGAATGTTGCAAACTTGCCATAAAATGTGTTTGCACCACTCTCAGATTCAGGGAGGCTGGCGCACAAACGTGTGCCAGCTTCCCTGACTCAGAGTGCTGCAAACGTGCTTTACAGTGCAACTCCTGGGCTGGCACAAGTGACTTGTGCTGGTCTAACTGCAGGTTCAGATTGTGCCCTTAATTTATTCAAAAGGTATTCATATTCTTGCCACACTGAATAAAGCAAGAGATGCTTCTATTTTCCACTGATCTTAGCGCACTCCACTCTTAAAACAAATAATATCATTTCTCACTGTCCATAAACTATAAACTGAAGTCTTTTAGAATTTGAATTCACTAACCCTCATCCTCCCAAGTCATGCGTCATTAACATAGTTTATTTAAAAGATTTTTATACCAGTGCTCAAAGAGCTTCACAACATAAAAAAATAATAAAATACGATGATAAAATGTTTTAAGTAAAAACATACAATACTATTATGAGATGAAGGGCGCAATCCAAGGCCCGCGTTGGGCTGATGCACGTGGCCTATGTCAGCCCAGTGCTGTCATAGAGGTGCTGTAAAGCACTTTTGTGCCAGCACTTCTGGTGCAAGGTTGATGCAGGCACTTGCGTTAGCCCTGCAATGCTGCCACAATGCCTGGGTAAATTGGTCCTGTGCCAGCTGAGTACAGCCAGCATGAGGCCATTTCTGGGAAGGAGAAAGATGGGAGGGAGGGCAGAACAGGGTGAAGGGAGGGTTCTGGTGCATGGGAAGGCCCAGGGAGGGGTTGCTTGTGGCTTACTGCTGGGCAAGGGGACATTCGTCCCCCTTCCCTGCGCTAAAGCTGCTGCTGCCGCCTCCTAACTTGGTAGTCAGGCTATTACTTATAGACCTGAAAGTGGCTTTGGATCACTAAACAGAACAATTACAGTCCAAGTTGAATCAGCTAAACATTAACCTCCACTTGGTGTTTCTGTTTAGAGCACATTACAATAATCATTGGGCAAAGGTGAGAATAGATAATGACTAACTAGCCTGATATATTTTCCAACATCAGAAGAGACAAACAAATCTGTATTTTGGTCACTCTCTGTTCTGTGTTCAAGTGAGGTCAAGATTGCTAATATGTTCAAGAGAAACAGAGAAAAGTATTCCTTCACACAACAGACAATGGATCTGTCAGTGGCTTTTAGCCAAGGCAGCTAGGAACAAAAGCTCCAGGATTCAGAGGCCACATACATCTGAGTACTAGACATTAGGAGAAGCAACAGGGCATGGCCATCACCATCATGCCTTGCTTCTGAGCATATTAAGGGCATACGGTTGACCACTACTGCCCAATCTTATCATTAGATTTATAACAGAAGGACACTGTCCCGCTGTCATAAACTGAGTGCCAATAAGGAGCAGAGTGTGGTGTTGCAAACCAAGTTGCCACGGCAAAGCAGAATCAGCATCAGAGGCCAGCTGCCGCGGCCTGTATAAGAGCAGCTAAGTTGGTGTGGAGGCAGTTTCTGGGCAGGAAGGAACAGGGGATGTGCCAGGGAAGAAAGGGGTGGATCCAGCAGCAGTCGCTCACGCCAAATCTTATCCCCTCTTTTCAAAACCTCCCCATTCCTTTTCTCTCCTTCAATGTATGCCACCAAAATGGTTGGCATATGTCTGAGGTGGCCCATAGGTAATAGGCAACCTACCAGGAGGTTAGTGCAAGTATTTTTACTTTCTTACTCTGGCACACAGTCAGAGGAGAGAACCACACTGTAACTGGGATTCAGTGAATCACAGAATACGGTATATTTGTAAAAAAAAAAACCCATTGAAAAATGAAAGCCTGCCCATGTAAGCCATCTTGGGCATTTGCTTCGGCATGGGAAAAGTGGGATATAAATTCTTCAAATAAATAAATAAATACCTCCTGCATGCTGCCCAATCACCCCCCCCCCAAAAAAAACAGAATAAAGCACAGCCTCCATTGGCACACTTGCATACAATAATGTTGCTAGATATAGGATTGGGGCCTTAGTCTTATTCACCAAGTGAATTCTTACAATTCTTCTGAATTACTTGCTTGACAATTTTCAGATTCCCAAAACTCTTCCACACATACTCTGCTGCTTTTGCAGTACACATACTTTTTCTAAAGAGATGATTAACCAGTTAAAGGAAATTTTCAAAAATAAAATAATAAATTACAAAACTAAGATGACACTTTTTTGACTGTGACAGATAAGGAAAACTACATACATTTTACTGCACATTTCTTTCTTTTTTTTACAGCCAGAAAGAAATGTGCTGTAACAGGTAGGTAGTTTTTCCTTACTTGAGCACCAGTTTTTCCTGACAAGTGGTATTAGCATAATACTCATCTTGTTAATGAGATTAAACACATAGCTGTAGGAATTAAACAAGCTCTAAATCAACCTTGCCAACCAATCTCTAAAGTGAAGGTGTGGATACAAACAATATATGCAACTAAGCTAATGAGCGCCCTGCTTTGTTTTGCAGAAAGATAAATAAGGAAAGTTACATGAATAAGGAAAATTACGAGAAGTGAACTAAGAGTAGGTATTGTATACACTACACACATTTTGAAGTGTGGAAGACCATCTTTGTGTTTTGGAAAAAGGTAGGTGTACTTGACTTTAAAGTCTAATAAAAAGTTTTTTGACTCATGAACAGATCTATTTTTAGAAAAGGCTGTAAGAATGGGAAAGCCCCATCTTGTTCTTTTACAGCTAAACATTACTAAGAGCAATTGAAACAGATAAAAAGGGAAGGGGAAAAAGAGAGTAAGGGCTAATCCTACCCAACTTTCCAAAGCTGAAGCAGCCATGGCAATGGAGTATAAACTGTATCGTATGATGGGGAAGGCACTCATGGAGACCTCCTCAAGGTAAGGGGATGTTTGTTCCCTTACCTGGGGGCTGCATCGCAGCTGCAGGAGCACTGGAAATTGGGCTTAATTCCTTAACCAAAAGGATGCCACTGTTCCAATTGTGATTATTGCAGATTATTAAAATATTTTGGTTTCCTTATAGATAATAAACATTAGCATTTATTCTTTTTAATGTTGCCTTGAACTATCACTGTGAAATTCTGGAACTTTTAACTGTGATCAACAACAGTTGAGGAAGCATCAGTGATTTGTTCTACTTGACCAATTCTTATGGTGTGTAAGCTTCTAATGTGAGTAAACAAAAACAAGATGTGCAGAAGATTTTAGAACCCAGTATGTAGAAACGTCATCAGAATGGGCAGAATGTTGAGCCAGATGCTGGCCAAACAATAACAGATTAAACATCATACCATGTTTAGAACAAAATATACATTTTATAAGTGATTTTGTCCACAGTTTGTAGAAGAACAGGCATCGCAGTCAACCCTAATATAGTCAGCAACAGTGCAGCTGAAAACCTCTCCATGCTATATTATTATTATTTATTGAATTTATACCCCGCCTTTCTGCCTCATGGGCACCCATGGCAGCTTACAACATAAAAACTATATTAAAATAAAAACAGTACAAAATGCAACAGTTAAAACCATATTAAAACACTTTAAAAACAATTTAAAATGGACAGACCCCGTGGATCCCATAGTTGTACTTTAAAATGCCAGCCAGCACGTCAGCAGTTAAAAGCTTGTTTAAATAAAAAGGTTTTCAGGCCCCGCTGAAAGATTATCAAAGAGGGAACAGTTCTTAATTCTATGGGGTGAGTATTCCACAGTCATGGGGTCACTACCGAGAAGGTCCTGTTCCAGGCCGCCATCCCCCTCACCTCTCCTGGTGGCGGCAGTCAGAAGGCCCCCCCCCCAGATGACCTAATTGTACAGGTACAATTGTATGGAAGGAGGCGGTCCCTCAAATACCCCGGACCCAAGCTGTAAAAGGGCTTTAAAAGTCAAAACTAGCACTTTGAATTGTGCCTGGAAAGGAACTGGCAGCCAGTGCAGCCACTGAAGCAACAGCCCAACTGAGTCGAACCAACGAGCCCCAGCAGCCACATGGGTAGCTACATTCTGCACTATCTGCAGTCTCCAGACCATCTTCATAGGCAGCTCCACGTAGAGCGCACTGCAGTAATCTAATCTAGATGTCACTAGGGCATGGGTCACCGTGGCCAGGTCTGAGCAACTCAGGTATGGTCGCAGCTGGCAAATCAGCCGAAGCTGAGCAAAGGCTCCCCTGGCCACAGCCGCCACCTGGGAGTCCAGGAGCAGCTGTGGATCCAGGAGAACCCCCAAGCTGTGGACCTGCTCCTTCAGAGGGAGTGCAACCCCATTCAGAGCAGGGCGATAGTCCAGTACCTGAGTTGTGGATTTCCGGACCAGGAGCATCTCTGTCTTATCTGGGTTTAATTTCAGCTTGTTCGCCCACATCCAGCCCCCAATTGCCTCCAGGCAATGACCCAGGACCTTAACCGCCTCCTTGGAATCAGGGGGAAAGGAGAGAGAGAGTTGGGTGTCATCAGCATATTGATGGCACCTTACTCCAAACCCCCAGATGACCTCTCCCAACGGCTTCATGTAGATATTAAATAGCATGGGGGATAAGATGGACCCTTGCGGCACCCCAAACCCAAGAGGACAGGATGCCAAACAAGCACCCCCAGCACCACCTTCTGGGATAGTCTACTCCATCTACTCCAGGAAGGAGCGGAACCACTGCAAAACAGTGCCCCCGAGCCCCAATGCAGCCAACCAACCCAGAAGGACACCATGGTTGATGGTGTCGAAAGCTGCTGAGAGATCCAACAGGACTACCAGGGACGCACTCCCCCTGTCCATTCCTCGGTGTAGGTCATCCACCAAGGCGACCAAGGCAATCTCCGACCCTAAACCCGGCCTGAAGCCAGAGTGGAATGGATCCAGATAATCCGCTTCCTCCAGAACCCTCTGAAGCTGGGACGCCACCACCCGCTCAATCGCCCAAAAAAGGGATATTTGAGACTGGCCCAAAGTTGTTCAAATTAGTGGGATCCTGGGAGGGTTTCTTCAGGAGGGGGTGAACAATCGCCTGCTTCAAAGCAGGCGGCAACACCCCCTCCCACAGAGATGAATTCACTACCCTCAACTGTCCACTTGGCCAGCCCTCCCTAGGCAGATCTAATTAGGCATGCTGGGCAAGGGTCGAGCGGGCAAGCAGCAGGCCTCACACTCCAGAGAATCCTGTCCACATCCTCAGCTTCTACAAGCTGAAAAGAATCCCAAATGATAGACAGGTTCCCCAGGGACATAACTAGATATGCCTTCAGCAGTGTCCAAGTCATACCGAATCTGACTGACCTTCTCCGCAAACTGTTTTGCGAACTCGTCACAGCAAGCCTCCATGTGTCCCTCCCCTCCAGTGGGGGGGGCAGATGGAGTAGACTATGGAGCACACGAAAAAGCCCACCTGGACGGTTCTATGCAGATGCGATGATGGCAGAGTATGCCGCTTAGGGGCCACCACAGCTCTGCAATAAGACGTCAAATGGGCTCTAGCCCGTGTATGGTCAGATTCGGCATAAATCTTTCGCCACTGTCGCTCTAGACATCTGCCCTGCTGCTTCATCATTCGCAGCTCCTCAGAAAACCAAGGAGCCGCTCTTACTCTGCGACTGGGCAGAGGATGCTTGGGAGCAATCTCATTCAGGGCCCTGGTCATCTCTCTATTCCAGAGATTGACCAGGGTGCCGGATGGGTCTCCAGCTCTGGCAACAGGAAAATCCCCCAGAGCCCTCAGGAAACCATTCAGATCCATCAGCCTCTGGGGGCGGATCACAAAATGCGATCCCTGCTGCTGCGGAGGTGAGAGGCTGCAACAAGCCTAAATCCCATCTGCAAGTGAACTGTCCATGACAAAGGAGTGATCTTAATCTCCTCCACCTCCAGATTATCATCAACCTGTAAACACCAGGTCCAGTGTGTGACCCACATCATGCGTTGCAGCAGATATTCTTTGAGACAGACCCATGGTTGCCATGAAATCCTGAGCTGCAGCTGTTCCTGGGGCCTCGGCGTGGACATTAAAGTCCCCCAGCACTAATAGGCGAGGGAACTCCAACACCATGTCCAGGATCAGCCCCGTCAGGGAGACTGTTGGGCAGAAATGCAGGTGGTACACCAACAGAATCCGTCTCTTCTTGCTATTGCTGCTTCTTGCTTTTTGAAAAGAATGTTATGAGTGCATTTAGCCCTGGCCAAGTATCATGAGAGTTCACATATGCTAAAATGTAGTTAGAGCACAAAGAAGGAAGGATCCCTTACCTTGCATCTTCAGGAGACTCAGCAATCAAGTGATAGGTCCTATCTCCCATGACAATGTCTATCCCATTTTCCTTGCTAGTGTTATCAATGATGTCTCTGAAACCAATACACAAGGCAGAAATACACTGCATTTAAATTGACAAGACAGTAATATTTTTTACAATCACCTTTGAACGTTAAGCACATATAGTTTTAGTCGTTGAAAGCATGTTTTTGTTCTTTTGCCCATATGCTATCTGGCACCCATTCATTATGTAAATGTAGCTATTTTAATACTGTATTGATTTGTTTCAAATCAATATTAAATTTTTAATTTTCCTCAGCTATTGATCTGTGTCTGCAATCAGTTAGTGCATAATTGGCACGTCTTACTTGCAGTAGATGATTTAGGGCCCAATCTTATTAGGCATAGCATGGGCGGTATGAGTGTACTGCTCGCTGTTCTGTTGTGAAGGCACTGTAAAACGCCTTCACTGCCAGTGTAAGGTCTCAGGAGCCTCTGATTCTTGCCTGGTGCCAGTAGGATGCAGATGATAGCCACTTGGCTACCACTGCTCCTACGAACAGCCAGGCAGCTTAGCATTGGGCTGCCCAACAAGTCATAAAGCTCCCACTAAGCCCGAGAGCAAATATAAGGGTGGATCCAAAAACCCACAAGGAGGACACTGATGGTGAAAACACTGTCCTACAGATGTTTGCTGGCACAGGAATTAGCAGTACCGTTTGTGAAGCACTACAGTAGGCTGGTTCTACAGTAGTTCCAATGGTGCCACTTACATAAGCAGCAGAATAACTTTTGAATTAAATCTAGGATAGATTGCCTCTTCTCACTTAAAATCATGACAGTAGAGAGAGACATGATTGGTTTTGACACCTGAAGAAAAGGTGGATGGTGACTTGTGGTTTTGGGAGCTCCTTCCTATGAGGATAAAGCAACTGGTAAAAGTATTGAGGGTTCAGTTGTACATTCACAAAGTTGTCAAGTGTTTTTAATTGTCAAATACAATGCCATTATTTGCAGAAAAGGCTGTGAAAGTTGGAAGTCACCCTTATCAGCAACTATAGCACTATTTGGTAATTGTTATCCTTGGGGAACTTGGAAACTGAAGATGGCTATGATATACAATGTGCTTGTGATGTCTTAAGTGGGCCTTACTTGGCTGTTCGAATTTCAAGTGTTCCCTTGAGTTTCTCTTCACTATCATTTTCAAAGTACATCAGCCTGGACTGCCGAAGGACAAACCAGCGTTTTTTCCAGTTTCTTCTGGAGAGAGTGGATGACCCACCACCTTTCTTGTGCAGCCAGCCCTGCTTAAGAGCTTCCTGTTTTGAACGGAACCACAAGAAAGTCTCGTCTTTCAAGACACACCAACGGCGCTTCCATGTATTCATCAGGCCACCTGCCAGGGAGAGGGAGAATAAATAGGTTGCAAAATGGGGGCTGATTAAAAAAACACAGAGACAATACAAACAAAACACATGCTAAGGAAACTGACCTCTCACTGAATGCTGATTCTAGAAAGATTGCCCACAACTATGTCAAACCATCATCTGCCCAATCATGACCATTGAAAAAGATCCAGGAAACGATTTTATTTGTTATCTTGGAAATATGGTGCAAGTTTAAATTTAGGTCAATGGCTTTCCATCTCTCCATCCTCAGAGAAACCCTTATACACTGATTTTTCTTTCAAGAACTGCACATTGAGAAGGGTTCTGGGCTACTTTCTAGGAAATATTCACGTATATGGGCCACCAGCTAGGACCATTAGGTCTCACCATTGCCAGTGTGCACTGAGAGTGCATCCTATAACATGCCCAGTGCTCCTCTGCAGTGAAGAGGAATGTCAGTTATGATAAACAAGATGCATTTCAAGTATGCTTGTAAGTCATGGTCAGCATAAACCAAATCACAGGATTGTGCCCTTAGTTTCAAGCTGTTCCCTCTCTTGACCAGGTCCTAAGAAAGTCCTGGAGCGCTGCCTGGAGGAGGTTGGGATCTGGATGAGGGCCAATAGGCTGAGATTGAATCCAGAAAAGACAGAGGCCTTCCTGATCAGGAAATCCTCAATGCAAGTACTGAGTCATCCACTTACTCTGAATGGGGTTACACTCCCCCTGCGGGAGTGGGTGCGCAGTTTGGGAGTGCTCCTGGACTCGCAGCTCTCCCTGGAATGCCAGGTGGCAGCAATGGCTAGGGGTGCGTTTGCCCAGCTTCGGCTGATGCGCCAACTGCGGCTGTACTTGAGTTGATCAGACCTGACCACAGTGGTCCATGCCCTAGTGACTTCAAGATTGGATTACTGTAATGTGTTCCACGTGGGGCTGCCCTTGAAGACAATCCGGAAGTTGTAATTAGTGCAGAATGCGGCTGCCGGGGTGGTTATGGGAGCTAGGCGGTTTGACCCTGCCGGACCACTGCTTCAATGGCTGCACTGGCTGCCCATTCATTCCAAGCCCAATTCAAGGTGCTGGTTTTGACCTCTAAAGCACTTCACAGTTCAGGTCCAGGTTACTTAAGGGACCGCCTTCACCCTTACGTTCCGGCCCGCCCTCTTAGGTCATCTGAGGGGTCCTTCCTGCAAGTGCCACCTTTCTCCCAAGTTAGGGGATTGGTGGCACAGGGGCGAGCCTTCTCAGTAGTGGCAATTATGGAAATCCCTACCCGAGGATCTAATATCTTCTTCCTCCTTCATGGCACTTCGGCATGGGCTCAAGACTTTTCTGTTTCGTCTAGCGTTTTAATGTTGTTATGCCTTTCTCTTGCCTGTCTGCAGCAAAACCTGCATTATAAATAGTTTTGCCCCCCTCCAATCAATTTTTTACCCTGTTTTTATTTGTTTTTATTGCTTATTTTATTGCTTTATTATTTTTATGTACTGTATTTTTCCCCCTCTCCAATAATTGTAAGTTGCCTTGAGCATCTGCTTTGCCAGAGGAAAGGTGGTATATAAATCTCTTAAATAAATAAATAAAATAAATAAATAAGAGCTGCCAGACTCAGATTCCCCCTCACTATCTTCTCTAAACTGTTTCCTCTTTCCAGTGATTCACCTCTTCTGTTGATATCACCCCAGCAATAAAAACTTGAATGGTCTAGAAGCTGTGCCCATCAGAATGCCTTGTTTTTTACACAAAGAACTGCAGAATGGATATGTGGTTTTGATATACACACAAACATTATACAGAACCCCATAAAAATGAATCATGTAATTGCCCTATAAACCAAAACCATTCTTTGGGGAATGTTTCATATAAATCATTTGAAATACATTATCCAGAGGTTTTGTTTCCATCTTCTGGCAGTTTCAGGCATTTAGGATTAATACTCTTTGCAAGAGTTTACATCTGCTGTCAACTTAATCAATGACCAATAATGATCTTCCTGATTGTGTTTACTTGTTTCTAGGAACATCTTAGTCTAGAAATACCTTAGTTTAAGACTCAGTTCTTCAGCCTGGATTTAAGACACAGAAAAATGAGATCAAAACAAAAAAAAGGAGAGATAACTTTGATGAGAATTCATCTTGGTAAAAAAGGATTATTCTAAAATTCTTAAAAGGGTTCCTCATAATCATAATCTTTACTAGGTTTTTTTTTTAATTCACAAAAAAGAAGTGGAGCATCAAATCTCAACGTTCAACGTTGATTAGGCTCTTCCATGTACTCTAGACAGTTCCATACCTTTCATGTACAAGAAACTGTGGAAATAGGGCAGGCTGACACAGCTGTAGACAGAATCCCTCCGGTAAGAAAGTTCATCATCTGTATCAAACCTCGAGTCAAAATCTTCCTCACTGTCTTCAAACTGAAAGAACAATTAATATGGGAAATTTAACCAATAGAAAAAGCTGAGATTGGGCTGCAGGGGGTAAATTGTATTCAGGCCTAGGGTCAAAAAGGGGCCGAGGAGCCAAAAGAGGCCCCCCAAAAAAATTTCCTGGAATCTTATATTTTCCAATCTCACCAGGGCCCATGGGTGTGTGCATGCAAGGGGTACATCATACCTGGGGTCAAAAAAGGGGCCCCAGAAACCAGAGCCAGACATATCCTGGGATATCAGAAAATGTTTGTATATATTGCATCAGGGCTGGCTTTAAGCCAATGAGACCAATGTTGTCACATCGGGCCCCGCGCTTCAGGGGGCCCCACACTAGCAGGGTGAGCATATTGCCTATGGCTGGGATCTCTATGGGCTGTAAGTCACTGAGCAGAGCAGCTTTACCTTGGTCTCTCCCACCTGCCTCTGCCTCTGAACAGCTCAAAATGGGCCACCTGGAAGCAGTGGGCGGTGATATTATGATATCACCACCAATTACTTCCACATGCCATGCTTTGAATGTGGCACAAACAGCGCTTTTCTTGGTGAGTGGGGGCCCCCACAGGGAGGGTTGGGAATGCCCTGCAGCAATGCCCCACATTGGGCCCTGCCGCTGCTAGAGCCGGCCCTGCATTACATGAAGATTGGCATTCACATTTGGTGTAAGCCTACAGAGTTTTATATGCAGGGAAGGGAAGGGGCCCAAAAGAGACTTTGTACCCCCAGATAAAATTCTTCTCAGAGGCCCTGACTTTGTTACTTTTAAACAAGGTATCTTAACGTTACTGGTATTCCTCTTCCAAACACATACAATGGCAAATGAAATAATACTCACAGAAGACTGAGCTCCCTCAGAGCTGAACCTATAGGCTCCAGAACTGTTATAAGTCCCCACCGAACAACGATAATCAGGGGACCACTGACTGCTATGAGAATTAGAAAAGGTCACGCTGCTTCCAGAAGTGATAGCACCATCTTCATAATCATCTTGATCATAGTCATAGTCCCCATCAGGAGAAATCAAGTCTGTGGAATTCTGGGGCCTGCAGGACACATTTTCTGGCATGCAGTACGTGGATTCGCCACTTGAAGAATTGTGAAGACTGAGGGAGTCATGGCTAGAAGGAATAAGTGTGCTATTGCCAGTGGCAGGACTTGTTGGAACTACTGTATCATTCATGTATGGATCCTCTTCTGAAGAGTCATCACTTGTCCTGATACCACTTGTCCTTTGATCCGAGTGGCCATGCTCACTTGGGTTAGGCGAATCTTTAAAAGCATCATCATCTGCTTCAAAGCCCTCATCAACTTCCTCCTCAGGGTATGGCTGGCTGAAATTAAAATTGGGTTTCTCACAGCCTGCATTTCCAGTCAATTCACTAAGCTCCATGCAGAAGCCACTGCTGACGGACAGCGTCCTCTCGATGCTCCGGACACATTCATCAATCTCATCAAAGTTCAGGGACTCTAAGAACTCGTGGGCTGCTCGGCAGGCCTCATCCTCCAGCCGTTTCAGCTCCTCATCTCGAAGCTGCTGCAGCCTCTGCAGTGATGCCTCTGTTAAAGACAGCTCTTGTTGTTCCTTCATGCGCTGCAGATCTTCAATTTCTTTTTCCAATCGCAGGATCTCTTCTACCTGCTTGTTTTCTTTTTGCTTTTCTAACTCTTGCTTTAGCTCTTCTTCCTTCTGGGCTTTCTTGATTGCTGCCAGCTCCTGCTGCCGCCTCTCTTCTTCAGCCTGGGTTTAAGACACAAGATTCCTTACTCTAGCCGTTGCTTAACTGCTCTAATCCTTCCAAATCGTTTACTTGAAAAAACCCTCACTTGTTATTCCCCTGAGCTGTATGCAGCAAAAAGCTCAAATAGATCTAAAACTAACAGTGGACTTGCATAGCATTAAAGGGGAGGGCTGCCCTCACGAGTCCTCCATAATACATAGTATAATTTGCCCCGTACTATGCTTTTTGCTTCATCTACATTATTGCCTGCTACTGGTAGAAGCGGTAAAAACATACTGCATAATAATATTGAGACCTAAAGCAAAAGTGAGGAAGATTTTGACTTTATTTGGGGCATGGGTGGAGGAAATAAATTTATAGTAGGCTGCTGGTTTTGCAAAATTCCATACTTCATATAATTTGTAGTTCCATCCTTGTATCATTACCATAAACAAAATTAAGCACGATGTGAACTTCACGTACAAACAGCTTTATCAAGTTCTCTCACCAATTTCCACAATGAGCATTATCTCACAATCATAGGTTTTTTTCAACCAAGGTTGTCTACAATAAGAGTTATTTAAACATTTATTTAAATATTATTTATTTAAAGCGTTATTTAAAAGTAGCAGGTAAAAATTAACAGCAATCCTTACCTGCTGAGCAAGACGTTCTGCTTCCTGCTTTTGTCGCTTTCTAAAACAATAGTAAGTAAAAGTTACAAAGAAATTCAACAATAAGACATAATCAGGCGGGGAACTCGTTTTTCAAGAAAGAGATTCTGAATTCAATTTGCTCTACCGTAGTTTGCACTGCTATGACTGCTGCTACCATTTTTTTTGCACGTAAGCTAAGTTAGCTATCTGATACAATATTAACAATATTATAAAAATACATTCCATACCTTTCTTCCTCTTCCTTTCTCCTCTTTTCCTCCTCTTTGTGTCGTTTCTCTTCCAGAAGCTTTTTATACACACGACGGGCAATTTGGCCTCGCAGCTGTTTCTGGAAGGTGATGGTGGCTTTCTTAAGGAGTAGGTATTTCCTCCTTAAGTGGAAAGCTCTGTAATTCTTCTGTATGACAACCACACAGTAAAGGACCTTTCTATAGTGCTTTCTGAAATGACAGAGATGTGTCTATGTGAAGAAGGGATGATGAGCTACTTAATGGGTGCATCAATGCTACTGGTATACATTAAAGATTCCCAGAAATAAAGTAGGACTCTGACCAGCAATACTCTGTTTCCGTGAAAAATCTTTCATTGCAGTTCATGTTGCTACTCCCCTAAGTGAGCTAAACTCACAGCAGAAAGAGATGTGCGTTAACTAGATAAACACATTTTCTATCCCACTATCTATTTGTAATCCACCAGGATTGCTTGATATATTCACTCACACCATGGAAGAAAGTAACATACAACAGGATAGCTTTTGTCCTTCAGAAAAGAATTTTGTGGTTTTAAGCGACGTATCGTTCAAGATATATAGGTAAAACTAATATGCACATGAAAAGAAATGTTGTCACTGGACAAACAGCTATTGAACAGGCCTCTGTTGACTTATGGGGGAGTAAACAGATGGGATCTACTACTCAGACTCTAGCATATAATGCATGATGTCATATAAGCAAATAAAATGCCATAATTCAGTCATCTAGTCCCATTGTTCTTTTGTTCTTTGAACAAAAATAAATCTACTAAATATTTTGTTTCTGTTGGTATGGGTCTTCTTTGCCTTCTGTCACTGCAAAATATACTAAGGCTACAACTCTTAAAAACCTATTACTCTGAGACTGTAATCCAGTGGTTCTCAAACTCTTTGGGATTTTGAGGACCACTGTAAGTTGTTGCAAGGACAGCAAGAAAGGCAGCAATGCGATTGGGAAGATCGTGCTGCTACTGTGGGTAAATAGTCTATTTCAGTACCTACCCCAGTGTTGGACCTGAGGGGGGGAAAGGGGGCAAAAGCCCTGGGTGCTGGGCTGCGCTTAAGGGTGGTGGTGATGCGGCACGCACGCACGCACAGAGTTTGCCGAAGGAGGAGGGAGAGGTGACCTCTTCCATGAACACAGGAAGCTGTTGAGCTAGTTACCACGCTGTTCTTCTACATAATGTTGAACATCTCTACATCACCACTGTATTGTTCCTTTACATGGCGTGGACATACAACAGCAACAAGGGATATGCTGCCATGTTGAATGGTGTCAACACAGGCCATTTCAAGTATTCTCACTTTCTTTGTGGTCAAGAAGAAATGAAAGCCCAAGCCACAGAATAACAAAGTTTTCAAGATGTAAAATGTAAGAGAGTTCTTCCACACGTCATGGATTTCGGATTTTTATGTACACACCCAATAACGTGATTTATCCAGGCTTATCTCTGTAAAAATGTGCTTACTTTACTGGGCTGCTATAAGCCTACAGGCTTATATTAATTCTCAGGCTGCATACTGGCAGCCTGAACTCTTCGAAAGACATGATCAAGGTTAACAGGAAGTGGAAGTTATTTCTGCTTCCTGATAACCTCAATAATGTCTTTTGAAGAGCTCAAGCTGCCAGGAGATTGCTTGAGCATCACCATAAGCCTGTAGGTGTATAGTGGCCCAGTAAAGCAAGCAAATTTTTACAAAGGCAAGTCTGGATAAATCAAGTTATTGGGAGTGTACATAAAATACTATAGTATAAGCTTAGAGTAACACAGTAAAGCAAGCACATTTTAACAAAGGTAAGCTTTTAAATCATGTTATGGGTGGGCAGGGGGGCATGGGGAGCCATGGAGATAGGTTTCCATATCCATGGGGGCCCATGGAATAGATCCCAATGGATATAGGGGCACACCTCAAATGCCTTGGCACTGTGCTCTGTAACTGTGAAGCCCATACAGCTATGTGGCATTGATTTT
Source organism: Lerista edwardsae (assembly GCA_029204185.1). Lineage (NCBI taxonomy): Eukaryota > Metazoa > Chordata > Lepidosauria > Squamata > Scincidae > Lerista > Lerista edwardsae. The sequence goes on from JAJKFI010000037.1 coordinate 10,369,993, forward strand.
ATAACAATGTCTAGCAATTCATGAAGTACCTAGTTTGTGTAGCTAAATACACTTTTAGCCCCTTGATCAAAATATACTTTTTGGACCCTGTATTCTTGGCTCACATTAATATGCTAAAACACTAATCCTCAGTTTTTTCCTTGTATTACTTAAGAAAAATGCATTGAGGTCTGTATTTTCAGCAAATAAAAAATGCTACAAACAGAGAGAGAGAGAACATGAACTGGAAGTCTAATAGCACTTCATGATTTTAAAGATTTCAATTAAAAATGGAGAATTTTGAGCATGCAGTTTAGCAATTAACACTGACGCCCAACTGCATACCATGCACTGAGGGGGTGTTGCTCAGGGCTGGCTCAGTAAATGGGCCCAGGTTTCCCTGGATCTAGGTGCCACACTGACTGAAGTGGCCATACTGTTACCTTCAGTATGGCACAGGGTGAAGTCCCATGGGAAAAGAGTTCAGCCCAACAGCAACATTCCCCAAGACTCTTGAACTCCAAAACTTCAGCAATGGCTCACTCCACTCATTGACCCTCTGTCTTTCTCCTTCCTTTTCTGTCAGACAGAGAGCTGAGGTCAAAAGCATCTAGCATTCCTTGCTCCTTCTTGCATTGCCTCATTTTCTTTTTCCCTCCCTCCTCCTCTCTACTCAGATTGTGTGCATGATGTTGCTGCGCTTGGTCTGAGCCTTCTCATGTTCCAATTGGTTTAGAACATTGGAAAGAAGGGGCTGACTGACATTGAATCAGTGGCCAGTAAGCCTGCACTGATGCTAAGTAAGAGAGAAAGGAGGAGGAAGGAGAAGAAGAGTGGCAAGGTGGCCTACTTGAATGGCTGACTGACAGACTCCCTCCTTCCCCACCTGGCTATGTATTAAGGGCTGGATGTATGTTTGTTCTCCAGATTTATACTTTGTGCTATTGGTTTTGTATAATAATTTTTATGCTGCTCTATGACTGCAGCTTGTTTCATTTTTTAGTTTTGTATTAATTTTATTTTATCACTCATAAGCTACCATCAGCATTATTTGTAACAGAAAGGAGGGATATGAATGTATATAACAAAAATGTCTTTTTTCTGACATCTTGTCAGAATGTGTTCTTGTGAACACTAGGTCATGCTGGTGAGGCTCATTTTGAACAGCTGATAACCCTGTGGGAAACACAGTTATGTTTTTCAAGAACACATTAAGCTAAAGGAGCTAAGACTCTTGGATTTTAGGGGCCTATCAGGCTTACCACAGGTGGTACAAGCGTACGGCCCTGTTGTATCTCTTACCATTGGCACCAGCCCAGCGCCAGAGGCTGCACTGCCCAGATGCGGCAATGCAAGCCAGTGAGTGTTAAGTGTACCAGTTGCCGGCGTTGTGCGCTTTCTAGGCAGGGTGGGAAGGCATTCCTGTGTGTGGGAAGGGGCTGAGCAGAGGTGGGACCACCAGCGACCTTCACCACCAGATCCTGACCTCTGCGTCGGGCCCCATGCACCAGCAAAATTTCCGGCGCAGAGGTGAGGAGACCTATCGCCCCTCTGCACCCTTACCATGGGGGAAGGGGACGAATGGCCCCTTCTCCCACAGAGCCTCCTGCAGCTGCCTGGCTGTAGCAGTAGCTGTTTGGCTACTGCTGTACCTGCAGTGGCCAAGCAGTTCAGGATTGGGCTGTAAATAAGCATGGGATAAATGACAGCAGGGTCAGCAAATAACCAGGCACCAACTCTCAATACAACCGACCTCAGAGAGTTTTGTGAGGATAAAATGGGGGAACAGTGATTGCCATCCTGAGCAATTAGAGGAAGGACTGGATAAAAATAAAATAAGTGAAGGGGGCTGAGGGAGATTTGGAAGGTAAGCATTCGCATGGTGCTATCTGCCCAGTGCAGGGGGGCGACAGATGGCCCCAGGTAGCAGGTAGGTTTCTGCCAGGTCTGCTGTTCCTTCTGCTGCAGTTTGAATATACGGTCCAATTTCAATGTTTTATTTATCTCAAGCCTCAGCTAGCAAGCAGGGGAAAGCCTGAGGCACCAGATGGAGGTGGGTCTGGCGCCTGTTGCTAGTCAGACAGTACTGAGCTACTGGGAAGATGTGAGAAGATAGACCCTAGCAACATACCGTGCCACATAGCCCAAGACATGAGCTCGGATGATCATAGCTGCTTTGGCCACTTCTATCTCTCGCTGTTTCTCCAGTTTGTGTTCCAAAGAGTCACGAAGAAATACCTGTGAAAGGAGTGTGAAGACAAACAATGCTGTTTCTTTGTGACATTTTATTTGCAACATGATGTATTGTATTGTTTAACATGTCACTTCTGAGTATTTGGGAGAAAAGCGGGTTAAAACTATTGTAAATAAAGAAACCTGAATGCAGCCTCAAGCCTATTAATGTTAGGGGTGTTTGTCCCATAAACACTCCCATTTAAATGAAAGATTTCTTGTCTAGCCCTAGCTTGTCAACTCCTTCTATAAGCCCCTGAGCTGCCTTTGGGAGGGGTTTCTCCAAAATAAAAAAAAAATCAATAAAACATCTATCACTTAACACTTGTAAATAAGCAGATTGCTCAGATAAGGCAAGTTGTTCACTCGTGCAGAAGCCAACAGTAATTTCAGACAAACAGCGCATTCCTAGAAACTGCGCAGTGTTGACGCAAAGGGGTTGTGTTGACGCTGCGCACTTAGTGCCGATGCGGGAGTGCCGATTGGCACTCCTGCATCAGTGCTAAGGCTTTGGCCAGTGCCTGACCTGATCAGATAGACAATGGCCCTCACACATGTATTTCATTTCTGCTTAAATTCAAACTATTGCTGTTTGAGAACACGGGTGCAAACTGATCAACTGCTAACATTTTGCTGGGTTGTGATCCAAGACAAAGCCAGTGCCGAGGCCTGGTTTTTGCTGTGTGTTTATATCAAACAGCAATGCATATGGAAGCTGCTCTAACAGCTGCCCTACCTTTGCATCAGCAATTTATGTTTATTTTACCTTAGATTTTCCAAGCTGCCACTCAGTGTTTGTGTTATCATAAAGATAAAGGAGGACAGTACATTTCCCTTTTAAGTCTTCAGGGAGAGTCAAATTTTTCATCAAAACTTTGTATCTGGGGAAACAGAAACACAACACGAACAATGTTCTTTTTAAATCACTCCAGTTGGGCCACAAAATTATTATGGCGCATTAAATGTTTTCCCTTCCCTTAAACCCAAAATAGGCTTACCTTTTATGAAAATCCTGAAATGGTCTCCGTACAGGAAAGCCAGCCCTTCGTATCCGCACTGTCTCAAGCATGCCAGAGTAACGCAACTGGTTCAGCACTACAGTCTGATCAAACTGATCCGGCATCTAAAAAACCAAACACCACAGAGCTAGAAACATTTTCTCTCCTCTTGATAACTGGTGAAGACAAATTTGAAAACATGGAATTCTGACCCGATTAGATGAGCCAAAGCTTCACAACGTTGAAGCACATGAGCTTGTCTTGATCGTTCTTGAATATGTGTTTCAAGGCAATTTTTCATTTAAGGTTACTGTACAAATACCCAAATTCAAAACACGTATGCCTCTTGTCTAGCATGAAAGACACACATATAAAATCTGACCCATGGCCCTTTAAAATGCTAAGCAGAAGCAAACAGGAAAGAACAGACCTCTGGATCTCAGCATTTTAAAGGGACACAGACCACGTTGTGCACATGGAACTCTTCAGATATGACAAGCAAACTGCATATTTTGTGTTTGGGTATCTGTTCGAAGTACAAAACACAATTGCTGTCTTGCTAAGACTTGTTCATGTGCCTTTAACAATAGCCTGACGCACAAAAATTTAGCAGGGAGAGATTTTTTGACATGTTAAGGAAAATTCCACCTACTCTTATTAAGGGCACAGAGGTAGGGTGAGATGAAAAGGTGACAACCTTACTTCAGAATACAGTGAGCCATACGGACAATTATAGAGTGACCCCCCTTCCACATTTAGAGTCTTAGATTATCAACCATTCCATCCCCTTTCATTTCAATTCAGCAATTTCCCACTGTTGACAGTAATGATACCAAAGAGAGCCATGGATTCTCTGAGTGAATAGCTGCAGCTCTTGGGAAAAACAACATCCCTTGATTCGTATTCCCAAGAAGTAATCAAATGCTACTTGGGAAACAAATGCCAGTAACACAAGATAGAGGCTCAATTTTGTTAAGAACCTCTGAGAACTGGCTTAGTCATAGTCAAACACTCTTCATTCCTTCTCTTTAAAGGTTGTGTTGACATTTCTTTTACAGCACTATCCCCAATCTTTGACAGATATCTGTCTCATAAATGGAACATGAGGAGACAAACTATTTTAAATATTTTAACTTAGAAGAGGGAGAAGCATTCTGGCAGAAGCACTAATCCAGCATGCAATCAACCACTTTACTCTTTACCTTTATTAATTTTACTACCTCTCTTCTTTTTAGATACATCAAATACTAAGAACTAAAAATGGAAAGAAATAATCCAAGTGAAAAAATTGCTGTTTATTACAGCAACAATTCAATCTATGTAACATTCTCTCTCTCTCTCTCTCTCTCTCTCTCTCT
>JAJKFI010000037.1:10374569-10404642 GCA_029204185.1 Lerista edwardsae
AGAGAGAGAGAGAGAGAGAGAGAGAGAGAGAGAGAGAGAACATGCATGCTCAACAAGAGAAAGAACTTTGAAAGTTGTGTAACATTTTTAAAATCCTGAACAGAAAATGAAAAATTCTACAATCAAGGTGTTTTCCTAAGTCCCAACTTTAGGTACAAGTACTGTGAAGGTCCAATAATCAATATTAATTGTGTTCATTGTCAGTATCTGAAAACTATACTAGCCACTGCTCACCACATGTTTGTGATGGATTAATGACAGATTAGTACTATCCAGGAAAAATGTCAGCTGTTCACATTTGTCCCTCTGAAGGTGGGTAATAGGATTTCAACGCATGGTTCAGGTGAAATGTGAACTAAACTTAACATTGTAAGTAAGCATCACTTTGCTGCTTATCCCCTGCATAAAAGAAAACCTCAGATTTATGACAGCACTGTCAGCTTCCACAACCAGAGTTTAACCAAAACCAGAGTTTAATGCTGAACTGCCATTTGGGTGCAAGGCTAGACACACTTAATTTTCACCATGGAAATTGTTCTTTTAACTAGGTGAATTTACTCATGAATGCTACCTGATGAAAATGTTCATATGCTATAATAAATAGTTAAGCTTGTGGTGCACAACAAATACTTTCTACCATCAGTATAAGTTCACAAACATTCAAAACATCTCAGACAGGCAAAAAGAGAACATTAAAATCCACTAGATTCCAATTATTGCCCCAAATAATTACACCTCTCTGTTAACAGGTTCAGTCTGTATATAAACATTTTTCAAACGACGGGTTTTTGTATAGCCAAAAATGAACAGATATAAATGTGCTAAGTTGTAACTTTCTGTTTCTTGGCACTGACTACCTATTCATGCTTCCTCTCCCCTGAAAGTAGTTTCAGGATTGCACAATGCATAAATCATGAGACTGTGCGGGGTAAGGTGAAGGGAAAGAAGGTCTGCACTAAACATATGGAAGTCATCTCTTTCTAACAGCAACAAACAATACTTGTTTTATTTCTGAGACTGCAATTCATGAAGGTGGAACAAAGTATATTTACAATACTCACTGTAACCTTTGAAATCTCCCTCTGCAACAGCAAAGAATGTTCCGAGGGGGGGGGGAAGATAGCAAACTTTTCTCTGTTTCTTGAGTTCCTTTTCCATGTAAATATTTTACTGTTTCCATTCCCAATGACAATAAAAGGAAGTTGAGAGTCAAGGAGATCTACGGTGCCATAAAGCTCAGTTATCACTCACCATTTTACAGGCGTTGCAGGCACATTTTAGACTCCTCTTTAGCTGGGCAGCCAAGATTCATATGGAAAGCAACTGCCACACTGACCTTTTCCCTGCATGGCTAAAGACAGCTGAACAATAATGAACACTATTCCTGGTGCTTTAAAACATGCTCAGTTGCCATGGCGACCCCTCCCTTTCTGAGGATAATTAGGGTGGTGTGGCTTTGGGATGGGGGGGGCGCTGCAGAAAAAAAGGATGCAAAGGAGTGACACAAGAGCAACAGCTTCTTGTACTTTATGCTTTAGAGATACCATTTCCCCCTTATCTCAGAGAAAGGGATTACTCACTGGAGCCATTTAACTTAATGATGCCAGGAGTATAGGAATCTATGACTATAGCCCAGTTACAAACATATTTAGTTTAGAAATAAGGTTTTTAAATATTAGAGATACCACTTTCTTTAGTTAACACCTTGAAACTATGACTTTCATTGGGCTCAACACAGAGATATACCTGCATTTATCTACCTTGTGGATTTCTATGCAGACATCTTCAATTGTGGCTTGCTGAAGTCAGGTTCACTCCCTTGCCATTCGTCCTCACTTCTTCAGGGCCATAAGGTAATAACAAGCTTATTGCTGGATAGCATACTGTTACAGCCCAATATAACTTGCCTTTAAAAGGCTCAAAAGATGGATTTTGTCCACCAAGAGTCTGAGTATTGAGAAGAAATGTTCCAAGCTATCAAATTTTATGGGTGTGGAAGGGTGGGACATTTTACTTCTTCCTAATGCATAGAGACTCGGTTCACTTGGGTAATTTGAAGCTCTTTGCTTACAGAGCATTCATCCCGCCATGTTCCTATTTGGCACACATTGGGGTCTGGACTGCATAAATTGTTCTGAGGTAGATGATCCAGGAGTGTAACAGGATAGTTATTTGGTCCCTTCCAACTCTATGGATCAGTTCAGACAATCATCCAAACCCTAACATGAAACCCACATGCTCTTGCTTCCTCTTTTGTACATGCTTTTGCTTTTACGTTGCAGCTTAGTGTTATTTCCAAGTTAGCAAACTGTGGTTAGCACTTGCACTCCAGATCATGAAGGAATACCTAAAATGAACTCGGAAATTGCCATTTTTTTCTTCCCTTACTTCCAACACACTATTTATCCACACTCTTTAGACCCTTTTGATTCAATCAGTTTATCCCTGAAACAGGTTCATGAGGAGCCTAATCCTGAGCTGCCCAGCTCCTTGGGCATTTTATGGCACTTGCAACACCGGAGCCGGCAATAACAGCTTATCATTGGCTTCTGGACTGGGCTCTGAATGAACTTTTTTTCTAATAGGGATTCATTACAACAACTTACAGGCAAACAAAAGAACAGTTCCACAGCTTGCTTTTAATGGAACATTTGCAAACACAGTGACTGCAATTAGTCCATCTTTTGCACCCTAAAGCTGAATTAATGAGTAAAAGACAAAAATAGTGCCCATATCCCTCTCTCTGCCATTTCTTAAGTGGCTGCAAGTGACAGCAAATGTCAGCTGTTAAAGGGAGAGAACGGACTTTCAGTTCTCTCGGATAAAAAAAGAAAAAATGAGAATTGTAATGGTTTAATATCAATATTATTTTACATAACTGAAAATCTGCTAGAAGCCTTTAAAGTCCAAGCCTTCACGTGCTTAGGAATTTATATGGAAACTCATGAGCCCTTAAAACTGATAAATATCTGCTCTGAGCTGCCATGAGCCTGGAGTAGTGTAAAGTTTGTGTCACAATGGAAAAAAAGAGTAAACACCTCATCAACAAACACCTCGATAAATGTTTTCATCAGGTATTCAAAAGACTTACTGTATATTCAAACTCATCCTGCAGTTGAGCCCCACCAGGCCAGCCGAGCCCTATCCCCCCCCCAACCTTCTTCTTTATGGGCAGCACTAGCAAATGGCACAGTGCAGCAGCCCAACTCCTGAGCTTTCTCTGTCTCCGCCCAAAATATTAATTTATCACATCAGATCACATATGCTTAAGCATGTTTCTGCATTGCCAACAACCAGTTTTTAAAAAGACCTCTCTAAGTCTCGATGAAGCTATGTACCACAATTGTTACCTTATTTCCCAATCTTGTTCCTGTACTTTAATAATGTTATGAACATAATATACTGAAGGGTGGGGGAAGGGGTGCTCTTCAGTCATTGAGATGCTTTATTACAGTGGGAAAAGCCTGTCACTCTCTTAAAAAACAAACAAAAAATCAGGAATGTTATATATCCCAGCTTAGGCATAGTTCTTCCGGCAGAAGGGGACTGACAGATGGTCCTATGGTCCTCTTCCCTGGCATACACACATAGCTGTTATTTTGAATGGGAGGCTGGGGAACACACATCCCCTATAGCCGTCAACCTATCCTCACTCTTTTCAAAAGCATTAGAAAAAAAATGCGCAAAGATGGCTGTTCAATACTGAATCCTAGCGTCTAAAAAGTTGCTGTCATGGACTTGAAATGTACTATATATGCTAAAGATCCAAGTTCACTCAACTTAAATTTCACATTGTGTGTGTTTGTATGCATACGGAGAGGACTGGCAAGCCTCCTTGTCTGAGGGAAACAGATCTACTCAAAGCAATGAGCTGGGAGGCAATTGGGTGGGGGTTTAAGATTTTGCTTTAGTAGCCTTAGCAAAACTGGCAGCAGGTCTCCAAGCAAAAACCCCAGCTGGAACCCTTGACAGCCCCTCCTCTCCACCTGTGAAAAGTCTGTTGCTGTTTCATCTAAGGTCATTCTAATTAAAGCCTACACTCCCTGCCGGATAAACCTCAATCTGGCCTCTCCCCTTTTTGTTGCATTGTTATCGGTTAGTGGTCTTCCGCTGAAGGAAAATCACTCCTCTTGCTTCTGGATAGTCACAGATACATCCATTTGAAGAAACATGCTGTGAAACACTAATTAAGAGACAGCAGGCCTCTCCCACCTAACTCCATGTCCCAATGGCCCCAAAGCAGGAGCATCATTGTTTATGGTACTGGCCAGGAGGTCTGTAGCATGTGTCTCTAACAACAACTGTAACAATGTCCCTAGCACAATGTCCTGAGTAACAGATGTACTCTTCCTTGTACAGAATACAAACTAATCTCATGTAACTTTACAGTAGTTATTTCTCTTAGTAATGGGAACCTTTAAAGTATATGGACAGATTTTATGAGTTGCCTGCTTTTTACTTCAAAATGTTGCTTTATTCTGAACTTTCTTAATTCAGATATCCATTTACTCCAAATATGACTCCACTTCTACATACACTTGTTTTGTTTATAGAAGTAATGTCTAGATACCATGACTGTAAACCAAAATAATATTAACCATCTACCTTGATTACTCAGGGACTTTTGTAAGCTAAGTATATTTAAATATACAGTACTTGCAGATCATCCAAACCCTCAACATTTTTGAGTGAATGAAGAATGAGGGCCCAATCCTATCCAGTTGTCTAGTTCTGGTGCAGCCATGCCAACAGGGCATGTGCTGCACCCTTCAATGGGAGGACAATTTGTTCAATGGGAGAACAGAGTATTTGTTCCCCCCTTGGGGCTGCATTGGCACTGGAAAGTTGGATAGGACAACTCCAATTGAACAAATGAAAATTACCAGTCATCAGTAAAAAAAAGCCCATCTTCCTTTATTCCCTTTTTCATTTGATAAATACCAGAACTAAAATATTTTCAAAAAATAAATCTATAAATCCTGAATGCTGGACTCCATTGATTAACACTTATGATCACAAATTTAAAATCCCAAATTAACCTTCAGTTCAACAAACATTAACACTTGAAGTCATAACCAAATACGGTTTTAAAAGAAAGAAGAATTGCATTGCTATTATTCTAAAGCTTCATGCAATTCAAGAGGGAATCATTTTTTTAAGCAATTTCTTCAAATCCTGACTCCAGTTTAAAATGTACACTCACACACAGTTTAAAGACTTATTTTGGGGGGCAAAAATATTTCTTATATGAGACACAACAAAAAGAAACATAGTTCCCCCAGCCCTTCATAGTACAGTTGGACTAAACCAGTGGTTCTCAAACTGGTGGGTTGCGACCCACCAGGGGAACCAGAACTAGGCCTTTCCCCAGTAATGGGAGTGGCCCAGGAATGAGTGCCCCAATGGGGCCAAAGAGCATTTACATACACACCTGGTGGGCTGGGCTGGCTTCTGGCAGACTGTAGACTCGTTGGGCTGGACTGGGGGTGGTGGTGCATGGTTAATGCCTGTGGCTGCATCTGTTGACACGATACCACCTATATCACCTGCCTATTACTCTTTTAAAGCTATTATAATTATTATTTATAAAAATAAGCCCTTGGAATAAAAGCACATAAATATGCTTTTGGCACTTCTAATTTTTGTCAAAAAATGAAATTTGTGGAAAAAAATCACTTTATTAATAAACATTTCTAAAAATGTAGGAGATTCAGAAATCTGATCACATCACTGGATCAAATTCAGTCATTAACAAATGCTTTAATTGTAAATATTGCCTTTCACAGCTGGTAATGGTCAATGGTATTTAGCCTTTAATCAAATTGACCAAATGGGGTTGAAAATGTATGAAGAGGTTACAAAATAACTGAAGGTAGGAAAAGAGACTATGGACGTGATCCTCAAATGTCCAAGTTGTCCTGATGCTTTGGCCTTTCTCATCAACCTAAGCAGATAACAAAGACTTTACAAACCTCAAGCATTCCCGTAGTTTGGAGACAACATAATACAATGGTCCTACAGTAGCTGCTGGCACTGCTGGTAACTAGGCAAAGCTATTGTGACAACTCTTAATCAGAAGCAGGGCCGCATAAATTGGAAGATGTTATGGTTGACCCAGATTAGCAGCAACAGTGTGGTTACCAACTACTGCCCTATGCAGACCTCAGGCCTTGAATGGTGGTAATGGAGTGGAATTTGGAGCTGGCTCTGAAAGAGTATACTGTAAAATGCTTCTCTATTATGTAATCCATTCCTGCAGAATCCTCATGTGATTTCACGTGAATCCTCATGTGATCCTCACAGAGGAAAAAGGAGGCTAAATGCACCATATTTCTATAACAGATTAATTACTTGGCGCTTTTATTCAACAGGTATGTTTCCTGTCAATTCTAGTTATTGCTAGAACGGGATGTGGGAGTTTCTGAGCTTTTCCGTTAGTTATTAATGACACTGGCAGAGAGGTCATTATGGAAATTAATCAGTCTTACAAGGCAGCCAATATTTGATATGTGTAAATTAGTATATTAGAAAATACTCTACTGAAAAGCTTTGTGTTGCTAGGAAACCAAAGGTCAGGCAACGTTCAAAGGTCACATTTATTCCCACCCCCTTGGTAAACTCTTTAATTTCAAATTCTGAGTTAGGAGTGAAGAACCTGATGACCCTGCCATTCAAAAGTCTTATTGTGATTCAGAGCTCTTTACTGCCACTCTGTCCTGCCTACTTTTCTCATGTAAGGGATGGCAGGGATCAAATGATATTGCCATCTGCCAGTTTTCATCACTCAGCCTGGCGCTCTCCTAGCAAGACTGCCTTCATGCTCAGAGAATCTTATGGTACTCTTACAAAAGGAGGTCGTTCCCAAGAGCATGACTGGTGGGTATCTTGGTTTGGTATACTGTCCATATTAGTACACCAAGGGAGGTTTAACGGGGCTGCACTGTGGGTGGAGACCATAGCAGAGACGGGACATGGCAGTTGGGCCTTATCCAAACCTGATTAGGGCCACTCCTGGCCAGGTGGACTTGCGCCTGCTCTTTTGCTGGCACAGATCCAAGCAGCCCCTTAAGGCTGGCTGGGGCTTACTCCAGGGCAAGGGGAAAATATTCTCTTGCCCCACACTGAGCTGTTGCTACCTCCTAACATCATTAGGATGCAGTGCAGGTGAGTCAGTCTGCCTATTCCAGCACAGGTTAGGATTGCACCCTTAGTTGTGCAAGTTAGCCACTGGTTTTTTGTTGCTTACTAATTTGTTGGGCAACCTTTATTATAGTATATTAAAATAAACCCAGTGATGCGACTGTATTTAGGTTTTACATATAATAATGTTATGGTCTGTATGGAAGGAGGGACACCATGGGGGTGATGCACTGGGTGACACAAACCCTAATGACTTCATTGCACTATGTACCTCATTAAAGAAATCTGTGGACCACTAGGCATAGACCACCAGAAGTGGAACTTTTGAAATGCTAGTTTTAGCAGACATACTTGTCCTGTTTGAGATAAAATTTTGGACACAATCCAGTCAAAGTTAATACAAGTACATGTAAGACTGGCTAATTTTAATGAGAGATTTACAAGGTGCTTAACTCTCTTCTACTAAAACCAATGGGATGTAACGGTGCTTAAGTTGGCTGTATTGCACCCTCAGTCCAATGTGTAGTCCAATGCACATCGACTGGGGAAAAATCCAACTAATTTAATGAGAATTTACTAAGTAAATATGCATAGAATCAGGCATTAAGTGTATTTGTTTCCATATGGTCAAAAGAAAATTGTTTATACGTCCTGAACCACTTTTGGAAATAATTTTCTGTCAGTCTTTCTAACAAATTCACTTCTTCACAGTATTTGGACTGGAGTCTATCATACAGTATTTGGGGGCCAAGACAGCTTTTCTTTTAGCTAAATTAAGCAAAACTCAAAGTGACTGGCACACACTCCATGGGTACGCTGTTCTTTCAGCTGAATCTGGGGCAGCCATTCATTTGAGAAAGCTGATACCACACAGGAGTTGGCACTATACAGAGCCTGTCTGGAAGTGGGGAAATTCTCCCAACCATTTGCTTTACCTCTGTATTAGACCATTAAAAAGACGCCTGGCGATCTGCTGATGACCAACTATTAAAAAGATAATTACTTCTACGTGTTTTTTAATTGTGAAATAGCTGGACCTGCAAAGTGTTATGGTGAAGAACTTTGATGGTTTTGTTCATCTGTCAACATAATTACATTACTAAGCACTAATGCTCATAAAAATAATCAAGTCAGTCTAAATTGTTATAGTTATGCAGGTATGTGCTGCTAAACAACAGGCTACATCCTCCAAACCCTGTCACATTAAGTGATTTTGTCATTATGCGAAATGCTTACTTTGTGTTTGGTAGTGTTGTGTTGGTGCAGAAACCTATTCTGTTGTGTTGTGTTGTATTGTGTTGGTGCAGAAACCTATTCTGAGTAACTCTGGGCCTCCACAGGCCTCAGAATGGCTTGTAGATGCCTCTGTAAGCTACTTCCGGTCAAATCAGAAGTAGTTTCTGAAAACCAGAAATACATGTACACCAATATACATGGGTCTTAGCTTTTATCAAGATTATATGCACATGTGGGGGACAGTGCACAAGACCAAAGGTGACCTCCCACCACTCACTGCATGGATGACTGTGGCAGTTAGGCCACATGTAAACTGGCACACAGTGGCAAACCCACTTTGCATACATTTTGTGGGAAAGTTGTGACCAATTTAGCAGCTTTGCAAGTGGACCTTTTGACATATTCATACATTTAGGGTTCCTACATTGTTATCCTGGAAGTGTCTTTAAAACCTGCATGACTGACAGAAATGCAACAGTACAACTTTCTCTATCACTGCATTCTGGGAAAAGCTGAGGTGTTTAAAAAATGCACCACACCGGAGATACTAACAACTACAGCTTATGTCTGCAGTAAGCTGGAGCAGTCCTAAGACATCAGGATGACCAAAGTTATTTAGCAGAATACAATGCTACGAATACAATGCTACGAACTATGAAAGAACATAACAACTGGCACTTTTAGGCATTCCATAGGTATAATAAAATTTTCAGCCTCCACAATCTTGCCACAGTTTTTTTTAAAGTTGTTTTTCACTGTACAGTTTCTGGGGAATAACAAAGCAGTTGGGGATGGGGTGGGGAAATCCACTGTAACTTATTAACACTGCTGGGCTGCTTAATATACATTGTTGTCAAAATCCCTGTAAGAGCAATACTATCTATCTTTGCTATTATTGGGCAATGCACTTCTGCATTTTTTAAAAAAAGAAAACCCTTGCTGATAATCAACAATGAGGGAAGGCTTCTGACTTGAATCACATGCTTTTGAAGAAGCTCACACTGCAATTACAGAACATTCATGGCACAACTGTCTCGCTTAATCAGAAGCAGATCTCCTAGTTAGAAAGGTCAGCAAAGGCTAAGGGCAATCTCCTGGGCCTGCCCCATCTATCATGACTCTTGAGAAAATGCTGGAACCAAATTTAGGGTCCTTCATCAGTCCCCAGGCACAGGGACTATTGCCTCTAATGTTCCATGCCTCACAGGTATGAAGTAAACAGTGGAATTATTCACACCTGGATCCACCTCCTCTGGGCACAATCCACCATGTAGGACTGCTCCTCTTTCCCGATGAAGCACTCATCTAAGCACAGTGCCTGGGTCATACTACTGCAAGTTGCACAATCTGTGACCCACCAAGACACATGCAGCCAGTAGGCAACTAACCCCTGGTTTTGTACTTCCACTAGGCAGGCAGGCATAGTCAGCAAATGGTAGACTGCAAGTTGTAGAGATCTAGCCAGTGGTATACAGCTCAGACACATTCTGCCTCTGCCTACATCATTCCTTAGCCTTGCCAGACCTCTCTCTGTGCTTCTTGGCCTTACTAATCCAGTACTGCGTTTTCAGACTGCCTTACTAGAAATGAATTTGGTATTTATCTTGGCCTGGTCTTCTCACATAGGATTCATCCAAACAGTACAGTTTACCCTGCTACCTAATCCTGGAGGGAAATAGCTTCTACAAAATATTAATCTGACATACATCTTTCATTTTTGCCCCTATCAGATTAGGCCCAGGACTGGATTCCCTGAGCCCGGTTATTTGTACCCACTGACTACACCCTGAATCATTTAATCGTGCATTACAGACACATCTGTGATTATTGTTTTATTAGAGCAGTGGTTCCTAAACTGTGGGTTGGGACCCACCAGTGGGGTGCAAGCCAATTTCAGGTGGGTCGCAAAGCACCTAGAGCAGCCATATTGAAAATATGGGAAGATGGACTACTGGAAAGGGAGAGGGCTGTGTGGTTGTTTTGCCTGTATCAAGGTTGTAAACAAGCTTTTTTCTTTCTGATTGACTTTGCTATTGGAAAATGGTTGAGAAATAACCCTAGCTGTTGCTGCATAATCAGGAAAGCAGCAGGCTCTGGTGTCATTATGATGGCACTTCCAGCCATGACATCACTTCCGGTGGGTCCCAGACCCAGATCCTCATTCTAAAAAGTGGGTCCTGGTACTAAAAAGTTTGAGAATCATATTCTCAGGAAATATTAGGAAAAAATAATAAAGGAAATATTACTTTTTGGCTGCAATCCTATACACAGTTACCTAAGAGTAGATCCCAGTGAACTCAATGGAACTTACTTCTGAGTAGGTATGCATAGGCTTGGACCGTCAGTTGTATACCTGGTAATACTTAACTATGTCTATCTAAAGAATGGAGAAATCGAAATTTCTTATTTAAGGCAGACTGTCCTGAATCTCATGGACAGAAAAATTTGGCATAGAAAGTCCATTAGAAGCCCTGAATGCTTCTAGGCAGCTCCAGTTTTAACATGGTCTGTTAGAAATATAAACTGAAATTTCTGGAACAACAGTGAAGCGTCTTCCTATTTTTTCCTGATTTTTTTGCTAGGATTTGTATTCTTACATTTTATTTAAAACATATTTACTCTAAGTAAATGCAAGCAAAGGAGAACCCCCTTTTCAAAGTAAATAGGATTAGGCTGATGCCCTGAAGCTCCACCTTACATATATTGAACAGTCTGGTGCTTCTTATCTTCTATGCATTTCAAGGTACAGGATGCACATTCCTCTGCAGCAATGAACATCAAGTACCGTCAAAAAAATTTAAAACCTCCATCTTTTGTAAAATCAAACAAAGTCTTTCTTGCTATTGCATTTCTTTCTTCTACTTAACAGCAAACTGTTCCATCTGCCAGTCGGCACATAATCCCAGACTCAACAAATGTGCACCATCAGGTTTTGCTAGAGGGCTTGCAAAATTCACTCCAACTTGTGGGAGCTTGCATAAAAAAGGCTTATTTAAAAGATAACTCCTTTCAACTTTTGTGCTTTTCATCTCTTCACCCTCACAACTTTTCGACAGTGTATTGAGAGTAAAAAAGATTTTTTTTTAAAACAACAACAACACACAACTGTATATTTAAAGAAGCTTAACTTCCTGGCAAGCAACAGAGACAATTTCCAACCCCCACACCAAACAGACAGTTTGGTGAGACAGTTTCATTCCCAACCCCCACCAAATCCTTTTCCAAACTCTGTACAGAGGAACAAATGTTTCAGTGAAAGAGACATGTTTTTTGAAGTGCATTTTTTGGGGGGGGCAGGAGGAATTTAGAAAACACAGGTAACTCTGCAAAACAGCCCATTGCAACCTTTTAATGCAACACAGAGACCCTTACTTGTTCTCTGTTTCTAACAGTTAGCAAATTAGGACAGGTAAGGACATCACTTTGAATATCACATACACAAAAGCAACTTGCTTCCATGTCCAAGTTTCTTTGTATTCACAAATCTCTATATTGATAATTAAATCCTTTGGAAGAAACCACAGTTAGAAGCTTTCCCCATTGCAAATGTGATCAATCTGTTTTCTCTCCTAAAAATCCAGAGGCTTTAGCACAGAAGTTAAATATTTAAAACCCCTCAACAAGTGATTTTCCTTACCTCCTTGAAGCTCCTTTCCTCTTTTACTTTTTAATGAACAGTAAAAACATGCATCTTCAGGAGCAGCAGCTGTATGCATTAAGCATGCGTGCACACAGAGGCACTGCAACCAGCACACAAAACAGGGCTTTCTTCAGTTTGCTGGTATTTGGAGTCTTTCATGTGATATCTTTGGCTGTGCTTGTTTTAATTCATTCCTGCTGCTACCCAGAGGAAGTCATGCCTAGCCAGTGTTGGCTCAGCAACAGCCACTGTGAAATACTCTCTAACCAGGAGTACATGAAGGCTAATCTTTCTTTATGAGTGCTGAGGATGTAAATAGCTTTTAAAGCCAATGGATTCTTTAGAAACTTTAAGAGAGAAAGCCAGCAAGAAGGCTTGAAACACAGTCTAACCTGGGAGTTACAAACTCTAAATATTTTCACTGGAAGAGAATAAGCTGTCTTCCAGTAGTACTTTATTAGCAGCTATTCATCAAGGGTCGGCATATCTCCCTGAATGGTTACCATGTCAACATGGAGAACGCGATCAGAATTTAAGCCACAATTCTGGTACTCTGTGGTAAATTACTTTTGACTAGAGCAGTCACTAAAATATCTGCTTTGCCTGAAAATGCAAAGTATTGCAAATGCAAGCATTCAAGTTTCAGCTTGGTTCTTCCAAGTTTCAGTGATCTGCTATCCCCACCCCCCACCCACCCCCAAGGCTGTAAGAGTGATGGCACAAGCAGTAGTAGCACATTTTCTTTCTTATCTCAATTTTGATGTTTGTATTTAGTCTGCCAGATGTGATAGCCATTTATGGTATTCAATCTGGAAATGACCAAATTAGTTGGGCAAAGAGGCACCTTCTCAAGTGGTGAAGTGGGAGAAAACAACTCTCCTTCTTCACCCCAGCAAGGCTTCTTTTCCAGTGGCTGTTGCTAGTGTCTCTTTTCCACTTCTTTTTAGACTGAGTTCTTTGGGGCACATATTCTTTAAGTAAGTGGAGTTTACTATCTCAGAAGTTCACAGCGTATCTCAGGAACTCATGAAATTGGGCCCATTAATGAAACTAATTGAAATAAAACAGCCATAACCAAGACATTCTGGAGAAGCAAGCACAGCTGAAGATTGCCAATACTCGAAGTTCAAAATGGGCCAAGAACAGTTCTTTTCCAGAGCCTTTATAGTGTTTGCTTACATGACTCATGCTAATTCCAACGAAGTACTGACCCTGAAAAGAAATACATTCCTTTGAATTATGACCATCATGAACACTAGTTCAGCAATGGTGAAATTACTTGCTCAATAGATCATTGCACTTGGAAATTTGCCAAAGAAGATATTGTTTATCAGCCTACAAAAGTGTTGCCCAATCTCTCTATTGTCTCAGGTCCATCCTTCTCTTTCCCACTTGAAAATAAATGGTCTGCAAGAAATACTCGTTTCTGATAAGCTCAAGAATCATATGGTGCTGGACTGATGCTTTTCACCATCAGTCCGGTTTCTTAAAGATATCTCAAGATATGCATGAAAGATCTGTCAGGAGCACCCTGTTCCACATTACTGGCTGCCACTGGCAAAGGACTGGTCACTGTGATGAAATCACTTGTGCCACAGTAACTTCCCTTCAAGCAAAACATAAAAAGTGCTACATTCCAGTATAGGTTTTGATCTTTTTTCACGCATGCTATTTTAACACTGTCCATTAAGTAGCACTGACAAGATTTGTTTTTCCACATGTTCATTGTTAAATAAACTGTTTTCGACTGTTTAAAATACTAGTCAGATGCAATACCTGAGGCATGGAGTCTCAGGATGATTCTTGTCTGGGTCACCTCTTTTGAGGAAAGTTGAGCAGAATTGCATTGTCTCCTCTTGTCCCTGAGTGACCTCCTACATGCTTATGAAGCTTGTTCCTTCAGTCCCCATGAAAGAATTACCAGTTACACTTGATAAACTTGTTATACACAACAAGGACAACTATTCATGGTAACTAAAAACTTTAACTTTTTTTCTAAAAAACTCTGGCGCATGAGAATTTCCTACAGTGAAAAGTATGTATAACACCTTTACAATGCAAGTCTATTTATGCTTACTCAGAAGTAAGTTGCACTTTATTCAGTGGGGCCTACTTTCAGATATGTGTATACTGAATTGCAGCCTCAGCCAAATCAAACAAGGTGTGTTAAACTCTGAGATCCCTAAACACTACTTTAGCCCTATTCTAGCTATCGCCAGGTTTCCTCCTGGCTGTGTGAACAGCTAGTATGATTTGCGCATCCCAACATGATTTTTTGGCAATGAAACCTTGCACCTGTCATCAAATCTCTGCCAAATCAAGCATAATTTTCTCTTGTAGCTAAGTCAGCTTGAACTGGCACAAGCCTACATCCAGAAACATGTGCTACTACTCTCCTTCGGGTTGGTTCACAGTTGGATATACAGGTGGTCGGATATGGGATTCAGTCTTGGGCTTATGCGTCCTCACTCTATGCACAACTGTGAACTGGACCTTATATGTTAATTAATTCCTACATGAGTAGGCCCTTGTCTATCATAGCCACAAAGGAGGCAGCAAGAATGAATCTATTGGAGCATATGCTCCAACTACACCTTGGGATAATTACTATTTTCTAGTGCTTATCCCTGACAAAATACTGATTTTGTACTTACTGTGCTTTCTGGAGAAATGCTACGAATGACTTTCTGAAATGTTGTTAGTGTGCACATGTGCGCTAAACCTTTTCAGCTTGCAGCACTTTCCCCAGGACTCCAAACTTTAGATGAGTGGTGAATGGATACTCCTCAATTTCAATGGGTACAATATGTGCCAGGGCACAAAATGCTTTTGCCCTACCTTCTTTCCACTACCCCTACAACCATTTGACTAAGGGCACAATCCTAACCAACCTTCCACCACTGGGGTAAGGGCAATGCGGCTCCAGGGTAAGGGAACAAACATTCCCTTACTTTGAGGAGGCCTCCGTGACTACTACTCCACTGCAGAATGCAGAACATGCCCTATTGGCACAGCTATGTCAGTGCTGGAAAGTTGGTTAGGATTGTGCCCTAAATAGTGAATGATGATAAAAGCACTTTGAGTTAGTTACAGCTATTTTATAAGAATCATATACATTCTGAAATTAAAGGTTCTATCAAACACTGTCAAATTAAGAAAAAAGCAACTTTCATGGCCAGTTTACCAAAAACCTTGTAAGGACAGAACTGTATATTACATAGAGACCAGTGAAGGGCAGGCGCTTACAGAGTATCTTAACAAAACATATGAAAAAAAAATATTGATAGAGTCCCTTGTTGTGAAAAAAAAGTTGTTTTTAAAAATCCATAGGGGGCCTTAGCTATCTAAAATGATCACTCTGCAAGGTAATGGAAGACTTTCTAAAAAAAATACTAGGAATTTATACAGCTAAAATATCAAAAGATGGAGACAGAGAAAGTGGCATGCACTGGAGTATACTATACTGTGACTTACTAAACCCTTTCTGCTTAAATGCCATTTTCACTCTTAACTGACTGGAAACTTATACTTCTGCAGAAGCTCTTTTGTGACTGTTAAATCTTATTTACTGTCTTATTATGTGACTGTCTTACTATGGCACTAAGAATGTGACTTCAGAATACACCATCAGTCTATCTTGTTCTGCAAGTGGCATTTTCCATTTGCTTAATCACCTTATTCTAACTTGCGCAGGAGTAAACAGGCAGACTGGCCTACGCTGCATCCTAATGCAAGTTAGGAAGCAGCTGCAGCTTGTCACAGAGCAAGGGGAGTATTTCCCCTTGCAGGATAAGCCCCAGCCAGGCCGATGGGGCTCCTTGGATCTGTGCCTGTTGTTTAGCAGGCATAAGTCTGACAAGCCCACAGCGGCCCAGATCAGGGCCATGCAGCCAGGGGACGGGGGTTTGGATCTGGCATAATTGTAGGATCCTTTACTTTACTTTCCCTGATGGCAATATTTTAGAAAGGGATCAGAACCTGATGCAAGGAAGGTGAGAGGCTGGGTTGAGCAACAGAAAGAGCCCATACAAGTACTAAGAAGAGGTACTGGAAGCCATATAGACCACGGGACCTGCACCATATACCCTCTAAAATATCTACTCAAAGCATCCTCTCTTTCATAAGATCAAACACTACAAACCCAACCCAGAAAGATTACAACTGAAGTTCACCCAATATGGCAGATTTAACTGTGGGCAATTACACAAGAACTTGCCCTAATTCTGTTTAAAATGAACATCTACAGCAAGTGCTCCAAATATGTTTCCACTCAGAAACTAGAAAACATCCTGCTCTCTTTGTATAATTTCAATGATCTTTTTGAAAACACACCAGATTCTTGAAGCCATTAATTCTTTTATGAGGTTTTATTTTAAGAAATTATTCCAGCCTGGGATAAAACAAACTATTCTTATCTGTTAAAATCTGAAAGTCAGCTTTGAAGGTTCAGGGGCAGCCTGACTCAAATTGTAAACTTGAGCCAGCACAGGCCCCCTATAACAGCTCCTGAGTGTTGCAAACGTGCTGTAAAGCACATTTGCATTGACTCGGGAGCAGGCTGCAGGCACACAAGAATCCCGTCCCTATGCTGGCCAAAGAAGGTAGGTTTGCACTGGGCGGTATAGGGGGTAAGAGAGTGTCCCAGATGGAAAGGGGACATTTCCGGGGGCAGGAGTACTGGGCCTGGGAGGGAGGCGGGATCTGCAACAGCTCATGCTATATCCTAACCTTTGTCCCCAGAACAAGCATACTTTTCAGCAGCCTCTCAACCAGTGTTGGATACAGCATAGGCCAGTGCAGCCAAATTGAAGGTCTCTACAGATTTCTATTTTTGCTCTATTGTGCCTTTGAAAGCCACAGAATTGGACAATTTGTGCCTGAAACTAAATGACAAATATCTAAGGAATATATCCAATAAGCAAATATTAAACTTGGTGTTTAAAGAAAAAAAAATTAAACAAGTTAATTGCTAAAAAATTAACAAGTCGGTTCCTGTTCTAGGAGGTCACTGTGTTCCTTAGCAGTTTATTGATGGTCTTCAGGGAGAAGATCACTGTCTGAAAGACAACTTGCCTCCCTAACTCTGCATGGCAAAGCACCAAAAACACAGGGTTGTTCTAAGTGTGCATTCTCAGATTATTTGGAGTGGGAGAAAAGTCACATTAATATAAATAAAGGCCGCAGAATATTCTAAATTTTTATTTGTTCTAAAATACGCACAAACTGCCCACCTCCAAAGAAACCCAGGGTGATTTACAATAAATAATTTATCCAGAATTTCTCTACAGTATAGAAGACTTCTTTAGGGAATTATCAGTGTGGAAAGGATTTCTTCAAAGTTGTAAAGCCTCTGGTTTAACCTATTGCTAGAACACATATATTTACTTTCAAACAGGCTGCAATAATAAGAAAACACTATTTAAACGAAAACTTGCTTTAACAGCTCTAAGTATTTGCCATCTTAAGAAGTCTGTCTCACAGAACCAACAAACAGTAAGCAGGAATTTCAGCTCACCCCTTATCAATTTTTTTACCTATTCCTTGATCTGTCACTTATCACTGTGTTTCAGTAAATAATCCATATTGTGCACACGCATAAAAGCAATAAATAAAAATGTAACAAAGGATTAAGGACTGAAAAAGATTAGACACCTGAAATTTGCCAGGTTAGAAAAAGATGGCAAATACTTAGAGCTGTTAGAAAAAGACTTTGAGAATGAGAACGGAATCACACTGTTCTAATGACAGAAATAACCATGAAATATATGCCACAAACAAGTAAGCCCCCAATCCCTGGACTCACAGCAAAAAGGAGATTTGAGTAAAAAGCAATCTTAAATCTTACCTTCTGCATGTTTGGCTTGATACAGCGAACAAAGAAAGGGTTAGAAGTGCTTAGCGTTGCCATTAAGGAATGCAGCGAATCCTAAAATTGGGGAGTGGGGAGAAGAAGAAATGTACTTCATAATATATATCAAAAAGCTACCACTAGCAGTCCCTATAGCAGCACCTAGTGGCAAGGATTAAAAATTACACCAAAGTCAGCTTTCCCACTGGATCTGTTTGGTAGCACTAGTAACAAAAGTCATCGTAAAAAGCCAAAAAGAGCTGTATGACCACAAAAATGTCAGGTTTCACAGACTAAACATGAATATTATGGAGAGTCAGAATCAGTTGGAAAAAAAATCCAAATTATTTCGCATACCATAAATTCCATAAGATTCCCCATGCAGACAGATGCTGCCCTTGTGGCAGGGGCATATCGAGACAATTGCCCATTCTCTTCTCTACTGCCCTTTCTATGTTGAGATCCGACAAAGTTTCCTGGTCCCCATTCTGAGATCAATACAGGGGCTTTCTGATGTGGCTAAATTATGCTGTCTCTTACCGTACTCTTTGGTTGAAATAACTGGAAGGGTGGCATAAGTTAACTGATCTGCGCATTCAAAAAGCTGAATTATGCCCTGAATGATTTAATGTGTGTGTTTGCTTTTGTTCTTTTGTCTTTTTGTCTTTGTTATGCCTGTCTTATGCCAATAAAGTATCTATACTAATACCCAATTAAATCCATAGCTGGTCATGCAAGATTTCTGAGGTAAAATGGTTTAATAGGCGATTCTAAGCACCCTTCATGCACAAAACTTCATTCCTGGAAAATTTAGTGGATGAAAGGACTAACCTTGAACTGTAGGCTGACTGTAGCTTTCCGATGTTTGCTCCCACATTTCAAAGTGTCTTGACTACTGCGGCTTGAAACATGTTCAAAAAGGTCATATATGAAATCGAGGCTGAAATGGCAGAAAGAATAGAAAAATAAAAATGATCAAAGAACACAAGTGTTCCACAACAGGAGCGCTCAATACTGGCTGTCCTCTAACCCAATACTATAACAACCCTTCCTTAGAAATGTAGCTTGGATTTCTTAAAAACCTCCCATTGATAAGTGGACAAGTGCCAGCAGGCCGGCAACTGTAACTTATAAAAGTTTGGACACAAGATGCTGAATCATAATCAGGGAAAACTGATGGCAAGTTTATTCAGTTGTAAGATCCTATGTATTCAGCCGAGCTTACTTTCTAGCAAGTGTGTTTAGGATTGTAGCTATAAAGGAGCAATTATGCAAATGCCAGAGAAGTCACCCAGGTTTGGGACAAATGTTCAACATGTTTATAACAAAGTACTCAAAACTATAATTGATTCTTTGGTATTGTTGGGGATTTGTTTATTGGACAAATACCTGTCTAGCAGGGCAATCCTAAACATGTTTACTCAGAAGTCCCATTATATTTACTGGGCCTTATTCTCAGGTAAGTGTGTACTGGGATTGCAACTCTGCTAAGGAAGTATTAAATAACGTCCTTTATGCATACCTTGATGTTATGATATCTAATATCCTATACAGCAAAATCTCCTGGCACTTATGTGTGTGCAAAATTATGCCTGCCTCCTAACTAACATGCTCATGTTTCTCAAATTATGTAACTTCTTTGGGGGGAGGGGGTATGTCTGCATGTTTCTGCCAAAGTTGCTGCATTTAGTAAAAGAATGAGAATTAAAACAAAGTATTTTGGGGGAATATCAGTCAGTAACTCCATGCCCATAGCCGCTTTCAAAAACAGGATAGAGTTGCCGGTTCTCTTTTTACACAGATATCGCCGCAAGAACAATTTTGACGCCAAGTCGCTTTCTAGGCCTTTTGCGTTTATGTGTGTCTTCATGTGCATATTTTGTATGTACACAAACAAATATCTCTTCCTTTGGGCTCTGCAAATTTTCCTGAGTGGTTGCACTTCTCAAAAACAGGAGAAATAATTAAGGTCAACACATTTTTTTCTATCTTGAAGGTTAGACCTATTCCAGGGCAAATTTGAGGTGCTGATTCTAAAAATGCCAGCAGTTTTTAGAATCAGCACTCCAAATTCATATAAAATGACCATAAATTTTGGGGAAAAATCTGACCCTCAGTTTCACTACAGTAGTTATGTTTACGACTTCATAGGGCTTATTTTCATTCTAATACAAACTGTAGTCAAGAGTTGTCTCTGGAATGATAGACATTCAGATTCCTCAAGCGTCACCCTCAAAAAGACTCCCAAATATGCCTTGCCAAGTACCCTGAAAAATGTAGGTATTTCTGCTGTTTAAATACACACACACACACACACACACACACACACACACATGTTTTGCCAATAAAATGGTATCAAACATGTCATACAAGTTTGCAATTTATTTGGACTATAAATGCATTATTTATTTTCAGAATGCGCGCACGCACGCACACTTAAAATGATTAAAACTGCAGTAATAAACAGTTTTCATACCACCACCACAGCAGCAGCAATAAACACAAAACATGTTTAAATAGCACAAATTAAAAAACAAACCACAATTCAATCCAATTACTAAAAGCTTTCTGGAGTAAATGTAGTACACCATAACTGGAGTCTTCAAATTTCATCAGTCCATGAATCAAGAAGAAGCTGCCTGAGCTTTCCCAAATGAAACCAGAGAAAAATTGTTTGGCTGCTGCCTCTCACAGTGTGTGGGCTAAGGTACTCCCTCTGAAGGTCTTGTGTTAGAAAAGCCTATCAGTCAGCACATTTTCAGAGCTATACAGATGCAAGACATGAAACATGATGGCTCTCTACCTGCTTAATCAAAGGGCATACCGAGGACCAAAATGTACATGACAGCCTACTCAATTCTTGTACTTCCTGACAAATATGGTACTTTTAGTATAAAAATATATTCCAAAAGAAAAAAAAAACAGGTTTCTGTTTAGAACTGCATACCAGAGCAGTACCACTGCAACCTCCTGAATTTAGCACTTTACAAGAACCATGCCGCAGATGAAAATGTGCCGAAGTACCTGCTTTCCTGTAACAGGTTCAGGAGATCATCCCTGAAAGTGTCTCTGTTTTTCTCCAAGATTCCTCTGACATCATACTGGACCTAGTTAAAAAGAGGCAGAACAGGCTCAGCTTTTTAAAAAAATTCCTCTTATTAATGGCTTCTCACAGAGGCGCTATTGTAAGTAGTGCAGAGGAAACCAAATGCTTCAGTTAATTCGCAAGTGGCTGCAGGGCAAAACTCAACTGCTGCTGAAATGCTATTTGGAAGCCTTTCAATTGATGTAAAAAAGAAAAGTTACCTCCCCAGCATAGTGTTTCACTCCGAAGTTGTGGACTGCAACTCTTGGTTTCACATAAAAAGGATTGCTCTAGTTACAAAAGGGAAAAACACTTTTTTAGGTTGCAAAACGGAAATACTGAATATTCTCTAAAACCAAATCTGTAAGAATGCACTGAAAGACCAGCATAAGATAAAATCAAATACAGTAAGGAGTGGATTACAGCTAAGTAGGTACTATGCAAACTCAATTCCATTTTGAAAAAACGCAGATTAAAAAAGACAATACCTCCGTAACTTTATGTTAAATATTGATGAATGCCATTTCAAGTACTGGTTTGTACCAAAGAAAATGTTCATAGTCCAATGCTTATAAAACATGAAATTCCTCCAAAAAGTTAGAACTCTTCTTCTACCATGCATAATAAAAATCCAGAACAATACTGGTCCCAGAACTTCAATCAGCAACATTTTACAAAAGCCTGTGAACACTCTGATAAATTCTAGCCACATACTTTAATGGCCCAAGTGTAACCCCTCCCTTGCCAGCATAACTCGCATTGCGCTGGCAGAGGCTGCTTTATGGCTGTTGCAAAGCTGCCTCTGCTAAGGTGGGGGGCCGGCCTGCCGGTGGAAAGGCTGGCGTGGCCTTCTGAGCGCTGGTAGGCCCATGGACACTGGATAGAGCAGGTAAGGATGAGCAGGGGATCTGAGGGAAGTGGGGAAGGGGCTGCATGGGGTAGAGGGAGGGCAGATCAGGCCTGGGAAGGGAATCAGCGGCAGTGGCACATGCCAAATTCCGAGCTCATTCACCAACGTGGACTTGCACCAGTGATTGAGCTGGCACATGTCCATATTGCCCCATAGCAGCTCCTGGGGCTTATCCCGGGGCAAGGGGACAAATATCCCCTTGCACTGAGGAGACCTTCAGCAGTCAAAAATCCCCCATGAGGTGCAGCAAAAGCTGCACTGGCATAGCTGCATCACCACATGCAGAGGTGGATCTAAGGGGGGGGCAAATCTGTAAGTTTTGCAAGAAGCCTTACCTTGCAGTGGAAAACACTCCTCTCCTGCACTGTTCTAGCCAATCCTCACAGGGAACAGCAACATCTTGGCGTTGCTTACTGGCTACAGCAGCAAGGGAGAGGAGGGATTTACATGACAGGGTAAGGCTTCTTGCAAAACTTACAGATTTGCCCCCCCTTAGATCCGCCTCTGACCACATGGGGATGTAGCTAGGATTGGGATGAACGTTAAATAGATGAGCAGAAACTGCCGACTTGTCGGGCACCCACCCTGGCGCCCGCCTTATCTGCAGGTCCCAGCAGGGCGTCAAAGGCTCGGCCCGGGGCTGCCTGCCTGCCCAGCGACTCGGCTCCTCCGATGGCAGCGGAGCTCTCGGGGGCACAGCAGCCGGCAGCCACCCCTGCAGCTCGTCGCCAAGCCGACAGCGCTCGCTGTGGGCCTGCAGGCCTCCCAGCCGTCACGCCAAATGATGTGATTGGGGCGACGGCTGTAGGGAAGGCCCCGGCTGTGCGCGCATGCAGTTGGGTGGCCCAGTTCGCGCCTGCCCGATTGTCTTCGCAGGGGCCGGGATTACAGAGGAGTGCGCTGGTCGGGCGCAGCCCAGGGGTGGTGGTGAACGCCCCAGCCTCAACCACCCCACGAGGCTCGCTCCGCACCCCCCTGGGAGGAGTCCAGCCAGGTACCCCCTCCCCGGCCAGCAGAGAGGGGCCTGGCCCACAGGGCAGCATCCGGGGAGGGAAGAAAGGAGGCACAGATGGGCGGGGGAGGGCTCGTCAAAGGCAACCTCCTCCAGGATAGTCCTGAGGGCCCTGTAACGAGGGCAGGGCCTGAAGGGAAAGTCTGGAGGGAGGGGGTGGGGGAGACTCCCATAAAAGGCAGGCATGCCAGTGATGAAGGGAGGAGAGGGCTGAAACGCTGGTTGCTGGGAGTCCTCAACAGGCCCATGTTGTGGAGGCCCTGGTCAGACGGTCGGGCCAGGGCAGAGCAACCCCTGGTCTCCAACAACTCATACCCCGAGCTGCTGAGGCACAGCCTGACCTGAGAAGAGCGTCTCAAGCTTTGATGCCGGGACAGACAGGCCAAAACCCTATCAGGACGGCGGGCCCACCAGGCCCGCCCCCAACATAACTATATTAGGACATACCTAGAAAAAAATGCAGACTAGAAATAAATAATAAGGATGTTACTTACAGCATGCTGGATGTGTAATTTTGCCAACAAGGTGCTGTCAGTGGCTTGTGGGAAATGGCTTTCTTCATTGATAAGTGCTAACAAACCAAGTTTCTAGGCAATTAAGACACAAAAAGACAAAATAAAGTTAAACAGGCCACAAACTGTTTATACTGCTCTCTGCCCTTGGATTTGGTTTTTGTAAAGCTCCTGTCAAATAGTGGGGTCTGTTGTGCTTTTAGTTGCTTGAAAGGCTCTGAATGGGATATTCTTCAGTATTTCAGGCTGGAACCAGATGTTTTAGCATATGCAGGGCTGGTGCCAAAAACAGCAGACTCACATCTTGTTCTCCCCGTGTTCTAAGATGTGTGATGAGAGATAATTGTGCTTCCCCTGCAAAAGGCAGTCTATGACAAGAAGCAGGACTGGGAAAACATTTAGTGTATTCACATCATGCCACATGCTGAGTAGTGGAGATAGAGGAGAAGATACTGAGTGGCTGCTTTCAGCAGCACCCCAGCAACTGCCATAACATCTAGTTCAGGCCTCAAGAGTCTTTCCAAACTGTTGGCTGATTAACTCAATATGAGACAGACTTAGTCCAAAATACCTTGGAAATGTGACTCATGGAAGACCATGCCCCCCCACACACACACACACATACCAGCAACTCAGAGGGATCTGGTTTTATTTTATTCACATTTTACAATGAATAAAATAAATAATGTGTGTAAAGTCAACTTAATCAAAGAAAAAAAAGAGGTGAGAGTGAGAGACCAAACATCTTGGAGAGACCTAGAGACATTGGGGGAAGAAAGAATCGGGATATAAGCCAGGAATGATGAATACATGAAACATCTTGAAGTGACGGAAAAGAGCTAAAAGAATATTAAGAATATTAATCTAGGTTGTGAATGCTCTCCTATAACTGTGTGTGCAACCACATGTCTCAAAGCAGCTGGGTGACCCAGGAGTCGCTTATTTTCATCAATAACATAGTGTCTGTATGAAGCATGCCACAATGGCAAAGTTTGAAATGATTACTTATAATAGCATACAGGCATGCCCTGATATCCACTGATTCTGTTTCCCCTTTTTGAGTTATCCATGGATACCATGGATACTGGAATGCCTATTAAAAAAATAGGAGAACATTGAACACATCTCTTTTTTACCTTGTTGCAGCAAAACCACTGATCTTCCCCTATCTTTAAAAAAGGTGTCCCCAGTATCCACAGTTTCAGGTATCCATGGTGGGGTCCGGAACGGAACCCCAACAGATACCAGGGCATGCCTGTTTCAACCTTTTGATTGTGCAATTGGCTACAGCAGCTATAGCAGCACTTCTCTATATTATTTATTTCTCATACGTCTAAGACCATCTCTAAACAAAAATTCCTTGAACGGTAACCACATCAACACAAGTACATTCTTTTATATGGTACAGTATTAAGTAAATATACCTTTTCAATAAGATCTAAGCACTCCCCATTATCTGTCCAGTCAATATCTTCCCATAAGAGTCCTTCTCTAAAAGAAACCGAAGAGGAACATTACAATTGTCAAATACAAAGCATTTTAGTCTACCCATCAGGAATGTCACAAGGAAATCTGCTTTTTTAAAACCACAACATTGAACTGGGGGTTATGACATTATATGATACTCTAAGGAAGCTAAACAGTCAAGTGAACAACAAATGGAAGATCCATCTGTTCAAGCTCGGGGGTGGGTGGGAATCAAGCTTGGATTTCTTACCTGCTATATTCCAACTGCTCTAAGGAAAAAATGTGCTTGTTAAAATACTCCTGAAGCTTTTCATTTGCATAGTTAATATTGAATTGCTCAAATCGATTGACCTATAAAAGACAAGAAATGTTCAAATAACTAAGACAGTTCTAAGCAACCACACTTCCTCACACTGCCCCACTAGCTGCCTGAGGGTTCCAGAAGCAGGAGATGAACCATCTCCAGTCTTACTACCCTGCAAATGCATATTATGTATATGGAGGTAGCATACAGCCAGCATGACTAGTAGCCATTAACAGACTCATCCATTTAGTTTAATGTTCGTTTAAAATCATTGAAGCTAGTGGTTGTCACCACATACTGTGGTAATGAATTAATTACCACACAGTGTTAATTACGCACAGTGTGAAGAAGGACCTCCTTTTGTATATCCTGAATCTCCTATCAAGAAGTTGCAGTGGATGACCATTGTTCTAATCTTGTAAAAGAGGGAGAAAACTTCTACCCACTCTCTCCACTCTAAGCTTAATGTTATTAGTCTCAATCATGTCCCCTCTTAATTGCCTTTTGTCTAATCTAAAATGGCCCAACATTACAGCTTTTCCTATTAAGGAAAGTACTTTAAGTTGATATTTTTTTGTGGTTCTCTTTTGCACCTCCTCCAGCTCTACAATATTCTTTTGAATATGTTCTCACAAATTGAGAACTAATAGTCTTTGTAATACTATATATACGTATTATATTTTTACAATTATGTGATCAACTGTACTAGTTCTCTTGTTGCGTTATACAATTCCTTTTTATAGCTTTTATTAAAAGGACTGGCTATTTTAAGAATGGGTGTGGAATGAGTGAAAATTGCTTAACACAGATCAGCCTTCAGGATGCTGAAAAGGAGAAAGTGCACGAGGACAGCACCTCCTTGGAAGGGTAACCTGGAATGTGGCCTGAAGCAATATCATCTGGGATAGGTATTTGTGAGAGAAGAACTTGCTTTATAAAAATAAATAGTTGGGATTAAGATACCTTTTGAGATTGGGAAGTTGATAAGCAATACAACCTGCCTATGGCCCATGTAATGTAGAATTAGCAGACATAGAACGGGGTGAGGCCTAGTTGGATAAATGAGTGATTGTGAGAAGCATCCAACTAAGACGTTACTGTGTAATATTAGTAGAGCTTGCCTGCTTTGAAATGCAATTTAATTGCTACTAAATTAGTTGCTAATGAACAATTTGTTAGACACTGTCAGCTTCCTATGAGGGAGCGTCTCATCTAAAGCCAGAAGCACTGGCGTACCTGGAGGGAAGACGAGGGGGCAAATGACCCAGGGCACCACCAGATGCAAGCGCTGGGGGGGGGGCCTGGCCCCGGGGCAGTGCAGGTGCCAGAATCACCACTGGCCAGAAGATAAAAAATAAAGAACATGCTTACGCAGAGCTTCTACCTACTACTTCCTCAGTTTCCTTACCAGGATCTTTGTTTTCATCATACTTTTTCAGTCATCAACACCAGTAGCCACTCTCAATATCCTCCCTCTCAACCCTCCAACTACACCATTTTGGGCAAGCAGATTTCAGAGTCATGAGCATAAGTGTTTGATAACTTTTCCTGTTGTTCAGTCGCTAAGTCGTGTCTGACTCTTCGCGACCCCATGGACCACAGCATGCCAGGCCTCCCTGTCCTCCACTAGCTTCCAGAGTTTGTCCAATTTCATGTTCATCGCTTCGGTGACACTATCTAACCATCTCATCCTCTGCCGCCCCCTTCTCCTTTTGCCTTCAATCTTTCCCAACATGAGGGTCTTTTCTAAAGAGTCCTCTCTTCTCATCAGGTGGCCAAAGTACTTGAGCTTCAGCTTCAGGATTTGTCCTTCCAAGGAGCAATCAGGCTTCACTTCCTGGAGGATTGACCGATTACATCTCCTTGCAGTCCAGGGGACTTGCAGTCCAGGGAGTCTTCTCCAACACCATAATTCAAAAGCATCTATTCTTCGGCGCTCTGCCTTTCTTATGGTCCAGCTCTCACAGCCATACATTGCTACTGGGAAAACCATCACTTTGACTATGCGAACTGTTGTTGGCAGGGTGATGTCTTGGCTTTTTATTAAGTTGTCTAGGTTCGCCGTAGCTTTCCTCCCAAGAAGTAAACGACTTTTAATTTCATGGCTGCAGTCACCATCTGCGGTGATCTTGGTGCCCAGGAAAATAAACTCTGTCACTGCTTCCATTTCTTCCCCTTCTATTTGCCAGGAAGTGATGGGAGTGGTTGCCATGATCTTAGTTTTTTAAATGTTGAGCTTCAAACCAATTTTGGCACTTTCCTCTTTCACCCTCATCAGAAGGTTCCTGATATGAGGTCTTCCTCATTTTCTGCCATTAGAGTGGTATCGTCTGCATATCTGAGGTTGTTGATATTTCTCCCAGCAATCTTGATTCCAGCTTGTGAATCATCCAGCCCAGCCTTTCTCATGATGTACTCTGCATATAAGTTAAAGAAGCAGGGTGACAGTATACAGCCTTGTCGTACTCCTTTCCCAATTTGAAACCAATCGGTTGTTCCATATCCAGTTCTAACTGTTGCTTCCTGACCCGCATACAGGTTTCTCAGAAGACAGATAAGGTGGTCTGGTACTCCCATCTCTTCAAGAACTTGCCACAGTTTGTTGTGATCCACACAATCAAAGGCTTTAGCATAGTCAATGAAGCAGTAGATGTTTTTATGGAACTCTCTTGCTTTCTCCATGATCCAGCGAATGTTGGCAATTTGATCTCTAGTTCCTCTGCCTCTTCGGAAATCAGCTTGTACATCTGGTAGTTCTCGATTCACATACTGCTGAAGCCTAGCTTGTAGGATTTTGAGCATCACCTTGCTAGCATGTGAAATGAATGCAATGGTGCGGTAGTTCGAACTATCTTTGGCATTGCCCTTCTTTGGAACTGGAACGTAAACTGATCTTTTCCAGTCTTGTGGCCACTGCTGGGTTTTCCAAATTTGCTGGCTTATGGAGTGCAGCACTTTGACAGCATCATCATTTAAGATTTTGAGTAATTCAGCTGGAATGCTGTCCCCTCCACTAGCTTTGTTGTTAGTGATGCTTTCTAAAGCCCACTTGACTTTGCACTCCAGGATGTCAGGTTCGAGCACAATTAACTCATTGTGGTTGTCAGGAACAGTTAGATCGGCCTTATATAGTTCCTCTGTGTATTCTTACCACCTCTTCTTAATCTCATCTGCTTCTGTTAGGTCCTTGCCGTTTTTGTCCTTTACTATGCCTACCTTAGCACGAAATTGTCCTTTGATGTCTCACATTTTCTTGAAAAGATCTCTACTTTCCCATTCTATTGTTTTCCTCTATTTCTTTGCATTGCTCATTTAAGAAGGCCTTCCTATCTCTCCTTGCTGTTCTCTGGAAATCTGCATTCAGTTGGTTTTTTTTTGCTTTTTGCTTCCCTTCTTTCCTCAGCTATTTGTAAAGCCTCTTCAAATAGCCACTTTGCCTTCTTGCATTTCTTTCTCTTTGGGATGGTTCTAGTTGCTGCCTCCTGTACAATGTAACAGACCTCTGTCCAAAGTTCTTCAGGCACTATATCTACCAAATCTAAGCCCCTAAATCTATTTGTCACCTCCACTGTATATTCATATGGGATGTGATTTAGATCATACGTGAAAGGCCTAGGGGTTTTCCCTACTTTTTTCAGTTTAACCCTGAATTTTGCAATAAGGAGCTCATGATCTGAGCCACAGTCAGCTCCAGGTCTTGTTTTTACTGCCTGTATAGAATTTCTCCACCTTTGGCTGCAAAGACTGTAATCAACCTGATTTCGGTGTAGACCATCTGGTGAAGTCCATGTATAGAGTTGCCGCTTGTGTTGCTGGAAAAGCGTGTTTAGTTTGCTAATGTGTTCTCCTGGCAAAATTCTATCAGTCTTTGCCCTGCTTCATTTTGTACTTCAAGGCCAAATTACCGCTTCCAAGGTTCCTATTACCGCTTGACTGTCTACTTTAGCATTTAATTCCAATCCTCTATGATGAGGACGACAACTTTTTTGGTGTTAATTCTAGAAGCTGTTGTAGGTCTTCATAGGAACGGTCAACTTCTTCCTCTTCAGCATCAGTGGTTGGGGCGTAGACTTGGACTACTGTGATGTTGAAAGGTTTCCCTTAAATCCAAATTGAAATCAATCTATCATTGTTGAGGTTATAACCCAGTACTGCTGTTCTCACTCTCTTGTTCACTATGAAGTCTACTCCATTTCTTCTAAGGGATTCCTGCCCACAGTAGCAGATATAATGGTCATCTGAATTAAATTGTCTCATTCCTGCCCATTTTAGTTCACTAACTCCTATAATATCAATATTCAGCCTTGACATCTCGCGTTTGCCCACATCTAGCTTACCTTGATTCAAAGACCTGATTTTCCTATACTTATACAATTTACATAGGTCCTTCTAGCAAAAATATTTTTGATTTACACATTTTTAATATACAAACTCATTTCCAAGAACATAATCTCTGTGTAAATCAAGCGGTACCTGTCATTCATTTAGCTTCTCTACAATCTCCATATTTTCTTTAAACTTCCCCTCCCCCTTTATCCAGTTCTAGTTCAGTTGTACAGGAGTTAGCAGAACAATGCCAAAGTGCATCTGCCATCTGAACAAATGTTTGAAACATACCTCAAAGTTCTCAAATCCAAAGATGTCTAAAATTCCAATGGACTTGAAGTCATCTTTGCCTTTTATTCTACTGTTGATTTTTTTAATAACCCAGGAAAAACACTGGGAATAAAGTGCCATAGCCACCGAATCTCTGCTATCTATTGCCTGGTGAGAGATAATATAGAATACAGTAATTTTTTTGTTAGGAAATTGTTTTCTGACATAATGTGTTTTCTGCAGCATAACTCACAGAGAACATACAGACAGGCATCACATCTTTTCATACACACACACACACACACACACACACACACACACAC
>JAJKFI010000037.1:10404652-10414893 GCA_029204185.1 Lerista edwardsae
ACACACACACACACACACACACACACACACACACACTTTAACTCTCTTTCCCAAAACCCTATTCCACTCTGTCCCATTCCCAAATGCCAAATAAAGATGTTTGAAAAAAATGTTTCCCATCTTCATTTTGTAAAAAGGTTAAATATTGACTCAAAAGCAGCTTGTCCTAAATCATCCACACAAAGATTTAGAAGCAGACATTTGAAGATCAATTAAATACAAAGTAAAAATGTAAAAAAATGAAGAAGGCTAATGTTAAAGCATTATTTGAGGAGCCATATAAAGGAGCGTACTACTCTCGCAAACTTGGAGGTGAGTTCTCTTCATCCAATTTAGAACATTCCTTCATTCATAAATGCTGGGCCTGCTTTCCATAGTCCACTGAAGCAATAAGTTGTATTTCCTTACTCCCTGCTTCCAGATGTCATGAAGATCCACAACGCTCTCACAAGGAATTAACATTCCCATGCTACAAAGTAACAACTTAAAACTCCTCAGAGAGATACATGTATCTTCCCCATTTTGATTTGCAGATTTCTCTCCAGCTCCAAACAACAATATTTGGCCGTAATGTTCCAGCAGCTAATGTCTCAATATGAATCTATTAAAATGCTAACAAAGCATCCATCAATGAAATAAGCTGCAAAAGAGAGACTGGTCTGTGCTGGTGAGAAGGCCCCTCATGTTAGTGTGACACTTGTTGATTGAAGCAGCAGGACTTCATCTTATCTCTGGAATACATCAAATTGAAGGACATTCCATTCTCTGCTCCTCCTTCACACTTGGCCTCCTACTGAGAACCCCCAACCCTCAAAGGAGAGGTGTAGCACAAGGGAAGGCAAGTATGACAATTACAGGACCCAGGGATTTTAGAGATGCGAGATGAAAAGATATGAGAGAGAGAGAGAGAGAGAGATTTTACCTGTTGTACACTGAGAGGTGTTAAAATTTCTTCTCCCCTGAGTATCATTGACCTCTGTGTCAATGCTTCAGACAATTGTGTTGAGTCCAGCCCAAGTAACTCTGCGGATCTACACAGAGCTAGCAATTGACAAAAGATGATAAATAAATAAAATAAATTAATTTAAATAACACTTGCAATCAGACATAAAACCAAAGTCTCTCTTCAGAACAAGAAATAACATAGCTGATAATCAAATAGGTTACTGTTCGCAACTGCGTATTCTTCTTCCACAAAGTGCCTGTCTAATTTGACACTATATGGTTTCCCAGAGATAACCTGACTTTATTTTCAATGCCAATCAACAACATTTATAAAGAATTAGATTTAGCTTGAAAAGGAAAGATTCTAATGCAATGCAAAAAGGAACAGCAATTTCCCCTACCTGTTTTGAAGGACACCTGTGCTCCACCTGCCGTCATAAATTCTATATTGCCTAGGTGCAAAATACCAGCAAGCAGCCTAAGAACATCATGCACCTCCTCAGTGGTGAATTGCATCACTTCCAATGCAGTCTGGAAGAAAACACAAGGTATGATTTAGACTTCGAATCAGTCAATGTATTTTTTCTTTTTGTCTAAGCAGTTGCAACCTTCCCTAAATATGTACTTCTAAAAGAAAAATGCAATGCCAGTACTGTGGATTATTGATCTAGTCCACCGCAATGAACTAGACTGCACATCCATAACTGCAATGGCCATTTTTCAGTATAACACGAGTGGAAGGGGAAAACATCTTGGTTTCTAAGTTGCATGTAAGCCATACTGTTACAGCATCAGAGGATTGCATTCCTCATTAGTGGGCACAGCCAAATCACACTCCAGAAGCCCATAGCCATGTCCCAGCTCCTGCCCATGAAACAGAGGTACATGCAAGATTTAGAGCCCAATCCTATCCAACTTTTCATCTCCGATGCAGCTGTGCAAATGAGGTGCATACTGCATCCTGTGGGGGGGGGGGAGGCACGGAGGCTTCCTCAAGGTAAGGGAATGTTTCTTCCCTTACCTCCGGGCTTATTGCGGCTGTATTAACACATTCTGAAATGGTACAGTGCTGGAAGAATTGTACCATATAGTTCCAATGACTGTAAGTTGGCTCCAATAAAGGAGCCTTTATAGGATCAGTTTCCTTTGAGTAGGCAATTGTAGCAAATAAGAAACTACCAGTGTCACAAGAACTGGAAGTGTGCGTTGTCAATCTATTAAGAATAGACTGATCAAACTCACAATGACTTCTTTAAATGATTCCTTGTCATTGATTGTCTTGTCCATTCCACATCCAGACTGGTTCAGGTAGTGATAGTTCTCCGGTACGGATAGGTAAAATGCATCTGCACTCAAGAAAAGTTATAACTGAGGACAATATAATAATATTTTCTTTAAAATAAGGAAGAGTATACAAGAGAAGCAACACCAGATATTGCAACCTATCTCCATGATGTTTCATTACTTTATTATAACTTTACCTATAAGTTTAAAAAACAAGTAATTTCAGTACACCAATGCAGTTCAAACAACAAAAACTATGCTTGCATAACTGAGAAATTCATACTAAAATCCATCCTAATCAAGGCAACTACACAGTGCTACTTGCAGGGTTGACATTTCAAGCCTAGGAAATTCCACAATTGTGAGCAGCCACCAAAAACACCTCTCTTGTGTGTTACTGTAAAATGGAAAATGCATACCAATGGGTAATTAGGAGAATGTTCTGAGGGAATACCTACGCCAGAATTCTGCCTATCTTGTGTCCTTTGTTTCTAAGAAGCACTTCATGCCATCATCATACCTGTCTCTACTTCATGAGTGATGGACTTTTGTGGAGACAGGTTTTTTAAAGGAAAAAAGGACCAAACATGCACAGGTAGCTGTGCATAGGCAACTTTACTGAACCATCTACATTTACTTAAATAGGAAAAAGGAAGTCTATTTAGGAATAAATACCTAGGGAGGATGGAGCTGGGAGAACAGGTGGATATACACTAGAAAGAAATTTTTATTCCACACAGGTAAGCTAAAGTTACAAGAGGTATTGACTATATCATAACAAAACGAACAAAACAAGATGAAGCCTACTTAGGGCAGAACAGAAGATTAAATTTAAATTGCATGCCCAAGCCTCAGTATACACTAGGGCAGATAGAGCGTAGTTTGTACCTATAGATATAATTTTATGAATCAATTAGAAAATATTGAAAGGCCCTTAGGTACACTGAAACTAAAAAGAATATATGAAATATTATTAGGCAGCTGTTCTGGATTTTTGATTTAACAGTACTTGGTTACTTGCTTAAACACCCTTGAAAGTAAAAGGACCGACACAATGAGATGATGGAAGAGATACTACTTGCAAAACCTCCAGCAGAGAGTCAGTACAAACCATTATTCAAGCAAGACCAAAACTCACCTTTCTTCTCTCCTTCGATCCCTGCCAGCAGGGCATAAAATATGTGATAATTTCTTTCTCCTGGATTTTGCCTTACTACTCGATTCTAAGAGAGAAAACATATTTAGAGATTTGATTGATGTACAGGAGAGATTATCAGTAAGATCTTTTAGCATATTTTAAAGCGGAAGGAAAACAAAATATTAACTTACCTTCTCTAATAAATCTTTAGCAGGAAGCAAGCAGATAGGTCAAGGAATATGGTTCAATTGAACATAGGGGAAGCAGGAAGAAATGGTTTATATATTAATTTCCTGGCATGTTTGCTTTAAGAACATTTTACTTCTATTTTTCTCCAATAAAGCAGACATGAATAGACTTCAGGCTTGCCGGAACAATTTTGTTTTCTACTAGAACCCAGAAATTCACTAGTCAGAGTTAGGCAGAAATGGAGGTTGGCGTCTCAGGAGACGTTGCCAATTATCTACTGTACCCTATGAGTCATTCATGGGTGATCTGCACATGCAAGTGCAAATCCATATCTGCATTACTACAGAACAGAGATTCTAACACATTAATTGATGGGGGGAGCATTTTCTTGTTGCTAGTGCTAAACGATGGGAAGTCAGAAGCCCTCATTGACTTACAGCCAATTCTTCAGCTATTTCCCTTTTTCCTGTCTGCTAATCATTTGCTTCAATCCCATTAAAAAGAATACATCTGAGCAACCACATCAATATACTTATTCCAAACCTGCAGGAAGAATCTAGCAATTGCCATATAGCAGGAAAGAAGAAATAACACTAACACCATACTTCCAAATTTACCAGTGCAGTAGTGATGAACTTCTCAGAAAGTGTGCTACGTATGTCCACTCCAAAGGATGAGACAGTGCCAGGGCACAATTCAGAAGGAGCCCCCACATTTTGGTACAATTTTTGCCTCTAAATTACCACAACAGAGAAGACGTAACAAGATAGAAGGGAAAGGCTGATCAGGAATTCAGTCCTGACTATGTCGTAGCAGGGCCTATGGGGCATCGTCCTCCTCTTCCAGGTGTGTCACTAGTTCTATCACTTGGGGTTCTCATGCACTGGTAAATGTATCATTTAAAGAGAGATACTCAAAATTCATAATGGTGAATTTAGTGTTAAAACCCCATCATTCCTGTTGCTTAGCCAAAATGTAGCTACCCCTATGTCAGGATCTCTGTATTTTGACTGTTTTAATTATGAGCACAATTAGTCCCAATGATTAATGTCAATCCAGTGGATGAAGCAACAGCTAGAGTGTTGAAATCAATTTTAAAATGCCATTATTCATTCACAATCCTATTAAAAGCACAGGTTTAGTACTAAAGGTAGGAGCTGGACAGGCCCAAAATAGCTTATAATAGCTTCGTGGCAAGATCAGAACTTTTGGATACCACCACCCCAGGTAGGGCAGATGCCCCTAAATGCCCATGATGCTACGATTGCTGCGGCGGCACCAGGTCCTCTCCCCCATCCCGCCCTCGCAAGCACTTACAGCATCTTCAAAGCCCTAATATAAGCTAAAATCTGTGGAGGGAACATTTATGGAAAGACAGGCAAAATTTCCTTGGTTGTCCATAGAAAAAGGAATGTTGCATGTTATATCATACTCTAATAATGTGACAATCACATAAAAAAGTAGGATACAATCTACTATTTTTCCTCCCTGAATGTTGCCTTTCTGACTGAAGTTCAGCTGAATGAATTTTCCAAAGCGACTTGAGTTGTTGTTGTAAACAGTCTTTGCATTGCCGAAAGCTTCCATAATAGGGCTGTGGAAAAACATAAATCGGTGACAATAAGAATTAACTAGTCAGTACAGGAGCATTGATAACAAGCATTATTCACTAGAATATCCCTGAGCCCAATTGAAGAATTCTAATTGATATATGACAGGACTTTTTGGCACCATTCTAAAACTAAAACAAAACTTTAGCCAGATATAGCTTAACGTGTGTGATGCAGCAAAACAGAACAAGATAATTCCACCCTATTTCACTTATCTCTGACTGCATCCATTTTTTACCTATCCCTGCCATTCACATCACTTTACTACCCCCAATTAGCTAATCGGCACTCACCTGAGAGTAAGTCCTATCTCACCTAAGAACAAATCCCATTGAGCAGAATGAGACTTACTTCTATGAAAGCATGCATAGGATTGCACTATAATTATTTTACCATTCTGCTAGGCCACCTTTCAGTTCCAATAAAGGGACCGCCAAGGCTGCTTACAAAAACTTCTCAAAACAATCTAAGTGTTTCTTATGAAAGCAGTTATGAATTGAAGATTTCACCATTTTAATTATAAAACTACAATTAAAATAAGCAAATCAAATAGAACTCTAATTAATGTGAGTTATTATATGTAGGTCATTATATGGTATTATATGGTATATAATACATCCAGGTATTATATGGATGTAGGTCAAACTGTCTAATCTTTCAAAAGAACACTGACATTGATATTTAAATATGCCTAACAAAATGACAGCATATGGAGCAGTCCTAAAGAAAACAGAAACGCTGGTAAATACTCCAAGTGCATTTACAGCAGTAGTTCGCTTCACCTGTTATAATTTCCACATTCAGTGGACAAGAGACAACAGAGAGACAAGAGCAGAAGGAGCATACCAATGAACTGACTGCATCACCCGTGTTGATGCAGCCTGGCTCGGTAGCGTAGCCAGAGGGAAAGGTGGTGAGGCAAGTACTGCAGGTGGCACAATGCATCATGCAAGTGACCGCTTCCACTCACTGTTGGAGCCATTCCAGGTAGAGATGGCAATGAACAGATTCTCACTTAATCAAATATCTCCAGCATGGCTCTGATGGCGAGTGGGAGGGGCCGCTTACACAGCACCTGCAGTAATTACTGCACTGCACCCCCCCTCTGGCCTTACCCTCCAAATCTTCCTGCATTCACCATTTGAAGGGAGTGGCCAGGGAACACATCTGTATGTATCTAATCCAACAGGCCCTTTTAATCCTTTCTTCAATTTGCTGCTACTTCTGAAGTCACCTGAAAAATCCATTTTTAATAATATGTCAGCCTTTTAACACTTTGATAAGGGAGCAGAATCTGCAACAGGTCTGTACAACTTGTAACCCACAACCTACCAGCTATCACCCAGGGTTCAGTCAAACACCAGCTTTCTGTAGCCTGGCAAGCATTACAAAAACAGGACAGTAGCCAAACAACTGATTGGATCACAATACAGAGCTATGAGGCTGTCTACTGGGTCACACCTTGTACAAGCCTGGTTTATGCAGTACTCAGAATTTTATTTTCTTTGTGCACTACTTCAAATTGTTTTTATAAAACTGACAAGATGTCTCAAAGATTTGTTTTTAGGTCCCAATTCATTTGCACCGTAAAACTATAATATTAACATTTATAATATTAACAATCATCATTTCTGTACAGAAGATCATATAAGTGGGCTTATATTACTGATAAGTCCACCCCTCACATTCAAAACAACTTCATTCCCTAGTAGGCTCAGATGGAGAAAATACGGATTTTCGTAAGATTATAGGAAGAAAACAAAAAGAGTTTGACATCCCAATCCTAATGTGGACTAGTGCTGGCACAACACTAGTGCTAGCACAACCACTGCACCATCGCTAGCTATCAAAATGAGCCGTGAAGCATGTTTGTGTCAACTTGTGCACAGGCAGCCATTCCACTGGTGCTGAATCCAGCCAATGGAGCAGGTAAATGATGCGTCAGGTGGGAGAGGCAGTGTGATTTGGGGCAGGGGGAGGAACTCTGCCATATCCTTACCCCCATCCTAGGCCTGAAAGCCCTACATGGCATGGGGCTACTTGGACTTTTGCTATCAATTTAGCTGGTGCAGATCCAAGTAGGCTGGATTGGGCAGGCTGGGGCTCAACATGGGGTAAGGGAACAAAAGTTCCCTTACCCCAAGGAGAGCTCCAGCATGCTCAATTTCAGGACTGGATATGGCATGGGCTACCACTATGCCAGTGCTTAATAGGATTGGACTGTAAGAAAGTCAGAATTCTAAGACATACTGACATTACTTTCACCTCTTAATAGTTTGACACATTCAATAGTTGTAGTTTGAACTATTTTCTGAACACATCATGTGACAAAACAGGTGTTCGTTTAAAGAACTATGGCTCAGAAAATCTTAGAGATGGAAAGCATTCACCCAGCCCGCTAGCGTGGTTTGTTTTGAGGTATCTTCCTTCTACATTTTTTCTTTTTTGGCAATTTGTCTTTTGGAAAGTGCTATGGAACATGGATGAGGCTATGAATACAATACCTGCTCTCCAAAATTGCTTGTTCAACACTAGACGTCTTCTCCTTGCGAGAGAGTTCTAGTGAATGTTGACTCACCGCCGATAAAAATTTGAGAATCAGTTTAGTACTCTCTGTTTTACCAGCACCGCTTTCACCACTGGGAATCAAAAGTAAAACAAGATTTTAATGAGTTGCACATACCAATGATCTCATACCCAGCAAATTCAAGAAAACTTATTGAAAGCTTATTGAAGAATGCTTTTGATTTGTTAGTGACTCTTATTTCTGATTTAAAGATTGTCTGAGCTTTCTCTA
Organism: Lerista edwardsae; assembly: GCA_029204185.1. Lineage (NCBI taxonomy): Eukaryota > Metazoa > Chordata > Lepidosauria > Squamata > Scincidae > Lerista > Lerista edwardsae. Next base: position 10,412,616 of record JAJKFI010000037.1, read on the forward strand.
CTTTCTAAAATATGCGTTTGCATTGTTTTTAAGATGTGCATTACATTATGTGTTTTTATAATTGTTAAGTAGTCTGGTAGGATATGAATTTTAAAATAACAGAAAAACAGTTCATTAAGGTTCAATATACAAGTAAAATTAACCAGAAATGGTGCTTTTAAGAACTGCGGTACATTAATATAATATTTGATAGATTTGGCAAGAAAAACCAGAATCATACACATAAGATTAGCATACTTTCCTTGAGCCTTACATGACATGAAGTATGTCAGGCTCCAATGGCCAATGAGTTAACCACATTTATCCTTTTAACTTGTTTTGTTAGAACAAATCTTCCAAAGGGAAGTTTGATGCTTTTCCAAAGTGTAGTTTTAGGTTTCTCTTAAAGCTAAGCAAGAGTCGAAGAGACAGTCAGAAGGCACTTAAAAGGCAACATTCCAAAATTGGAATCATTTCACATCTCAGGCATAATCACCTCATAAGCAAGTCATTCCTTCCTGCCACATCCAGCCCAATAATCTCGGCAGTTTTGAGGAAAAAAGATTCAGAGCACAATCCTATACTATGCTGGCCTTGAAAGGCCGACATAGCAGGGCAATATCCTAAGGCCCATTGGGAGGTGACAGCAGCAACGTCCAGGACAAGGGGAGGTTTTCCCCTTGCACCCACGTAAGCCCCAGTCGCCCTATGGGCCTGCTCAGATCTGCGCCTACTGCTTTGCAGGCACAGAGGCATGTGCGTGGGAGCGGCCCAAATCGGGACTGCCATGGCCGGGGATGGGCGTTAGGATTTGGCACTACGGCCTTCCTGCATCACAACCGCCATCTCCGCTGCCCAATTACGCCCCCAGAATGCCTCTGGAATGCCCTTGTGGAGGCCCTGTGCCAACTGAGCACCCCCGACACTGGACTGGCACATGGCCGGCGCCCGAGTGCCACCACTGCTGCTTGTGCCGGTCCAGCATCACAGTGCCAACGTGGACGTGCTTTATGGCACAATTGCTACAGCGTTCAGCTGGCGCAAGAGCTTCGTGCCGGCGCAAGGGGGGTATAGGATTGCGCTGTTAACCACATCTTCCCACACTATAATAAATACTCAGCATGAGCAATACACAAATATTGCACCATGCTTATTCCAGGTTGTACCAGGTTTGTGGCAACCAGAAATTTGATTTGAGAAACCTGCAAGGAAAACCTCCAATATACTCTGTCACAAGGAAAATATATTTTAAGAAGCAATCACCAACACCTGGAAGCAAAGAATGCCCTTTTCAAAATTGCACCAGAATCCTCCATGCATCTTACACAGGAGGCATTCATGTTGTTATGTTGTATGAATGCCTCTTCCTCACACTTCCTCTTCCACTCTGTCCCCATCTTCCAATTCAGGGGACAGGAAGAAGGGCAGTGACAGAGAGTGGTGGGCACCCCTGACCAATCTGCTGCCTGAACGATCACTGCAGTTGGCCTCATGGATGTGCCCATCCTGCCCCAACGTAGTATATGTACAGTAGTCTAGAACAGCGGTCTACTGGAGACCACTGCAGAGCCAACAAGGCTCCCTGGCGTGACCAGCGTTTTTTTTTCCACGGGGGAGTGTTGGGAAAGATGTGACTACAGCCCCCAAGTGTCACTTTGGCCAGCCACGCCTGCCCAGAATGCCACGTGCACAGGCTGCTGGGGCGACAGAACCAGGAACCAACTGGTCGCGGAGACCCTGGGGGGGGGCTGTAATTACAGCTTTCCTAATGCTCCCTGGCAGAACAGTAAGCACAGGTCACCTGGTAGAGGGAAACAGCGGTCTCTGGAACAAGCCCACAAGATGGAGACCGCTAGTCTAGAATACTGAAAGCATTTTACATATCCTATTTCTGTACAGGCGCACCTGGAGGCCCCGCGCGTCACTCAGACACGCCTCCCTTACCCAGGAAACGCTCTATTTCCAAGCGTAAGGGAAGAGTGGGTGAGTGGGCGGGCCGAAAACCGTGCAATCTCTCCCGGACCGCGCGCAATGGCGCCCTGCCGCTGCCCGGTGCCCCATGGCTCGCGCCATGGGGTGCTACAGGAAAGATACGCGCCTGTTTCTGTACTCCATATCCAGTACAATTAAGTCAGTAGTATGTTGAAATCCACAGTACAGGCGGGCAGCTAAACTGAGATACAGTGGCTTGCTTGAGGCCATATTGTGAGTCCATGGATGCAGCAAAATTTGAAGTTCCTAAAGCACAACTCAGGGCACAATCCTAACCAACTTTTCAGCACTGACATAGCTGTGCCAA
>JAJKFI010000037.1:10415192-10443775 GCA_029204185.1 Lerista edwardsae
GTGTGTGTGTGTGTGTGTGTGTGTGTGTGTGTGTGTGTGTGTGTGTGTGTAAAAAAGACTGCTTTGAGGAGGGCTTTATAACAGAGGAGTGGAGGAGCCCTTAACCCTTTCCTTATCCTTCCTGGCCTCAAACCCGTTTCCAGCTGCTTCATATCCAATGTGCATTAAGGGCCAATATGCATCTGAAAACCTATTGGTTAAAAGAGGAACAGCAGTCAAGGGAAAAGGTTAAGCATCTCTTTTCCCTCCTTGCTACTTCTGCACCCTACATTCTACCCCTATCAGACTCTGCTTTAAAAAAAATTGGGGCACTGCTGTTAAATGCATTAGCACATAATGTTCCATTTATTCCTAACAGAATTATAAACAAACATGAGGAATGAAAGAAACATTTATTCATTCTTTTGATTCAGGCACTTGGCTTTTAAAAACAAAATTTATTTCTCATCATTGTCCCTTATTCTCTTTGTTTTGTTTTTGGAAACTTGTAAATGAAAAGCAGCATCCCAGTTTGTGTCAGACCATTCAAGACACTGGCATATAATCTGTCCTTTACGAACCAGATGGAGGAGTAGTGTACAACTCTCTTTTTCAAAGCTGCTTCAGCTCCTCTCTTTCAATCACCTTTTCAGTCTGTGGAGTGCGCTAACATCATTATCTGTTGCTCAACATCAGAACTGCAGCCAAAAATAGAATCACCATGAGCCAAGCTTAACTGCAGCTAAAACGAGAATCACTGCAATTTTAAACTCCTAAGTGCCAAAATTCATTTTCTGAAGGATCCTGGGCAACCATGCTCTTCAGTCTTTTTCCAGCTGTGCCAAAAATCAGCACAGTTGAATAAAAAAAAATTTAACACAGTAATTGAGATACAATGTATTTTATTGGCAGTTTCACTGCCAAGAATACTATTCATAATGAATCAACTTTGTCACTGTAACTGGCCACAATGAGAGAAGGTTGATAGGCATACAGATTCTATTGTATTTGGAATAAAATATGTTCCCAATGACACCACACAGCAGCATTCATCAACCACTGTAAAAAAATGACTAATGTTGAAAGGATTTCCTGCTGTCTCTATGATAGCAAACCACATACACGTGACAGTTTGAAGGATCTCATCCCACGCCCATGTCTTCTTGGCAGGGTCCCATCCTAATCTTGGCTATGCCCTTTCTCTAATAGCAACTTGCTTACATTAATGTAGTGTGATTGTAAAATATTCTTGGTTCTTTTTTCATATCATTTATTATTTTTGAACAGAATATAAACATAACATTAAACAAAACACGGAATAAATAAAATAACTAAGCATTATCCAATCAACTACAGCAAGAGTAAAGCAGTATATCCTAATTACTAATAATTCTCCAATCGTCTAATCAGTTTTCCAAATTTGCTCTCTGGAGGCTTTTCTTATTGGTGCCAGGGGCACACCTCCAGAGGTGACCCCCCAGCAGGTACCTCTTCCCCATGGCTATGCTTTGTAGCCACACTGGATCACTTCTCGGAGTGACCCGATGCGGCTACAAAGCACCGCTCACTCCCCAGAGAAGGGGTGGCTGGCACTGTGTACCCACAGTGTTAGGTCACTCTAAGAAGTGGCCTCCATGGAGGCCACTTCTTGGAGCAATCTGACACAGATACGGAGGGCTGTCCTGCACACGGAGGGGCAAACAGTGCTTCATAGCCATGTCTGGTTGCTCCGAGGAGCGGCCATGGAAGCCACTTCTCCGAGCAACTAGGCACACTCTGAAGGGTCGCCTGCCCTTTCTTGGAGGGTGGCGTAACCCTTCGGAGCAATGCCGGGTTGCTCTGGGAAATGGCTTCTGCCATGGAAGCCGTTTCTCAGAGAAGTCAGACACAGCTACGAAGCACCGCTAACCCCGCTGAGAAGTGACAGGCGGCCCTTTAAAGCATGCTTGGTCACTCAGAGAAGCAACTGCCATGGCTTCTTCCAGCTCCAAATTCTCTTTAATTTTTTTTCAATATTATACATACAGTATTCTCTCTGCACTTATCCTTTAATAACTTTCCAATCTTTTCTCCAATCATGTAACAACTCTTAACATTTCTATTTTCCTTTATATCTTATTAGAATCAACTACATCCATCTATTTATCTAAACCCATTACTTTTTAACTTTCACACACATCTACCACATACATAAGAAGCACTTTTCATATTTCACACATCTAGTTAATATATTTTAATATATCTTTACTAATTTACTTAATATCATATATCACCTATACCTTCTTTAACAACAATTTTCTTTAACATTGCATTTAATATTGATTTTCTTTGCCTTGGTCCAAATTTTTCTCATTACTCCATTTGGATATCATACCCCAAATTTTTCATCTATTAGCTCATACATTCTTTAATCTACTACTTTTCTTACAAGATCTAAGATGTAAGATCTTCTGTACATCTCATACTCCCAGCTTTTTAACCCTCCATCTTCTGTTAACTCTGTATCCTGTGTTCCAGCCCGCTTCCCATTCTTTCCAGTCCACTCTTAAATACTCTGCTAAATTCTCTGACATTTTGACTCTTACGCCTTCTGTTGAGGACTGCTCTCAATCTCCCTACCCTTTTTTCATTAAATCTAGCAAGACTAGCTTGACTTGATTCTTCTTCCCCTCTATCTTGTAAATGCCCATCTGGGAATCATGTATTTCTAGCTTGGTCTCTATTCCCTGTATTTCTTCTTCTGTTTCTTCCGAAGTGGCTTCCAAATAGACTAAGGATGCAATCCTAACCTGCTCTGTATCCAGCACAGGTTAGGAGTAGGCTGGAGCCTCCACAGGGCAAGGCCAAGTTTGTCCCCTTACTCCGGGATAGTTGCTAGTCGCCCTGATGAGGCTGCTCAGATCAGCACCTGCTGTTTAGCAGGTGAAATTCCAAGCATGTTGCACAGTCTGAATCGGAGCCGCAAGGCCTGGGGAGGGGGTGGGATGGATGCGGCTTAATGACTGCATCAAAACTCCGACCCACTCCCTGGGCCACCCCACCCGCTGGGATGCCTTTAAACTGCATAAAATGTACACTGTGCAGCAATCTTTTATTAAACTACTAGAGACAACATTACACAGGCAGTCCTGTGTAACAAAAAAAGGCTTTTAAAGAGAAAACTGACTAAAGCTGAAGAAAGTTGTCTTTCCCAATTCTAAAACACTCCAGCTAGAACTACATGTTAAACGGTCAAGTCACATTCTCAAACCACAGTTGTAAATGCACACAGGGAACCCCAGCTGAGTGAGGAGTTAAGCACCCCTTCTTCTGTTTCTTGCATTTTCCCTTGCCATTTCCCTCTAATTACTGCTTGGCAGCAGAAAAGCGGCAACCTGGGTTTAGAAAGCGGCAACAGCTCAGCCCACAATATGAACTTCCAGCCCTGAGACAAATCAAACTTTTACCAAACTGTAATCCTTTGAATAACATGGAACAGTTTGGGATTCATATTTTGGAACTGAAAATTTTAATCCTATCCACCCATGATCATGTCCCAGCTTAAGAAGACTATCATCAGGGACTGAGCCCAGCCTACACCTCCCTGTCCCACTCCGCACCACCTTTTCCAGCAGCCACCACTACCAGCAGCCACAGCAGACACCTACTTGTATTCATGAACACCTACTTGCTTTCTGGAAGAACTCTACACACACTATTCACCACCACATTTACATCTGAGCTGTTTTCTGGTATACTGTAATTGGTTTTGTGTTTATGAAGTCAGTTTAAGTTCATTTGGTTTCTGTATTCTCCAATCCATTATTGTTATTTTTTAAGACAGTGAGCCTCTTGGGGACAGGATTATTAATATGTAGGGGGAAAGAATGCAGTAAGCTGGTCTGAGCCCCCAGAAAACAGTGGGATATCAATCAAATAAATAAGTCCGGCAAATACTAAAGCCCAGATTGCACCATATTGCCCCAGCTTTTAAGTCTACCTACCGTGCGCTGCAATGCAATACAAGCAAGGGTTTGACCAGAGAAGCGGGTCAAACACTTACTGACAGCACAGTCCTACCTACTTTCAACAGCAAACTCTACCATAATGGTAGACTGCTTGCTTGATCTCCCTCTGCATGAAGACTTACAATCAATGCCATTTTGAGGCCTCAACTGTATTTATTTTTTTTCTCCTCAGTACTTTGACTTTCCTCTGCACCAATACCAGTTGCTACAAAAAATAGCACAACTAATACTCATGTCACCCTGAATGCTGGTTCTCAGAATACAGTACTCTGAGGACTTATGAATACTGCCTAATATAGGCATGCCCGGTATCCGCTAGGGTTCTGTTCTGGACTCCTCCACGGATACCTGAAACCGTGAACACTGGGGAGGCCTTTGTAAGTTTAGGGGAACATCAGTGGTTTTGCTGCAACAAGGTAAAAATAAGGGATTTTTTAATGTTCCCCTATCTTTTTTAATAGGCATTCCAGTATTCATGGACTGAAATAATGGATACCAAATCAGTGGATTGTGGGGCACACCTGTACTACATAAACATTCAAAGAACTGATTTAATACAAATATCACTTTCAAAGGATTGGACAGGGAATGGTCTTGATTTTAAGGAGTATCCTGGAAATGGTTTTCTAGTCTCTTCAGCTAGAAAAAGAAGCTCTGTGATCCTAGCACATGGGCAAGAGAAGAATGGCCCAATCCTATGCCTTAGTAGTGCCAGTGGAGCATGCGCTTTGCCAGCACAAGCTGTTGCAAAAGTGCCGTAAAGCACTTTGCAACAGGGCACCTACAAGCAGGCCAGAGCCTTCCTACTATACTAACACTGTTTACCATGTGCGAAGTAACTTTTAATGCAAATCTTCTGGAGATGCACCACATTATTTCTGGGCTTAGCACATTGCTAGTTATAATATATACATATCATTATGATGTTAGAAAAAGAATGCTAGAAAGCAACAGTAAATTTTCTATCAGGCTCATAAAGCAGAATCCCCATACCTAACTACTTGCTTGAGCTAGATGGAGAGAAAAAAAATCAATTCCACATCTTTCATGCGCCCAAGGACACTCCAAGAAGCATAGTGCAACAATTATGCCAATCACCATTAGTCACTGAAGTGGCACCACTCTGAATACAATGAGCATCAGTGATAAACTCTATTTTATCCTCATTAAACAAAAACACAGTTAAGGTAAACAATGGGGAAAACAAGCAAGCTCCATTAAGCAAATTAAACGAACCAACTCATTCAAGAGGTTTCATTATTGTTGCTTTATTTATAGATTTCCTAAAAGTCTTTTCTGATAGATGTGCTTACTCAAGACTAGTGGTGACAAATTAATCCTCTGCACAGCAAGACACAACCCAGTGAGAAAACCAAAGGTTTCAGAGTGAAATGAGGATCTAAGTGAATAGGCCAGAGTCGAAGTGTGTGGGGTGCAAATATTTTTTTTTCAATAAATGACCACATGATATATATTAGCCAAGACAGCTTTGTCATTCAAGGCAAGAGTGGAATCAAGCAGCGAAGTGACAGCTCCACAAATCTCATGATTAATGGGTTTACAGGGCTAAGAATTCGAGCACCTTTTGCCTTTCTCCTTCTATTCAAGCCCGCCTTTAAAAAAATACACACTTAAATTTCAGCAGCAAAGTCAGGAGTAATTAAAACAGTATTCAGGTACCTGATGAGAACACACTGGTTGTCATGACGTTTCCACAAGCAGCGATAGCACTCATTGGCAACAGCAAAAATATGAGGTGGAATCTCTCCCAAGTGGTGCCGGCTATATTGCTCCACCGTGGTGCAGTCATAGAGCCCTGGAATGGCCTTGTAGGGGTTAACTGAGGCAACAATGGAACCAATGTAAGTCTGAAAGAAGATAGGCAAAGGATTAGGGATACAGATTAAACAACTCAGAGTTCACAAGGCATTGATATTTGGTAAAGCACAGCAAACAGCATGTACAGGGTGGCACCAAAGTCCCTATACTATGCATTAGACAGTATGGATTTGGGACTGAAGCCATTTATGTCCGCATAGGGACTTTGTGCCATTCTGTAAGTGTAGAACAGAAAATGTTTAGTACTGCACATAAACAGAAATTGGGATAATGCATCCAAATAACCTCCATTGGGAATAATGTGGATTGCATTTTACTTTTGCTTACAAAAACCTTTAACAGGCATGGCATGCCAAAACTTAGGACATAATCCATCAGCACGTTCGCCTGCACAAGCCCCTCTGAAATGAATAGGAGCTGCTCTGGACCACTGTTGTGCATCCACGCACCTCCTGCATCTCAATCAGTGTGTAGGAAAGCGCCTTGAAGAATTGGGTCTTATTGGGGTACCCACAGTTTATCAATTACCTTTACTTGTTTATTGCCAAGTCTAATGACTCTTCCTTGTATCCCCAACAGTAAACAATTATCCCAATGCCAGAGTTTGGGGTTTAATTGGCCAAACTTCTGAGACATAAGAATCATGCATGTCCTACTGTCTTTTGCCAACATATATGAAGCAGCTGTCTTATATGTTAAAACAAGAATGACTCGACTCTACTTGTAAGAAAAAAAATCTACACCAAAAAGGTAGCGGTGTGTGAAGTACAATTATAGGATGTCTGTTTTCTATTTTCTTCCATGAAATTCCTTATTTGACTTTGACTACAGTTATACATTTGGCACCCATGCCTGATCACATGTATCCTAGCAGACACTGCATGGAGACGTCATTCACCACAGCACCTGCATGAGAAACAGTGGACGGCTTTTTTCAAACAGCTACAATTCTATATGTTGCAGCAGCTGCATGTACAGCCCCGCACACAGAGGCACCTGTTCCTACAATCAGAGTTTCCACTCGGTTCCAGCTGAGCTGCAAGACAGTCTTCGACATTAACAGTAGCAACTGGGCCTTCATATATAACCATTAGCAGCCAGACAATGTGAGAAAATCAGTCAGGATCATTATCCCCGTTTTCCCCCATATGTAACAGATTTATACATCCCCAACTCCTCCAGATATAACTCCCATATAAACACAGAGGCCCATTTTAAGTGTACAATGCAGACAGCAGTCAGAAAAAAAATCTAAGACCCTTCACTTCATCACCAACACGTGATGCCAAAAATGTTAAGGTCATTTAAAAAACGTAACATTGGTTATACTGAACTAAAGTTATACTAAGTTTCATTATCTCAAATATAAAGCAAAAACAGAATTATACATACATCTTATGGCTGCACTGACATTATGCTAATTGCATTGGTAATGTCTTTTACTTGCATGGGCGTATACATAGTCCCCCAATATAACACACTTTAAAAATGAATAAGTTTGCATAGAGAATCCCAATGGCAATTGAGCAAGATGGTTTGCTGAATTTGACTTGTAGCTCTCTGTCACTTCGCCAACATTTCAGGCTTCTATTTTAAACACACACATACACCCAAAGCTGGTGTCTGCCACATGTACAGAAAAAGCTGAATGACTGCAAGTTTGAAACATCACATACAACTCTAGATATCTATTTAAAATTTTGACATACATACCCACCATTAAATGGTCAGGTTTCAAACAGGTACTTTTAGATCATACATGCCTTTTGGATCAGATCAAGGGTCCATCGTCCAGCATCGTGGCCATGATCCAAAGAACCACTCAATTAGTTCCAGGGAAAGAAGTTATGGCCGTGTGCTTCTTGACTAGCACCCCCTTCCCCACAAACACTGTCTGTCATTCAATAAACACTGTTTAAATACTATCTGTCATTCAAATAAAAAAGGTCAGCAAGATAGCAGGTGTAGGGGAAAGGGTCACATGACACTGCCACCTGCTGTCTGCCTCTAGTCTTTCTAGTCCACTCTCCCACCACCTGCCAGCAATTACCTGGAGTCACTGCTCCACCTCCTCCAAATCCAGAGAAGACTGATAGGAGGTGAGTGAAGAAAGAGCAGCGACTTCACTGGAAGTGAGATGGGGGAAAGAGTGATGAGCAGTGCACTTTGTGTGCTGCTGGAATGGGAGTGGGAAGAAGAGCAACAAATTCTACATGACTTGGTGGAGGGTCGCCATGCCACTTCAGATTTTGGAGACACAGGCACGGTCTCACCCACCAGGCTCAAAGGAAGTTACTGAGCTAGCTTTAACAGTTTTTGCATCCCAACCTCTGACTCCAATAGTGGTCACACAAGTCTCTCTGAGATGAGAGTGTTGGCTATACCTTGTTTGCTTCCTAGAATCTGGTACTCAAGCATAGTACAGTACCTCTAAAAATCTGCCTTCCCATGTTTCCTGGTTACTCAAAATAGTTTATGTTAAAAAGACAATGAAATCAATCCATTAAAGATGAGTTACACCGTAATTTAAAGCATTGCAAAATAAAGAACAAGGAGGTCCTACTTCTGGCTATCAGGTGCAATCGCCATTGATAAAACAAGTCTCTGTTGCGGCGTAGCCTACTTTATCCCGCTTTCCCATTCTGTTTTGTTACCATAAATTCATTGTTCTTTCCCTGGTTTCATTTTTTCTGCAAGCCAAGTAGGTCAACTGAATACAAGTCAGCAGGAAAGACAACACAAGGCAGCCCTGCAGTTTTGCCAGCTTCTTTTCGGACCTATCTTAAAGAGGGCCATAATTAATGGCTGCTGCCATGCTGGTAGTCTTGATTACCAAAGTTGTGGTCAGTGTGGCCTGCACTTCAGCTTGTCTCATGCTAATTTGTATAGGACTGAGTCCAGGTTTCTTCCTAAATTATAAGTTAAGTGTTTGAGGCCAAAATTTCTTTCTTAAAAGTAATAGTTTGACATGTCAATGTGATTATATGTTTCAAGAAGATTCTACCCAGTCAAATCATTTCTGTTATGGAAACGTCAAACCCTGTAATCATGTTTTACGTTCACATAAGAGCTCATGCTCATACACACAATACAGTGCACACATCATATTTAAAGCCTTCCTTTCAAGGAAGTTTTAAATTTGCTCAAGAGGTATTTGTTTTATTTCCCATCATCCTGTCCTGGTTGCAAAAGTATAGGCAAAAGGAATGCCTTAAGAAATATGAGACAGGAGGGAGAAAAGCTTTGACTCAAGATTATAGATAACTTTTTATATGCTTGTAAAACCTTTAAACCATAAGCCATTCTTGTTGGTAAAAGTTGAGAGATGTTTTTGTTTTTATTCTATTTTGCTTTTTGGAGAAAAAGCTGGATAAAGATATATTCATCGTAGATCCATATTCTCAGCAAAAGCATCACCAGTGGTGGTCCTGCCATTATCTGGGGAAGGGGACAAATGCCCTGGGTGCCTCAGCCACCAGGCCCTTTAAGGGCAGCGGCGCTGCCTCCATTCTGCCCTTCTGGTTTCTGGGGAACCGGAAATAGTGTGCAAATGGTGCCCAAAGGTGTTACAATGCTTCCAGGCAGCAGCAGAGTGTTATACAATGCTCTGTAGCATTCAGGTAGGGGAAGCTGTCTAGAGTGGGTGGCTGCCCAAGGACCTGGAGCCAGGGCGGTTATGGGGCCAAGGACACAACTGAGCATCACTGATAGAATTATCAGTGGAAATTTTCTAACTGGAAAGTTTAGAATAGTGTTTCTCAAACTTGGGACCTTTTTGGTGGGTTGCGACCTGATGTCAGATGGGTCATGGAAAATTGGGAGTAGCCATCTTGGAAGATGTAGACTTCTTTCTTTCTTCCTTTCAAAACTATGTCCCCCTGATTCTCCTTTCATTTGGCTTGGAAGTAAAGACGGAGAAGGACAGCACAGTAGCAGAGCATGCTGATGGACCACCACTGGGCAGAAGAAGAGGAGAAACTGTGGCAACATGGTTGTTCTCACCACTGGGCTCTTAACTGTTGTAGGCTGGGATTGGAGGTGCACCTCAGCTCTTGACAAGTTAAAGTACACTGGTCTCACTTTATCAGCCACTCAAGCTTTTCATCTTTTTTATTGTGGTGGGGGCACCACCTTCTGGACTGTTTGTTGAGTTCCATGTTTATTGGACCAGGACCATTTTGGTGGAACTGCATTCTCCTTCACCTGGCCTTCAAAAAGAATTGAGGCACGATTGCCTACAGGCAAGTAAACATGCACACACTGCTCCATTTCAGTTTCCATAGGGCTCAATACGTTTTCCTTGTCAGTTTTGCGACCCACTGGTGGGACGTGACCCACAATTTGGAAACCACTAGAACTTCTGAAAATGTTATCCACTGTGTTGATGCAAATTATATTATGTAGAAAAGTAAACAAGACTGGGCAGTTTGGCCACCCAGCGTGATGTATTCCCAATTTCTCTCCCAGCAAGGGAATTGTCTATTTTTGTTTCACTTGTTGTTGTTTTACTAAAACTGATGTTTTAAAAAAACACAATTCATTTTTTGGCCAGTTTACTTAACTTTCAGAAGAGCAAAAGACAAACCATTGAAAATGTCTTTCATCATGCAAGTGTGTGCAGGGGACCCTGGCAAGATCATGGCACATTCTATTTCCATCCAATACAACATACAATAGCACAGCTTTCATGCTCTTAAAGCAACACTCAAGAAGCATTATCAAAGATTATACTGTATAAAAGAAAGCCTGGTGACGTTCCTATTCTGCAGAAGAAGGTTGCACTAGGACTCCTTTAGCTCCCTTCCCTCTCTACCTTTGAAGATTCTCTTCCAACATTATGCTTTTCTGCAGCTAGAGAATATGGCAATGGTTTTGGTTTGCAGCTGGGAAAAACTAAATAAAAGAATTAAATCCAAAGGACTATAACTAAATCAAGGGAAACAGATCTACTGAACATAGCATTACAATTCTGGGCAGGAAAAAGCCCCTCCAGAATCATCTGGTATCCAGACACTTGGAACGCATCCACAGAGCAAAAGGTGTTTACTTTTGCAAAATCACCACAAACTATAGGAAAATCAAAACATTCACCAGAGGGCTGTCATGCAGCAGAATAAGATTTCCTATCTGTCTATGACCATTATCTAGGGTTGATATATACATCTAGCATTTCCTGCCCTTTAACCATTATTACAAGATCGGACTGCAGAATTGTTTACTCCCTCCCTGACAGCCTGAGGAGAGTCCTCATTCACATTATTTCCCCCTGCTACCTTCAACCACTGTTGCATTTTATGTATGTTCCCAGCATTAGCCAATGCTAATTGTAAAACAGGATTGGAAATAAGTCTGAAGTTTATTCAAATTCCAGATTCAGAATGAACTCTGCTTAGCATTAGATGTGGTTAACACTGTTGTAGATGTTACATTAAACCAGGAGTGTCAAACTCATTTTATACAGCAGGATGAATAGCTTTCATGGCTTCTGCTGAGGGCTGGAAGGGACATCATTAAGCAAATGCTGGCCAGAAATAAGCACCACCTTCTGAGGCAAGACTGTGTGACTGTCGAACACGTCATACAGTTAGGTAGTTTTTTCCTAATATTTAATCGAAATCTCCCTTGTAATTTAAATTTGTTTGTCCTTGTCCTACCTTCCCAGAGCAACCAAGAACAGTCTGCTCCCTATACCACATAACAGCCCCTCAGATACACATCTATAGGTAGTTATGTTACCCATTAATAGTCCTTTCTCCAAACTAAACAAAGGCATGGATTCCAGCTCCTTTGTCATTTCACATATACAAATACCTTTTGCACAGTGCTAGGTGCATTAAATCCTCATCAAAGCTTTATGATTTAACCACCAACCCTCTTTTTTGTCAAATTGTTCCTTTGTACAAAGTTTCGAGTAGCCCAATCCTAACCTGCATTGGAACAGGGAGATCACTTGGCCTGCCTCGCATCCAGCATGGGGTTGGGGCCGGCAGCAGTGTAACCCAGGGTAAGGGGAATAAATTAGTCTGCCCAAGGATCCATCCTTTCCCTGCTTCTATCTACCCTCTTTTTGCCCTCCTCCACCCACCATGCTAAACTCCCTCCGCTGGCCTCACTTTCTCAGTGCAGGTCTGGGAATCAGTGGTGTACCTAGAGAAAGATCACAGCATTAAGTTTTGCAGCAGCCGCTCCCCTTCCCCTTCAGAACTATTTGGAGCCATCATAGCTTTTGTTCTGCTCTAGCTGCTAGGAATGGCTCCGAAGAGAAGGGGAGTGGCTGCTTGCAAAACTTAGTGCTGTGACCCTCCTCAAGGTATGCCTGTGCCAGGAATTGGCACGGGGAGGTCAGTGCACAACTTTGCGCCAGCCTCCCTGACTCTGGAGTCAGTGTAAACATGCCTTAAGGCTTGTTAGTGACATTCCTAGGCCAGCACAAGTCGGATTAGGACGGGACAAATATCAAAGGGCACTGTAATATTGCGTTGCTATGCCTGTTGCCACATCTGATCAAGCTGACCCTGTTTTTTGTGAAGAATTAATCAAGATAAGGAAGATAGCAAGACAGATCTGAACAAGGGCATCCAAATCCATCAAGTTCTTGGTTTGGAGGTATTGTTTTGGCCAATCCATGTTAGCAATACTACCAGTATAACAATTCATGAAAAGATGAAGTGTTAATTAGAAAGAAAAAGACTCAGCCAGACTTACACATTCAGCACGATGAAATGTATCTCCTCCAGAGAAGACCACAATTGAGGGCGCAATCCCAAGCTGAGTTAGGCCGCCATAAACTAAGCCAGAAAAGTTTGGCCAGCACACGGGACACCGTAAAGTATGTTTGGACCACTCTCAGAGAGGCCAGCAGGCAGACGTGCGCCATCCTCCCTGACTCCGAGAGTAGTCCAAACACGCTTTATGGTGGCCCTTGTGCTGGCCAAACTTTGCTGGCTTTGTTTATGCCAGCCTAACTCCAGTTTAGGATTGCGCTCTGAGGGTGCAATCCTAAACTGCGCTGGAATAGACAGGCCAGTGGGCCTGCACTGTATCCAGCACAGATTGGGAGCTGGCTGGAGCCTCCACAGGCAAGGGCAGGTTTGTCCCCTTGCCCTGGAGTAAGGGCCAGCTGCCCCTTTGGGCTACTTGGATATGTGTCCGCTATATAGTTGGCACAGGTCTGAACACACTGCGCAGCCCGAATTGGGGCAGCACAGGATGGGGAGGGGGCTGGATACAGCCTAATGGCTCCACCCTCCTCCCCTGGCCAGCCAGCCTCCCGGAACACCCACCTCGCCCTATTCTGCCCTCCTTCCTGCCTTCCCCCTGCCCAGAACTGCCACTGCACCAGCTGAACTCAGCTGATGCAGAAGCAGCATACCAGGGGTTTGTGCCGGTGCTGCTACATCAACGCAGCGTTGTGCCAGAAGCACTGGTGTGCGCGTGCTTTATGGCACGTGCACGACAGTGCTCAGTTGGCGCAAGTGTATTACTCCGGCCGGGGGGTTGGGGTTGGATTGCGCTGTGAATCACAGCACAATCCTATGCACACTTAGAAGTAAGCTCCATTTAACAAAACTGGACTTGCTTCTGATTAAACACATACAGAATTGCACTGTTATTTCTACTTAACCTGTATGTAAACAGTCACTCTGAAAACAAGGAGCCTCGCATGTAACAGGAATGTGAAAATATTGTCTAACCATTATCAATTAGCTTTTCTGGGCAAACGTGAGCAAATGGTAAATTAGTGCCTGTTGCAGGTGCAGTTAAAGGCTGGAGGAAAAAAGAAAGAAAATTTGCCCTTAGCAAGATACTATTCTAGAAAATTATTTTTACGGACCTTGGGAATAGATTTCATTTCAATTTCATAAATGAGCAGACTACAGAAATGAGTTTGCTTAATGTTCCTTGAATATTATGGAGTTTAAAAAAAATGGAAAAAATTACAGAAAAGACAGGATGTCTACAGTTACATGGTTTACTTGCAGTGATTGCATTCATTCATGCCTGCTCAGGTCAGAAACTGGATTTTAGTACAGTGGTTGCACAGATGCCCCTCCTTACATAGAGTGCCACTTCTGAACCACACATGATTCTTCCCCCTCAAAAATGAAGAATGGGAGGGAGAAGATCATACAAACTGAATCTCCCTGCAACTGGCCACTGCTCCCCCACCATGAAAAGTCTGACACTGGTCCACAGACTTATGAAATAGGCCTTATGGATTCTTCACATCTTATTTTCAACACATGTTGCAAGGAGCATGTGTTTTCTGTTGTAAGGATTGCACAAGTGACCTCCTTAGATTCTGCATTTGCAAGCTGCTGCTGCTGCTTTTTATTATTACCTTAAGGCATGTTCCTGAAGAAACACACACATGTGTGCGTGCATATGTGTTTGTGGCCCTTCACACGTTAATGGTTACATGCTTTTCCCCAAGACAGATAGTAATCATTATGTTAGACTAAATACCACATTATGCAGTTCTTATTTTAAAATTATCTGGATCCAAGAAAGGGTTTTGACATATAGTACTTCTAAGTTGCATCCAGAATTGCAGTGCCATTACTCTTTGAGTTGCAGATATCTACAAATGCAGTATAAAATATAAACAATACACTTATTTTAAGTATTTATTTATTACAGTATTTATATACTGCCTTTTCTTCTCCTCAGAGTGCTCTTTGGATATTGCTCAATATCTATAGATGCATTATTCTCCATGTCTCCCCAAACAAACAGTGTACAGTAGTACTGTACAGTATACTACTAATAGGAAATTTGCATACATCTGCAAAGTCTGCAGTTTGCTCAGGGGTGGCTGGGGAAAATTAGGGGGCCCCACAGAAAACGTCCACTGCCATCCTCAGTGAGCCATAACTGCAGCTCTCCTAATACAATGAAGGATACACACAAACACACTCCATTTAATGGGTTACTTGTTTTACATACTGTACATGTAAAGAAAATACTAACTCCATTTGAAATTTTTAAACCAATACGTGCAATGTAGATTCAACCTAAAATTCCAGCAGATTACTAAAACAGACCTGCAGTACAATGCTGTGCACATCTACTTGAAGTCTTAAATTCAACAGCACTTACTCTCAAGTAAGTGTGTGTAGGATTGGAGCTCTAATGACCTGAATTTCTCAAGAATTTCTGGCATCTGGCTTGAATCCAAGAAAGAGCAAAATAATTCATTGTTTCATTGATCATTAATGTACAGCCATTAGCTCCCTGAGGGATCTCTTGAGAAAAAAGCTAGACAGAAAAGTATGCTATAATTAGATGGATCAAGTGTTGTTAGAAGAGCTTACTGAAACGAAATGAAGAAATAAAGCAAAGAGATCCAATTAAGTCTGCTGAAAATGGTTCAATAAATTATTCTAATGTTGCAAGGCTAATAAGTTCCACTGCAGTTTCTGGGATTTTAAACAAGCAAATCAGACGATGGTTCCTGTTTAGAATTCTTGAATGACATCATGTGATTGGCAAGGTATTCATTATGTTACAGAAATGAGTACAGAAATGTGGCTACCAAGATAGGCTTTAATATAAATGCCACCTCCAATAGGTTTTTCCTTTTTCCAGAGGGCAATGCCCACCATTCAACCTTTCCTTTGGTTCTTTTCCCTTTTCCCTTCTTATCTCTCTTACATAGCTCCTTATACCTTCCATCTCTCCGTAATTTGACTCTGCATCTGACTGTTGCCACATGTTCCCTTTCCTTGCTTTCTGTTTAGTTCCTTTCTTCTTTCCTACCCTTCCTTATGTATTTGTTTCCTAGGCTGTTTACAACACCCACTTAATTTCCTGTTTGCTTTCTGGGGAACTACACACTTTCACTCCAAAATACGTCAGTGTGCCTGGACAAGTGGTGCAACAGTTTGATTATCTACGTGCCTATACATTAACACCTATTTATATCTATACTGGTTTTTTAGCCACACATACTCATACATTGCGGGTTTCTAAATAACCTGCAATTCAATCATGTCAGATTTCCAAAGAAGGGTACAATTAAAAGATTTTAACAATACCAACATAAACATTGCAAGCAAAGAATTAATGTCTACACCACAAACAGGAGGGAACTGTTATCATCTCAATGCGGACTGGGATGAATAAGTGCCCAATCCTATCCAACTTTCCAGTATCAATGCAACTGTGCTAACAGGTTTTAGGACATCCTGCGGTGGGAGGGCAGTCTGAGGCCTCTTCAAAGTAAGGGAACATTTGTTCCCTTACCTCAGGGTTGCATTGAGGCTGCATCGGCCCTGAAAAGTTGGATAGGATTTGGCCCTAAATCATGATTAATATGAATAATTACAACATGCTTTAGAGCCATCAAGAGCACGCATTATGAAGAAAATCCATGCATAATACTTTTTTAAAAAAAATCTAACATATTAATTCAACTTAAAAGGGCAAATGTGTTAGTTGGAAATGTTTTTGGCACTGAACCATGGAGGATTCATGTGTGCATTTACATACTTATTTAATGGTTTTATTTTTAGTTCTCACTCACCATTTTTAAATAACTCCCTTTCATTCTATTTTAACTTCTTTTCAACTCATATTTGCCAGGAGCAGTAGGCCGTTGGAAATGTGTGGGAGGAACATCCAGTCAAAGCCAATTCCAAAACCATAATTTGAATGCCCTTTCCTTTAGGTACATCACATATGTACTTATGTGGTTTTAAGGCCTCTTCCCCCAAATTTTCTGTGTTATGTATGCTCAAACTGTCCCAGGAAAGGATAATCTCAACAGTGCTCGAGACATGCTCCCTGCTCCCACTCCCTGCTTTGATAAGGCTAGCCACATAATTGCCATACCAGTGGCACATCTAATTTTGGAAGTGGGCTTT
This sequence comes from Lerista edwardsae, assembly GCA_029204185.1. NCBI lineage: Eukaryota > Metazoa > Chordata > Lepidosauria > Squamata > Scincidae > Lerista > Lerista edwardsae. The sequence goes on from JAJKFI010000037.1 coordinate 10,431,883, forward strand.
TGACTGATGTAGAAATTACAGCCTTTAACTGGCCATTTTACTATGTGCACATTTGTTACGTAGCTTTAGATGAAGCATCTCAAATAACAGTCTTGTCTGGTCACATTTTCAAACATGGATGCCATCAGGATAAGTCCATATTTAGCATTTCTACACATGCTGTGGTTGGTCAGTTTTAAAGGTATCACCCAAGTAGTCAGTGCAGACACTGAATTGAGTGGAAACCATTTTGCCATCATAATGAGCAGTACCCATAAAGCAGGGTTGGAAATGAAAAAAATAATAATATAGTTTGGCATTTCAGTGCCCCCGCCTCCCAAAATCAGACTAGCTCAAATTGTCATTTTGAATTTTTAATACCACAAACCCGCTCTGCTATTAATCTTAACATTTAACTTCAAGAGTACAAAATTCTGACCATAAGTGTTAGTGTCCAAATGTTAGTCACTGCCTTTTAAAATTCTAGAGGGATTGGGATTAGGCCCATAGGAGTCCAAAGGAAGAGGCTAGTAAATGTGTTAGTTTAAAAAAACTCATGACCGGTCATTACAATGCCTGCAGAAGTAAAGGGCAATGAGACGAAGAAACAGCAAGATTAAGAGAACTACAAAAGAAGGAGGCAGGCCTCAAAACAAAATGACCAAGTAAAACATGAACTGGAAGAGGAGAAAGCCAGTAGTAGGAGCCTGAGAATGGAAGGAATTGCAGAGAAAATGGGTAGAAAAGGTGACGTCCACATGTTCAGAAGTTCCAGAAGCAAGGAAGACTGAAATTCACATATTGATTTGAAACAACCACCATATTTTAGCCACTGGTCTCTCATACATATTAAATCCATTGCAATTTCAAGTGCATAACCATCTCTCTTGAAATGTTTTATATGAATTCTAATTTTGTCCAATTAATTTTTTTGCATAAATTATGGTATCCATTGTGGTTTCTCAGAGTAACCATTTATACTGGCAATTTAGAACCTATGAATTGAATTCCACATCATGCTTTTTTAAAATTGTGTTACTGGAATTTGAATCAGTGCAAAATATACATATTTGAGATAAAACACTATTAATTGTAATGTCTAAAAGCAAAGAAACAAACAAAACAGAATCAGTTCCTAGGACTTTTCAGGAGGATTTTTTTCACTGTGAAAATGAACAATCCAATTTTATGGCTACATTGTTTGTGAGCATGCTATGAAGCAGGGGCGTACTGAGGGGCGTAAGCACGCTATATACTGTTTGGGTGTGGAGTTACACCCTAAATTCAATGAAAAAAATTGGAGTGTAATATCTTCATTCAATCAAAGGTTATGGCCAAAAAACTAAAACCTCAAAATACAACTTTTAACGTAAAAATTGTGATTTTTTCTAAAATCGCAGTTTTACGGAATAATACCATCATGTTATATACCGTTGGATGTGGTATTTCACCCAGAATTCAATGAAAGAAAACCCGAGTGTAATATCTTTATTCTATCAAACGTTACAGCCAAAAAACTAAAAATACAACTTTTTATGTAAAAATCACATTTTAAAAAAATCATTATTATGAGTCAGTTCTCATTTCCATGTATCATAGCTAATACTAGAACTTTTATTTAATTGTGTGAGTGTCATCAAATTGGCCACAGGTTTTTGGTGGTTACTAATTTGTTGGGTGACCTGTACTATCTATATATATAAAAACGGACGTGTGTATGTGTGTGTGTATGTGTGTGTGTATGTGTGTGTGTTATTTATAGGCGTCTCCGTGCCTTGACCCACAGCCACGAAACTTGGCACACACGTACCTTGCAGCCTGGCAAAGAACACTGCGGGGGTCAGACCCCCCTACAGCCCCCCGTTTTTTGGGGAGCGGGGCCAGATCGTCAGGAACCAAAGGGATTGCATTGGGCTACAGGTCTGCTGCCACCCTGTGGTCAGAAACGATTCTGCAGGTTATATTATGTGATTCACAAAGCCAAACCGAAAGTGAAACTGGCTTAAAAGAGTTGCAAATGATCCAGAGAGTTCCAGCACCCAGTCGGATCTGAGAGGGACCTATTTCCAGAGAGCTAGCTGGCCACCTCTTCCACTTTCTCATACTTCAGTGCTATCCTAACACACGACCTGCAGACATTGGTCAGTGAGTATGACTGCTCCAGTTTGCCCTTGTACTTGATTTTGTCCCTGTCTCCTCATATTTATTCTTCCTCCTGGAGGGGAAACTAACAATGTGGGTTACAAACAGGGTTTGAGTTAAATTAACATTACTGTGAGTTTCTCACACTGCCACGGGACCTGCAGACATTGATCAGTGCGTGTGACAATTTCAGTACGCTCCTTTGCTTGATTCTGTCCCTGTATTCATTCCTTCTCCTACTACACGCTGGGGATATTTTGTCCCCCGGGCAACGCCGGGTAACAAAAAGCTAGTAGTTAAATAAATAAATAAAGTTGATTGGGGGGGGAACACCAACCCTAGTTATAACACTGCATTTAGGTTATGCATACGGTATTGTAATTTATTTTGTATGGTTTGGGAGGAGGGGTGACGTGCATCATGGGGGGTGACACGCTGACCTCCTGGCCTGGGTGACGCAAACTCTAGTGACGCCACTGCTCTAAAGAGTATGAGAGTGCTCTCATTAACAGGTGAAAGGGAACTTTCAGAATTCATTCCATAAGCATAATCTGCAGGCAATAGTTTGCAATTGGAGACATTTTGATTCACCACTGAAAATAATGACCCTTTGGGTAAAAGATTGCAATAGATGACCTTTGGTGTTTTCCATTATGATTCTATGGTTTTTCATTATTGTATTATATCTTCAGGTTTCCAGGTGGCAGAGATAACACAGAACTGAAGTATAGACTGTGGTTAAGTCACAGGAAGAGTGAGTACATCAAGATGATGAATCATCTCTTTGAAACAGTCTTTCTGAGAGGATTTCTGAGAGGACATCTTAGAAAAGAATAAACGAAATCAAAATTAACTATGTGGTTTCATGGACTGTATTCACAGGGATATCAACATTTAGGATGCTTTTACCATATGGCAAAGCAAGCAATGGCTTACTATTGTAGTAGGAAGCAGGTCTACACTAGATTAGGAGGAGCAATGTAGGTAAAGATGGGACAAAAATGGCTCAGTCTCAGGGCCCCTTTCCCCCATTCCCCAAACACTGCTGTTCATTTATTGTGGACAGGAAGCATCCAGTAAGAATGTCATTCCCTCACAGTTCTTATACAATATGCACATTTCAATCTTTCAGTTTTAACTATGCTGAAACAAAATGACTCCCATTTCTGCAAAATCTGTGGGAGCCGTATAGTACAGTCATGCAAGATCATTCACATGAGATCAAAAATTAAAACTGGTGGGTTTAGGTTTTTGCCATGTTAACCTATCAAGTTTACAGTATAGATGACAACCTGTTCCTTCAGCACAGGTATTTTTCCTCTTCCAACTGCTGAACTCACACTTTGGTTCAATCAGCGAATTTTGCAATTCTTAGAGAGTTTAATTATAAATGAGGCACTATGAAAAAATAGATTAAACCTTGAAACAATTCTACAGATTGGTTTGTTTCACTTGATTTTTTTTACATGTTTTTAATATGAAATAAATAGTGTTACCCTCTGCAAAATCATGTTATGAAAACCATGAAATTGAGGCACTATCTTGACTCTACATCAAAAGCAAATGGACATAAAAAAATATTTTCTCCCATTATGCTGAACAGTCATCTTTAGAGGAAAGGCTTATAGAGGAAAGTAAATATATTTACTACACTTTTCTGAACATAATTCAACTGAAGAAAAAGTTGGCAGAAAATATCTCTTTGCAGACATTTATAAATCTAGAGAGAAAGCAGTTCAGGTCAAGTTTCTCTACATCCATCAACAAAAGGTTTACAATACCCAGCACTCCTCACAATGATATACCAAATTCAGCTTCACAGACACTAATGTTCATGAGTGCCCAGGATAATAGATACAGGGGAGTGGCAACGAGATGCAAGTATCTTGATTGCCTTGCGTGCTCCCTGAGACATCTGGTGGGCCACTGTGATATACAGGAAGCTGGACTAGATAGGCCTTTGGCCTCATCCAGCAAGGCTGTTCTTATGACAGATGAGGCAACTAGAAATGGAAATCCTCTACAAATTCACTTTACGGCTATCTTGCAGGTACTCAAAAAATGCCCACCTTTTCCAGGAGATACACTGACATACATACCACTGTCTAGACAAAAATTAGCTTAGCAAGAGACCCAACATAACCTGCATGGGTCCAGAGTGGCCTATATTACTGAACTACAAGACACCTGTTAGAAGTATTCACCTGACCAAGAACAACAGATCTTGTTGACCATTATCAATGCTGTAACCTACCCCATCTTAAAAACAATAACAACGCAACAACCTCTTCTTTGCCAACCATCTCCATTTCATCCATTCTCAAAGCAAGATAATGGAGCAGACCTGTGTAGTCCTCCATTTTTGTGAAATATACTTACGTCGCAATCCAGTCCAACTTTCCAGCGCCAATTCAGCCATAATGTAAGGGAACAAATGTTCCCTTTCCTTGTGGAGGTCTCCCTGACTGTTCCCCTACACAGGACAAAGGCCCCACTGGCACAATTGCATCAGGACTGGAAAGTTGGATAGGATTGGACCCTTAGCTTTCCAGAACAAATTAGGAAGGTATTTTGAGCTCTCCTTTTATACCTTCTTGTTGTGGAATATTATTCTAATTTATTGTTCAAATTCCTAAATAGTTAGTTATATTAATCTGTATGGTGCCGAGAGAGAGAGAGAGAGAGAGAGAGAGAGAGAGGATGGAACCAGCCAATCTGCAGTGGCTTATTGCCTGTTCCAACAGCACACTCTAGTCTCTCAGCAATCAGAATTAGATTCTGTGAGTTAAGAGCATCCTCTAGTTTGCAATTCAAACTTGTGTACTGTTAGTTGGCGTGTGTGTGTGCGCGCGCACACATACACACACGCACACACACACCCTGCCCAAATATGGTCAATTGACCCCACAACCCAGTGAAGATGCCTACAAACTGCCTGTCTCTAAGCCAGACAGATAATTAATTACCTTGCCTCTGACCCAGACTGTCCCTGACCTGGTCTCTTTACTCTGTCGGTTGCTTCTTGTCTGCCAGAACTGGTACCTGGCTCCAGACCTGACCACATCACCTCCAGTCCTCTGCTTCTTATCCATCGATCCTTGCACATAACGCCCAGTCTGCCTCCAGCAATCTGCTTCTTGCTCTCCATGCCTATCAACATCAAAACTGGACTCTTTAGCTGTGGTCAGTCTCTGAGCTTGGTCAAGGCTGATAATTCAAATTGGCTCCAAATGGGCTGAGGTGCTGCTGTGCCCCAATTTAGTTGGTCATTTACCCAGCAACTCCCATGACTCATCCAGATCCTTGGGACCAACACAGCTGTTTGTGACTATCAATCTTGAGTTCCTTGGGTTTTTACACACACATAAATAACTTTAGCTGCAACAACTCACATTTTGAAATTCCAATACCAGCATTTTTTCCATGATTAGGAGCAGCAATTCAAATGGCTTTTGACAGGGGAAAATGAAAATATTCATTTCATGCACAAACATATTCCCAAAGTTCCTCTTGTTCCTCTTTCCCACCCTCCCAAAAACACTTACATAAATTATGTTTTGTTGGTATCGCTGGAACAGATTGTGCATGATGGCGCCCTCATGGAGGTCTATCAGTGCTGCCATGTCTTCCAGACCATTTGTGCTTGTAGACTGCATAGCTGTTACTTTTTGGTGTGTAATTGACCTCTGTTTGTAAGTATATACCTGAAAAAGGAAACAGTTTATTTAACATGAGTGTTTTAATTTGATATTCTAAATTTTGTTTGCAAAATGTCTTGTTTTCCCTTCAGAGTAGGACAACAGACAACAAATAATCTTATAAACACAAGCCAAGTAGGTAAATGTTAAAACATAATGATCTTTGCAGAAGAGTAGCAAGTTGCATCAGCCAAAAAGAAAAAAAAGGAAAACCCCATACATGACACAATTCCATAACACAGTGGTTCTCAAACTTTTTAGCACCAGGACCCACTTTTGAGAATGACAATCAGTCTGTGACCCAACAGATGTTATGGCCAGAAGTGCCATCATTGTGACACCAGAGCCTGCTACTTTCCTGAGAATGCAGCAAGAAGTTGGGTTATTTCTCAACCATCTACCAATTGCAAAGTGAATCAGAAAGAAAAAAGTCTATTTACAACTTTGACACCAGCAAAACAACCACACCCCTTCCAACATCTCTTCCCATGTTTTCAATATGGCTGCTCTAGGTGCACTGCGACCCACCTGAAATTGGCTTGCGACCCACTGGTGGGTTGCAACCCACAGTTTAGGAACCACTGCCATAACTTGATCTTAAGAAGCTATTTATTAAGAAAAAAAGATAATAATCAAAAGCACATTTGGAAATAAATATAAATAAATCTAATATTAGACCTGTAGATGTTAATGCAAATAAAGATGGGCTTTCTCAGTTCAGACAGAGGTAAATCAAAAGGAACTTTGTAACACTCTGCTCAGGACTCTCTGTTCTGTTACAGAACCAAAATCTATTCAGTAATTATTCCCCATACATACAGTAAAAGCCGGGGTGGGGGAATGGAGGCATACTGGCTAGCCACCATGCCCCCATTGATGTGCTTGCTAGGAGTGGCCCCAACACTGCTTGTCTGCACAGGGAAGCACTGAATGCCCAGGGGGAGGGGGAATTTCTCCATGCAATATGGAACTCTCCCTGCAGATGAGCACCAAAAGGGCAGTGGCTCAGCAGATGTGGCTAGTGACTGCCTTGGCAGAAAAAGGGCACTGCTAGCTGATGCGCATCCCCTCCCCCCAATGCTTGCAGGGTGTGGGGATGACAACTATAATTTCAACTATGTAAGTTCAACTATAATGACAACTATAATTTCATGTTAGTGGGCCTATTCACCTTGCCTGAGACAGGGAATAGGCCTTGAGGTCATATGTTCCCCTTCCCTCCTTTTTCCTACTCCCCTCACGGCAGGAATAATTCCAGAGGCGGAACAATGTCTACATACTTCCAGCTGAGGTCATCGTCCTCCTCCACCCTGCCTTGACTAGGCTACCCAAGGGCAATGTTGACCTGACACAGAAAGAGAGGAAAAACAGCCTGGCAAACTGCCCTCATCCAGCTCCTAGTGCCCCACTCAAGCGGCCCCTACCTTCCCTAACTGCCACCCAAGGAGGTTGAATGACTGGAGAAGCCATGACATCACATTCTTGAAGCCTGGACTGAACAATATGGCTGACTCAGATCAGCACCGCGAACGACGAGGATTGCCCGCCGGAGGAGCTCTCTCGCTTGCACGGCGCGCGTGTAAAAGTTAATTTCAATGTCTTTAAGCATGCCTGCGTGTTCTGCATACGGGTGTGCGAATCGCTGAACGAAAAATGGGATTTAATTTCCACGGAAAGATTCATGTATTCACATTACATCGGCTCAATAAAACGACCAGTAATATTTTCGAAATTCTGAACATTAACAGACAGTTTTTTAATGGGGCATGGCTGTTTTATTTCTGCTTGCGTAGATTTCAAAAAATAAGTCTGTCAAAACAGTGCAATCTGAGTTTAAATAGACAGCATTTCGTCAGGTATGTTCAGTAATATAATTACGCGGAATTAAACCTTGGAATTGCATATTAACTCATAATAAGGTTACCAATGATGTTTCTCCACGATCACACGTTGTTATTTTTGTGAGTTTTTACTTCAGGAGTAAACGATTCAGTCCTAAACATCACGCGCAAAGCAATCTGAAATGCTTGGAATGAGCAATGTTTTGCACTTAACAACATGGCCGCTAAGCCCGCCCCCTGGCTTCAATTCTTCCGTATTGATTGTTAAGGGAGGGCCGGGGGTTGCTGCCACCTCAGGGCTACCCAAGGGCCATCCTGCTCTGACAGGAAGTGAGCAAAGACAAAACAGACCATTAGCTCTAAGAGTGCAACATGAAAAGCCTGAGAAGTGTTTGTACTGTTTTTCTTGTCTGTTTTGAGGTGTAGCGTTTTACTGAAGTTTATTGTTTGAAGGCTTTTTATGAAAACCCCCATGTGAGGTTCCCCTGAAAAGTGGTATGAACACCACCACCACGCTAATTAACACAATCATTTTGGGATTCCTTCAGTCAGACCATGTCATTTTCATTGAAAATGTCGGCCTCTCCTCAAATCTGACAGCCATCTCCGCCTTAGACCCTGTTCAGCTATCCCAACTCTTGCCTATGAAAACTTGTATCACAATATATCAGTTAGGTAGTAGCTTCAGAGTCAGCCTGAAGAAATTGTATAGGGGGGGGTGAAACAGGTTGCCTTACCTTCTCAAGGTGCCCTGGTTACAGTCTCTTACCCCTTGCCTTCCTGCCACAATTGCCAAAAATTATCTTCCTCATCCCCTACCCCACCCCCACTGCCCATTTCTCTCTTGGCTGTCTGATGTTTTCTTTTTCCCCACCAACAGAACAGCAAGAAAAAGACATGGATAAGTCTATGACATTTCTGGCATTCCTCCAGAAGTAATATTTAACCTAGAATCTGCAAGTTAGCTGGTTGTAGGATTTATGGCCTTCCTTCCTACACGAATGTCCTCAAGACAACCCAACAATCAACAAAAGCAATAAAATACAAGCAACCAAAACACTAAAACTGGAAAGATTCAAACAGCAGCTTAAAGTTGCTGATAATTCCTCCAACAGGGTTTTGGCTTGTTCCCTCTCACTGTCTTAACAGTACAATCTTATGGATCTCTATTCAGAAGTAGGCCCCACCTAGTTCAATGGTACTTAATACCAGATAAGTGTGTACAGCAGTGTTTCTCAAATTGTGGGACAGGACCCACTAGGTGGGTTGCAAGCCAATTTCAATTGGGTCCCCATTCACTTCAATGTGTTTTATTTTTAATATATCAGACTTGGTGCTACCATGGTACGTGACTGCATTTGGGGAAAATGTTACAGATCTGTACTTTTAATAGTATTATGCAGATGCTTTTAACAATGATAGTCAATGGGGCTTAATCCCAAATAATTGTGGATAGGATTGCAGCCTTCGATATGTTCGTGGAATTTTTTTGAACAGATCAGCAACTGCTTGGGAAGGTTAAGACAGTTGTCTTTATTTAAATAAATGTTTAAACTTTCTTACTTAGATTGTAGGGGGGGTTAACCATTTTCTTGCTTGATGATGTCACTTCCAGTGATGACATAGCTTCCAGGTTCACCTTGTCTGAGACTGGTAATAGGCCTTCATCACTTCTGGTGGGTCCCGACAGGTTGTCATTCTAAAAAGTGGGTCCCGGTGCAAAAACTTTTGAGAACCACTGGGGTACAGGATTTCAATCTAAGACTGTGATCCTATGAATATATACCTAGGCATAAGCCACACCTAACATAGTGAAACTTACTTCTGAGTCAATACAACACGCACAGGATGTGTTGCAACTCTTGAAAACAAACATGATAATATGTGCAGTATTTTACTACAGCTTAAAGTTATCTCCTCATCACAGTGGTTCATGGGTCTAACACAGGAACCTAAGGGCTACCACATGGCTCTGGAGCAATGAACCATCCATCTCACTCATCTATTGCTTTTTTCTTCATTGAATACAGGCAAGTTGAAAAGCAAATCACTACAATAACTACCCCCTATTATTACTACTCCCCTCTATCCGATAGTCATTCAGAATGTGAATGTTGCAGTTCTGGCTTTCATAGCCAGAGGCATTTTTCCAAGTACTGTATTTATTTAACAACAAAAAAGTATATTTGTGGTGATCATTACCTCCTGGGGCACTGAGTTCCGTAAGTTAATTATACATTATGTGAATGTTTTTCTTAAGTTTTATAACTGTCTAATTATTTTACAGTTTGACTATGATCCACATAAATAGCTAGCAGGCTCTAATGACAACATCAAGCTAAATAAAAGAGAACTTGTACACATGACAGACCCACTATAAATAATTTCCAGTGACCTCAAAAGTAATTTTCCTAATTAGTTCTTAAATGTCTATGCCTACATATATTTGTGAAAAATATTTATATTTATATATGAGTTGCTGGTTAAATACAGAGCCAATGCAACTTGGCACTCTTGTGCATGGTAACATAATCACCTTTAAGTCTATCGACATTCAAATACTGTAGTGACTGGGGAGGTTTTAATAACATGGAACATTAAACAAAAAGACCGTTCAAAAACTTTCTGAATGGTTTATAAAGCTTTATTCTTATTTAAGGATTGTGATAACTGGCAAGTGGAACTATTTGTGAACATTGACAATTGGCAACATGGGCGACTAATTTTTTTTTATTTGTATTAAAAATAGAACATTACACTGTGAAATTCTGATTGTTTGGAGAAAGTTTTGTTACATTAAAACTTCCAAAGTTGACCATCGGGGGGGGGGACCCACACAGACACAAACTTACAACCTTCACAGCACAATCCAAGCGTGCATGGAGGCCAGCGACTTGTGCCAGTCTCCAAATGTCACAAGCATGCTGTAAAGCATGTTTTACATTTTATATTTTTCATCTACTTTTTAAATTTTGTCAAATTGTAATTGTGGGATCCACGGGGTTTGCTTGATTGTTTTACATTTTCAACTGTTTTAATATTTTTTTTAAACATTGTTTTAATTGGTATACTTTGTGGTTTTTAAATGTGATGGTTTTAATGTTGTAAGCCGCCTTGGGTGCCCATGGGGTAGAAAGGCGGGATCAAAATTAATTAATTAATTAATAAAACATGTTTGCACCATTTGGGGAGGAAACGCACCGACTCCTGGCCCCAGAGGCCAGCCTTGTGAGGGTGACACAGGAACTCAGGGGTGGTGGTGGGAGGCAGACCAGGCAAAGGGCTGGGTGGAACATGGCAAGAGAGGTGGGAAATGGGCGGGACCATGAGCAGCCCAGGAAGGCGGGTGGGGACAAGGTTCTAACTTTGGGCCGGATCCTCACCTCCATCCCTGGCCCGGGAGGACCCGATTTGACCACTTGGAGTTGCTCAGCTGATTTTGGTGGCGCAGTGCTGAGTAGCCTCATCCAGGCCGCTGTGCATTACATGAAGGAAGGGGAATATTTCCCCCTTTCCCCAGGTAGCACAGCAGCATATCCAAGCCCTGGGCTGGATATGGGGCAGGCATTTTGGCCTGCCTATTCCATTCTGGGGTTTGGATTGCACTCTCAGACATCTAGCCAAGAATCAGAATTATTTCATTGCTTTATCTTCTTATAGGAAAATAGTTTTTACATTCAGGTCTCAAGGTCCAATACTGAAGCAAGCTTCTAATCACCACCACCCCAGACGAAGTGGTATGGTACACATTATGCACATCTTAAATATCTTTCTACACATGTGATTTAGGAGAGAGCTCAAATTGCAAGCTGTGGAATGCGTAGAGAGAACAATGTTCAGTCAGAGGTCTTACAAGGGCTCAAGGATACACAACTTTGCTGCTCACGTCCTTAGACTGCAATCTTAAAACAGATTTATTAGGAGTTAATCAGCACAATGTACTTGTGAGTAAATGTGCATAAGATTAGGCTATACTATGTAAAAATTAGCATGGAAGGGAAAATGAATGCTTAGACATCAAAAATGTAGCACCCACAAATGTCAGTCTATAAGCAGAATTATGGAGGCCTACTTGGGTATGGGTATGTGTATACATTAATGCTCCTATGGCTCCAACAGCTCTATTGTATATGCAAGCATCCCAGTATTATTATATTTATATAGCGCTTTTTAATCAAAAAATGCAACACACACACACACACACACACACACACACACACACACACACACACA
>JAJKFI010000037.1:10454671-10476111 GCA_029204185.1 Lerista edwardsae
GTGTGTGTGTGTGTGTGTGTGTGTGTGTGTGTGTGTGTGTGTGTGTGAATTTTGGTCAGCCTACCCAGAGAAGGTAGGCTGACCATGTAGAGTAGCACCTAGTGGTTAATTTGCACACACCCCTTCCTGCTTCCCATTTTTCCTTTACGGTACCCACAACTAAATGGGGGGAAAAACCTTGGTGGTTTGCATCCATTTTACCATCCCTGGCTACAAAGCCTAGGCAGTAGGAAACCCTATCAGGAGAGCACTGAACCCACAGGAGAGCACTGGCTAGCATTGCTTAACCACAGAACTTTTGCATACAGGAGCATCTGCAGGGAGAAGAAACGTAACACTCCACTTACCTGTGAACATGGATTAGGCAGACAAAGGATCAAAATGTAACTAGTATATTAAAAGTCTAACAAAAATGGGAATGAACCAATATGGGAGAAGTAACATGTATAGTAAAAATATAAGCAGGCTGTTGGAAAATACCTGAGCTTCATTGGAAAGCATCAAGAGAAGGTTTCACCAAATGGATGCAGTAACCATTCGCACTCAGGAAACGGAGTTGGGATGCTACTCAAAACTCTCAGCTCACAGACTCCCCCATCCCCACCCGCCCACTTGTCCCTGGGCTAACCAGTGAAGTTTGCGTCCTGGCTAGCATAACTTAATATAACAGGGAGGAAAAGAGTAATTCCTTAATGCAATCCTAGCTAGATGGTCCCTCATTTAAGCTACTTATGTTACTCAAAGAATTCCTAGTCCTTGTAGTTACAGATGCTACTCTCAAACTGCTCCTCTCTGAGCTCCCAATTATTTATTTATTTTATTTTATACCCCACCTTTCCCATGCCGAAGCAAATACCCAAGGCTGCTTACATGAGCAGGCTAGTCTAAACCACCATTTTTCAATGGGGTTTTTACAAATATACAGCATTCTTGTGATCCGCCAATACATCCTAGATGTAGCCTTCACAGTATAGTATGTGTCTCCTGTCTAGCTGCATGCTATCGAGCCTCAGGCAGGCAATCGCAAGTCAAGCCTGGGCAGGTCCTCAGGGTCATATTCTGTTCTTTTGCCGGCTGGCCTTCTCACACACTCCCCCATAACTCTCACTTGCAGCGAGTAATCAGCTCCATAGTGACTCTGTTCTGCCACCACAGGTACTGCAGCTTGTCACAACTAAGGGGTCACTTTGGCAATTGACAGAGAATAACTACCAATTTCCTGTGGACTGAAGCTTACATAACTTCAAATTGATGTTGTCAAGTTACCTGATTTGAGGTCACTCAATTCCACCCCCTGACCTAGATGGCCTAGAAAATGGTTTGGCTGCACAACTGCTAAGTGCACACCAACCCTGAAGAAGAGGTACTATTCCAGACAGGATGAGAAACTTGATCTAGAAACCCATGTGGACTTCCTATAGTGTTTCACACAGACAAAGACTAGTTGAAAAATGATGCCTCAGCAGGTTTTAGCTGCTGACTTCAAGGAGATTACAAGTATGCAAATTACATAAAAATATGCAAAAAAAAAATAGGGAAAAACAGGGCCTTCAACACAGGGGTCAAACTCAAACCTTGACGGTTCACAGATGGAAAGTGAAAAACTCTTAGCACAACCCATTCTATTGCACTCACGCCAGTGTTTTATTGACCTCACATCTGAACATTGAACAGCCCTCTAACATGCCCAGATTTAACCAGTGAAATTCCCTCGTCATTGATTGCAAAAAATATAATTGGTTTCATTTCTGTTAATCAGACCATTTTTAGAGGCACAGGAGTAGGGCCAGGGAAGAAAGGTGACAACCTTCAATGGTCTGATGAGTGCTGATCCACTTGCAAGATTCATCCAAACTATCATTTGGAAATCACAGCATTCATTTACCCTGACAACAATGCAAGTATCTTGCACAGGATACCTTGTTGAAAGGGAGAGCTATTTTAACTTCTACTAATACAAGGAAACAAGAAACCCAATTGAATAGAACGTGAGTGATTTCTCAAGTCAAAACCAAGAAAAATTCTGCCATCGCTCTTCTCTCTCAGAAGCCACTTCTCCCTTATGCCTTCTTGCAGTCAGTAATGGATTTCCCTTAAAGAGGAACAATTTCCCTTAAGAGTCCAGGTTTTTATTTTTAAAAATTACAACCATCTCAAAATAAGCTAAGTTGCAGACACAACTACAGCAATATGTTTTGAGAGGTTCACACACACAGCAAATTTCCAAGATTTGTTTAACCTTCATAAATCCTCTTTAGAGTACAGTTGTAATAGCAGCACTTCAAAAGGAAGGAAGGAAGGAAGGAAGGAAGGAAGGAAGGAAGGAAGGAAGGAAGGAAGGAAGGAAGGAAGGAAGGAAGGAAGGAAGGAAGGAAGGAAGGAAGATTTACCTATTTTAGGACACTACCTCAAAGAGCATTTTCAAAAGACTAGCCAGTCTATCATCTTATTGTGATTCTAGCCATGTCCATTCTCTAACCCTTCTACTTACCTTGTGGTTTTCTTCAGCAAGTTCAATGTAGCTCACGAGTATCTTCTGTTTACATGAAATGGCCAGCAACATTATGACATCATTAAACAAGCTCCTGCCAACCTAGCAGTTCGAAAGAACGTAAAAATCAAGTAGATGAATAGGTACCACCTTCGTGAGAAGATTACGGTGTTCCGTGTGCCTTGGTGTATAGTCATGCCGGCCACATGACCAAGGAAACTTGTCCTGAGGACAAACTCCTCAGGCTCTTCGGCTTAGAAACGGAGATGAGCACTGCCCCGTACAGTCGGTCATGACTAGACCATTCAGTCGTAGGGAAACCTTTACCTTTAAACAAGAAAGGTTCATCTGAATCTAGGATTGTCACCAGTGTTCCCCTGTAATTCATTGCATGTGGCTGTGTGGCGCACCTCCATGGCTGTGCAACAAGCAGCATTATGACATCTCTGAAGATCATCACTGAAAGTCTAAGTTGCCAAGCTCCCAGGTGCATACAACTTAGAAGAAACCATGCTTGTCACTAGATGCACTGGCACACACTGCCAAAAGGAACCTTGCCCTGTAACATCCAGCCCAGATGTTAGATGAACTAACATCTAGTTCGACAACCTATTGTCCTCCTTCTAACATCTATATTTTATGCTGTAGGTTTCCCTTCTACTTCACTCATAGTAGTCTCCAATTACAACTGCCAGAAATAAATAAAGAAGCAAGGAAAGAAAGAGCTCAGAATGAATGACAGAAACAGTTTTGTTTTTAATTAAGCCTCATCCTCTTAGTCAGCAGTACATCTTTGGTAACGTACCAGTGCCACAATCTGCTTAAGTGGCTTAGTAGACCGTTATTTGAAATGCAGAACTAATTACCTATAATGGACATGTTGCTGCTGCACCACTTTGAGGAAACCTTGCTTTTTTCCTTTAGCAATCTGGTTTATTTGTCAAACCACCTTTTCAGTTTTCTTTTCCCCCTTTGGCTTTGGAAATCAGGAGGAAAAACAAGTCTTGCAAGGATGTTGTCCAGATTTCCTACTCTTGCTAGATTCATTCAAACAAACAATACAAAATGCAATACTTCAGCAAGTGGGAGTGAATATGTAAATATTTATCCAATCCTTGCTGCTGAACACATTACTTAGTCTTTTAGCAGCTCAAGTACAAGCCTCAGGGTCAAACTGGATGTGACATTAATCACAATGTTTGGCTCTCTGTGTGCAAGTTCTTTTTTAAATGAAAATAGCAGTTGCTGGCTCTCCCAGTACAGGTCAGAGGCCCCATGGTTGCTATTTTTTAATTTAAAGATAAGACCATGTGTAAAATGGATAAACAGTAATATTAATTTTATCACTTAATTTCAGAAATTTATACATTTATACAATTATATATTCTAATATACATGAATATAAAAAATATGTGAGACAGCGCGAGATGCTACATACTTAGGCACCCCAAATTCAGAAATCAGTTGTGCAGTCATTCAGCTGCACAAAAGGACAAGTTAAGAAAGGTTCGAGGAAGTTCTGACCCCTGTAAATTCTGTTTGATCTCCTATTCCTGGAGAGAGGTTTATCTTACAAGCCTGTCAGGTACTTACCACAAATTAACACTGCATTAGGAAGGCCCAAGTCAGGCCAATCCACACCTACACTAGGAATGCTATTACTTTAATCATAGGGTAGTCACAGGAATTGAACCAAAACCAATCTTAATGCTGGGAAGATGGAACTCCAAAACCACACCTACTGTATATTTAGGGAACGCTTCTTAAAAAAAACAAAGGTGCTAATCCCCTCTCTTGCAAACCAGAAGGTACCAAAAAGACAGCTTATTAGCTCGGCCCAGGCAGGGCTATATCATCATCTTCTTGCTGTCTCAGTTAAGAGTACATTTATTTTCATTTCACATCTGTGATCTACACATTCTTCATGGGGTAGAATCATTGCAAGGCCATGCACCACTTCAGATGGGGGAAATTACATGAGAGATTACTTTTCCTACCATACCCAAAAGTCCCTGCACACTGAAAATCAGCTATCGGGGCTCTACTCTATACTGCTCCCCTTTATATTAGCTGTCTATGTGCAGGAAGTTCAGGCTGGCTGGGTTTTTTTCCTGCATATTTTCCTAAAATATGTGCTTCTCCACATGTAGGCGAGTAGCACAGTCCAAGAACAGTTTTACCACAGTGTAAGCTATTTGTGTAGGCTGGTCCCAAGGATCAAAGTGTGTGGTCCTGAGGAAACACCCACGTGTGAAATAAATTTGATGTGAAACCATCTGTGCATAGCTACAAATAGCTGCAAAGGATGGCACTTGGGCACCAACAGCCACTTTTTCATGTTTGAGGGGAGCAATTGCTGTCCCTCTGCTATAAAACCTGTGAGGAAAAAGCTTTCACAAGAACTTTCTCCCAGACTGCCTTCCTCAACAGAGTCACTTTTATCCAGTTCTTGCACTGTTCTTGAGAGTAGTGCAAGTATTTACATAATGGGATATAATGAAAACAGCATTTATTTTTATATGAAGGTTACATCTTGATATACATGCAGAGCTCAAGAAAACTACTGGATCCCTAATCTATCTGAAAACTGAACTAACAATAATTAAAAACATATGAGCATGTATTTTGTACATATATTTTGCTGTTTTGGCATACATTTTGAGAATTATAGATGTCTCAAGCTTTTAAAACAAACGAACATTTCAGTTCTATAAGGAGTACACAATATGCAAAGTTTCCAATGGGTAAACACATACACGCACAACTTCCAGATATTTAAGCCTCTTCTGAGCTCTTATCATCCTGGTGTCTTCTATCTGTGGGATGGAGATGATCCACAAGTTGTACCTACCTGCTAGAATACATTCCTCTTCTTTGCTACAGTCATCTGTTATCTCCAATACACTTCTACTACCTCATGGAAAGTCAGACAATCAATTTTTTTCCCTCCATCTCCCCTAACCAGCAACTTTGCATTACACTGGATACTTGCAACCTTAATGAACAGAGGGAAATTCTATATGTCAGTGGTTCTCAAAATTTTTAGCACAAGTACCTGCTTTTTAGAATGACAATCTGTCTGGGACCCACCAGAAGTGATGTCATGGGCGGAAGTGCCATCATTGTGAGGCCAGAGCCTGCTGCTTTCCTAAGAATGCAGCAATGAGTTTTCCAATAGCAAAGTTTTTTTTTTCCCAGAAAGGGGGGGAAAATGCCTATTTATAATCTTGACACAAGCATAACAACTACACAGCCCTCCCTTTTCCAGCGTCCCATCTTCCCATATTTTCAATACAGCTGCTCTAGGTGCTTCACAACCCACATGAAATTGGCTCGCAACCAAACCCACAGTTTGGGAACCACTGCTACATGTCACAATCCTACTAAATTTCCAGAAATCTAATTTTGCACTTGCTTACACAGAATTTAATATTTAACATAGATATGTTACAAGAGACTGAGGTAAATCCAAATATTGCATTTTATGCTGCCTTGGCATTGGCAAACAATGGCAAATTGTTTGCCATTTAAAAAGAACCAAATTTAACATTAGTCTATATTTTGAAACAGATGGCTCACAGTTCTCCCTCCTCTAACTTGCTATGAAAGCAACACGGAACTTTGCTTAGAGCACCAAGAGGCATAATTCTGACTATTATGTTTTGCAATTAATAAAGAGATTAGCTTTTGACAATACGCCTGCATAAATCATATTTTCCATCTGGGTGTAAAATTGAATTATACTTTTTAAAAAGCTATATTAATTTTTTCTTTCATTTTTAACAAAAACACAAAAAAACTACAACCTACTTCAAAAGGTCTTTTTGAACTATTAAAAGCAGTGAAAAAAAGAACACTTTACTGGCAAGATGAAATAGCACGAAAGGGTGCTGAGGGAGGAAATGTGAGGGCATTTCTCTAGCACATAAATTTGCTGTACTTGATTCAATAATAAATAAAAATCTAATTACCAAAGTTTTCTTAAAGGAGTGCTTTGTGTCAATTTTTTTGGCCAGAAGACACACACACCTCACTGAAGTAATCTTACTGGTGTCTTCTCTCAGTATGCGAGACAGAAACTACTGCATCTGTTTTCAAAATCCAAAGCAATTGAAAATGAAGGAGGGAGGGCAATTTTTTTTCATAACCAGAATAAGATTTTGGAACAAGAACTTGAAAGCTATTATTTTCTTGTAAAAAAGGGCGGCTTATTGAGCATACAGGCTCTCAGTATCCATGGGAGATACCAAATTCCTCAGATAATTAAAGGGCCCAATCCTTTCCAACTTCCCAGTGCCAATACAGCTTCAATACAGCCCAAAAAGTAAAAGAATAAGTGTTTCCTTACTTTGAGGAGGCCTTCATGATTGCCCCCATCACAGAATGCAGCACATGCTCTGTCAGCATGGTTGCATCATTGCAGGAAAGTTGGATAGGATCAGGCCCCAAATCCAAAGTGCCTCTCTGAAGCATCTGGGAGGCCTTCTGAGATGAAAGGCCATAAGTGACCACCAGTATCTCAGAATATCTCCTGACTGTGAATGGAAGGCACTACCTGTTATGTCCAGGAGGTCCTTGAGATCCTCCAGACACAAACGCAGCATTCACATCAAATCTATGGGTGCTGAACTCTCGCATAAGGAAGGCCCACTGTACATGAAGACTTTTTCCCGCCGCAGGAATTTTCTCTGAATTCCATAGAGTTTACTCAGCAATTTACTTTTGAGAATGTTACATAGCAAACTTGAAGGCTGAATATTAGTGATAGGAGTTATTTCAAAGGGCAGCAGGGCAAACAAAGGAAGTGAATTACACATGCTTCTTGTGCTAGCACTAATGAATGGTGTTTTCAAATATGACTTACAAGTTACCTTAACCACCTTTTGGGATGTCACACTCTTTATCCAAATGTTTGCAGTAGCAAGAACCCTCCTGTAGCATTGTGAACAGGCTGCTACTTAAGGTTATTACAGTGCAGGTGGTCCTTCTACAGCAGCTATTTGCTCTAAGTGCAAGGAAAAGGGGGGGAAGCCTTCCTTGGCACATTTCATATCTTATATCG
This sequence comes from Lerista edwardsae, assembly GCA_029204185.1. Taxonomy (NCBI): domain Eukaryota; kingdom Metazoa; phylum Chordata; class Lepidosauria; order Squamata; family Scincidae; genus Lerista; species Lerista edwardsae. The sequence goes on from JAJKFI010000037.1 coordinate 10,462,225, forward strand.
ATTCAGATGAAAAATACATGCTATTAACATGTCAGTTTGGAACTGCTGAACAAAAGAGCATTATGTGACTTTTCATATTTTTCCTCTGCCAGGGATAATTAAGGAAGCAAAATGAAGACTGTTCGAGCATCTTAAAGTGAGGTATAATCTACCAATCCTACTCAGGTTTGTTGGGTTTGGATAGTTTTAATGTGCCATTTGTCAACCATGTTGGATTTCATAAGGGGAAAGCAGTCTAGAAGCTGTTTCAATAAATAAACTAGCTTTTGTGGAATGAATGGAACCCAAACAGAAGCACAAATCACTCCTTGCATAGCGGCTGTCATCAATAATGCTTGTATAATTGACAACCTTTATAGACTTGGGGCCAGGACTCAGAGTTAACAACTCTAACAGAAGTTACCGTATTCCTGGAGGTTTTTTTTTTTCAACAGAGTAGAATGTTGGAAATGTCTGGAGGCCCTCTTAAAATATCCAGGATTACTTCCAGTAATCACTTAGATGCTGGTTTCTGGAAACTCAAGCCAATCCTGGAGGTCTGCTAACCCTAACAGGATACCTTCCACCCAATAATTACTAGAAAACTGCTTTGTGAACAACCTTCTATTGAAAGGTTGTATAGAAATATTCATGTTATTATTAACAACCGAGGCTAGCTCTATGTTCCCCCACCTTCAGAAGTAAGGGGACAAGACTGGGTCTTTTCAGTCATTATGTCATGTTTATAGAATTCCCTTCCAGTGGAAGATCCACCTGGCCCAGTCTTTGCTCACCTTTTGGCTATTCATAAAAGCTTCTAATCAGAGCTGTTTTTATTCTATTGTTATGATGATGCTTTTTAACTATATATTGTTCTGTTGCTTATCAATGCAATTTTATTGGTTTATATATCATAATTTGTATTTTGTTTATAGTTTTGTTTTATTTGTAAGCCACTGATAAAATACAGTAATTCAGGGCCCGATCCTATCAGTGCCCCAAGTTATTTTTGCCAGTGGAGCAAAAGTGCTGTAAGGCACTGCTAGCACAAGAGGTAAGGGCTTATTACTGGTGCTGGGTGTGTGGACAGGACGGCATGCTTAGAAATGGGAAGAGAAACGGAGGAAGAGGCCAACCAGAAAACTATGTGAGAGGAAGGAAAACTGGTAGAAATTGTGCAGAGAGCAGAAATTTACATGACCAGTAGTTAAAAGAGGTAATTTTAAAATGAAATCACATATCAATTCCTAATGATCAGTCAAATCTTTGGCTTCCGGCTGCTAGCCTTTATATGTCCACTACTGTCATAATTAGTTTTGACTGCTGCAATTACTGCAGTAGAATTCTGGGTAAATGCACTTGTAATTGCAGCTCCATTTATGTAAAAGAACAGCCAAAGTGTAAAGGGAAGATTAATTCCCTGATCTTTAAACAACTAGAACTAAATAAGTGGCAACCTCGCTTGAATTAAAACAAAGAAGTACACTTTGCTATGCACCTTGTTTATTTTCTCTAAACCACAATTCTGCTATGTTGGACAATACCACAAATTCTTCCCTATACAAATTGGAAGACATAGTAATTTTACTCTGTTAAAGCCAAGCCATATGTTTCTGTGACACTCAAGGAACGGAACAATTAACCCAACCCCACATCCAAAGGCATTCTGTAACTGTAGTTAACATTTGAACAGATGACACCAACAACAACAAAATGGGGCTGGGTGGAGAACAGAACGGTTTGTTTTGTGTGAACAAGTGAATGTGCCCTAAATCTTATAAAGGCATTTAAATGGCACTCTGTATACAGCAGCTTTAATCTCCACACAAAGGCAGTCTTGCTTTCTCTTTAATGGAAGTGCAAAAAACACAAGAAAAGGGACAGATGGATTTGGGTTTCTTTTTCAGAACTTAACTGTTGACATCAATAAACACTGGGCACCATTGTTTATACAAGCTAGTTACAGTAATATCAGATCAACTCAGGATGTTGTAAGAGTATGCAAACCTCCAAATTTCACAGAATTGTCAGTTGTTATAGCCAGTATTTGCAAGTTCCATCAATTTACGTGGTAAATTGAAAGAGAAAAAGAACATTCTTGCTAAAAGGAACTTGCGATAGAGGAGCCCAAACCTACCTGAACATCCCCACTGCACCAGCGTGGGTTACACTGTACCCCCCCTGGGGGATTTAGCAGAAAATTTTCTAAGGGTAAGAGGACCAGCACTATGAGTCAACTCGGACCTGCACCAGCAGTATCACTGACAGGCAGATCAGGCCCAGGAAAGGGACCCCAGCTGAACTCACTTCCAAATCTAGCGCCTAGTAGGAAGAAAAGAGTCTGGACCACAATGGATAAGAATGGCAGGTGGAGGTAACCAGTATCCCAAATGCCTCCTTGGACCTTTAAATTGCAACTCCAGTTCCCACTTGATTGGGGCAGGCCTGTATTTAAAGACATGGGTCTCCCACTGGCACATGTCATTTGGGCCTAATTTGCCTTGAAAAGAGGGTCTTTTATAAGCCTGTTACTGATCTTTTAACCTTACTGGTCTTACACCACAGAGGAAGAAAAGACATGCACACTTATGAGTATGCTCACATGTAAATGTATGGGAGCGAGGGCTGGCTAGACAGTATCATCTGAAAAAAACCAGTGAGTGTCATCTGGTAAGAAGCTAAATATGGCTCATAAACTTTGGCATGATTCTCACAACATAATCAATGGGACAGAACAGAAATCCAATGAATGTATGCACAATGGGATCCCATAGGGGTGCTCCTAGCTCTGAAGAGTGACTGAATTTGGTTCAAAGAAACTGATTTCTCAAGAAGGAAACAAAAAAAAAACCCCACAAAGAAGCCCTGACAACTCCCTTCCCTTCTCCTTCACATTCCCAACAACCCCCCCCCCCAGAGGTCATGACCCCACAGGTCAGGGAGTGACAAACAGGCCTTTTTATATCTTGCAGAAGCTATTCTGAAACACTATACAAAACCTGGATAGTATTGTTAACTACAAAAACTTGGTCAGTCTCACTGACTGTGGAGAACATATGTTCTTGGCCATTGTTACATGAATATTATTCTCCAAGCCATACCCAGTTAACATCTGCTGCTAGCTTTCTTTCATCATGGTGCTAAGCACATGCTTGGAGAACGATACATTGAACTTTGACTTTCTGGCTGAAGGTGTGTGTCATTTTTAAACAGAAGATAAATTAGGATACTACAACAAAAACATAGGACACCATGTTCAACCTCTACTGGCAACTGTCTGAGATCACAGCTGATCTCAGGTTCCAGCCACAGTAATACTTCAAGTATATGCTTAAAAATAATATTAACTGATGCCAAGTGACATGCCATCCAGCCCACCAGGTATTAGCCCAGAAACCTTTTAGTTTGTAGACCAAAAGGAATTAATGTACTTAGTTACAATCTAGACCAGATATTTTCAACCTTTTCATCTCATGGCACACTGACATGGCGCTAGCTTTCTTAAGGAACACCACTGGGTTTTTTTTTACAATTAACAAGGAACACCATGCTGCTGGTGGAGGGCACACATCCCTCAATGGCCTTACTAATAAATGACCCTCCCACAAACTCCCACAGCACTCCTGCGAACCATTCGCAGCACACCAATGTGCCACAGGACACTGGTTGAAAATAACTCATCTAAACATTGAAAACCATTTTCTCTACTAGCAATACTTGGCATAATATAGGTCAAATTATATGTGACTTTCAATGTATCATCATGTAGTTAGAGGCTCTACTCTCAAACAGCAGCCATGCAGATCATTTCTGTACTATGGGAGGTTTTTAACCCTCTACTTATGTGCCATTTTCCCACCAAAATTTCTCTCTCTACCCCCAAAGCGGCTAGTTCCTATAAGCGTCTTGCAAGTAAAGGATTGTTAGGTCCACAAGTTATGTATTGCAATGAGATAGAAATCTTATAACCACAGTTATGAGTAGAGATGTAAAATTTCCAGAAATGTTGAAGCTCGGGAAAAAAAACCCTGGTTTTTTCTGGGGTTTTTTTTTTTTTTTTGGAAAAATTGAAAAAAATGCTACATTAGCACTTTTTTTCCCTTTTCCAGATCGAAAGTCATTCTGTTACTTTAGGAACATAAAATATGACTATGGATAATTTGACTTTGCATAAAATTACCACAACTAGCATATTAAAAATATAGTGTATCCAATTATTACAAACATAATTTACTTTTTTACATTTATTTGTAATGGTAACAAATGGAGCAACAATTTCCTGAACTGTTTACTAGTTTACGTGGAAGAGACAAAAAAACTCCACAAAACAATTTTTAAAAATCCAGAAGTAACAATTATTCCTATTTCCTCTCCATAGTATTAAATAAAAAAAAACATTTTCATAAAAAGAATTAAAGAGGGGGGGCAGTGTATAGAAGGGAGTGGGACTAAGTTTCAATGAATGGGCATGAAATTTAATCAGAATCAGTTTCTGAGCTCCAATTATCAGTATCAGTTTCAGTCTCTGCTTCTGCAGCTACTCTGTCATTATCACAGTTATTATGGACTTTTAAAAACTGAAGGTTTGCCCGGATTGAAACAAGCTTCTTATCTCTACTCTTTCACATTTCAGTTTATTTCTTGATTTAGTGTGTTTCCAAACATAGACCAGATTCTTTCACATGCTGCAGAGGATGGAGGAGTCTGAAGAAGGCGAGAAGCAAGAGGAGTCAGAGATGTAAAATTTCTGGAAATTCTGAAGCTCGGAAAAAACCCCAGTTTTTACATTGGAGGGTCCAGTTTGTAACCTAGGACTTGCTTGTCCTCAGTGCACAGAAATTAGAATAATCTGACACCATACATTTTTTAAAGAAATTATTTGGCAAATATTTTAATACCTTGTCTTAAAATATTTTATTCATCATGTTAAAATAAAATATTTCATAATCAATTTCTTATTTTTCTTTTTTTCAATTTTTCCAATTTTTCAGAAAAAAACAAAAATGCTTCAGGAAAAAATGGGAAAAATGTTTTTTCTGAATTTTTCTGGCCTTTTTCTGGGCCTTCACATCTCTACCTATGAGGGACAACTTTGCTCACTTAACTCTTATTTTTAAGTGAGCAAAGCTCTCCCTCATAACTGTGGTCATGAGATTTCTACCTCTACAATTTTCACAGGATAGATCTGTCTCCTTTTTTGTTTTTAAGAACTCAACAGCATAATAATTCACAGCCCTGGTCAGCAACCAGTTTTGTCTGAAGGCTGCTTGAGCAGACAGAGCTAGAGTTGTGGCCCAAATCTCCAACTTGTAGTGGGATTTGCTTTTTTAAAAAAAAACCTATTATATGGATTTTTTGCGGCGGGGGGGAGGGGGGAGAGATAGCTTCTAGTCAGACGATTGACTTCAAACCTACCCAGCACAGTTCAACACAATGTCTCCTATTTCAAAAAAGGGTTTTCTCAGATTTCTAATTCACACAGGATTTGGCTGAGAGGCTACCTGATGCTGCTTTTTTACTTCAGAGTATCACTTCCATCAAAACTTTCAAGAAATATATGAACACATCATCATAAAATTCAATTCCCCCCTTCCTCACCCTACCCACCAAATTCACAACTGAAAAGAAGAAAAATGCAAACATCTGTGGGAGGAGGAGGGGAGGATATATTTCAATCCAAAACCATTTTTAGTTTATATATTCTCATTTTAAAAACAAAAAAAGTACAGGTGCCTCTCATTTGAAGCAGAGGATACTGGATTATGTCACCATGAATGACTTCTTTGTTAAGTAAATTCAGGAAAGCCTTTTTGAATGACAAGGTCTTTGCTAGTGATACTTACCATCTGTGGATGGGGGGGGAGAATTGCACACGCGAGCACACACATGCACACAAACACACTTTTGAGATAGTCTGTCTCAGCTGCTTCCATTTAGAGTGTTTGGTTTCTTCCCCCCTCCTGGAATACATAATTAAGCATTCAGCAGTTTGATGTCACAGATGCTAATCAATTTGTGGTCATCAACAGAACCCCTCACTCACAACCAAACAGTTGAAAGTTCTTCCATTCCGCAATTTTCTTTTTATTTGTATTTTTCTCCCCTTAGAGGGAACAGTTACAGAAACTGCATTACTACGTATCTGTTAAGGAAAAAAAATCCATGCAGAAGGCAAGTCATCTCTGACCATCATTCACAGAAAATAAACACTAGTTGCCAAGAACAGAACTTCCTTTATTCCAAGTGCTTCTTACTTACTTTATGGGGTGCTCTGCCTCACTGTGTCTCATGTGAATCAAAACAGTGTGACACCAGAACACACCAAACTTGTTCTTGCATTTGTACTTTGCAGGGAAACAATGGTGTGTGTGTGTGGGGGGGGGTGCTAGGCTAGCTGTGTGTGATGGAAACTTATCCACCAATCACAATCTTCTCATTAAGGAACACTCATAGTTGTCCAGGCAGCCATAGAGGTCTACAGAACACAAATTAAAATACACAGTTCTGTTTAATTAAATACATGAGAGTGAGAATGATCGTATTTTTATCCTCTCTCTAGGATATCCAAAGTGGCATACGCATAAACCAGAAATACTACACTTAAACAATGCCTCTCACAACATCTACTACTAAAAGGATAACTTGAGACTGAAGACAAAGTTCCTCCAAGGATCGCATTTTGGCAACAGAATCCAGAATAGTTTTGATTGCTACATGCTATGCACAGGCATGCACCTGACATGTCACCTGCCATCTCTTTCCCCCAAAGTAAGAATTCAATTGTTTACACATAGGCCAAAATGTCATTCTGGCAATTTAATTATAGTCACATTTGCTTGGTCTTATAATACAGGTCAGCAAACTGAAACCTAATCCCTTATGATGAAAGATACTGAATCTGTCTATAAAGGTCTTCAAAACTGACAGTGGCTGACACCGTCTGAAAAGTGTAGTGCCATAAACACTCTTGTAATCTTACAAGAAAACAGACAGGTTGTTGTAATCAGAGGAAATTTTTTACTTGCCTATTAATGCCAGATATATTCATATTTTCAGATCATAAATCCTGTTTCTGATTTTTGTTTAGCAGCTAAAAATTCCAATTGCATCACCAACATCTCCCAAAGGCTATATTAATATTCTCTATTCGATTCCTATACCAACACTCCAGATGCAAATTCCAAGACCTTTATTTACAAAATCCTATTTCATACTTGGTTAAACATCTGTGTGAAATGAATTGAACGCCTGCTGTAAACAAACGCAACAACTAGCTAGAAGGCTGCATTTGGCATGATTCAAGCAACAGTTACAAACCTGGTGCACATTTACTAGACAGTTCTAGTTCCTTTTTATCCATTTAGTACACATTAGGATTCACAAGACTAGAGCGTATTTCTAAATTGCCATGTCCATGTCATCCAACACTGAACCAAAGGAAATTATTTGTAGACAGTGAGGCTTGGTGACAGACTGCAAATTGTACGTATTAAAGTTAGCTGAAGTGTTGAAAGGGAGATAAGCAAGTATCAAGACACTGATATGGCTCACTTCTCAGCCAAGGGAACATCTGTCCCACTATCAGTTTTTTTGAAGTTTTCAACATTCTGCACTGGACAAGAACAAACGGCTGAAATATATACAACAGAACACTTTGCAATTGCAGAAAATTGAGCTCCAACACCAATGGCAGAAATAACTTTCCCTCCTTGGTCACAGCCTGGGCATTCCATTGCAGTTGGCAAGTTTGAAACACGGACTGTTGCCAAACATCAATTAAAAACAAAAAAAGACAACTCAGTCAACAAATCATTCCTCCCACACCAGATCAAAGTTTACAACACAGAAATTGATAGTTGCATTTTACTGGAATAAGACAGACAATTTAAACTTTAGAGCTGGTTATTTCTAACAGCAGAACAGATGAGCTGATCATTACATTATTTAATGATTCCTCAAAGAATTTAGGTTAAAACAGTGTGGCAATATTTCCATTCTCACAAGGACTAATAACCTGTTATCATTTCTTCTTACAGTTCTTGTCCAAATAAGGCAGTGTGGTGAATGATGAATTCAAACCTCTTTTTCCCCCATGTAGGTTAAAATAAACAAAATCTCATCCTGTGCTCAGATTCTGCTACATGATGGAGCAATTGCAGCCTGCCAGCTTCACATTTCCAGCACACATTTATGAGTTTCTCAATGCCATCTGTTTATTCTGAATTACTTAAACTTTTTGTGGTGATGAGCTCCTCTGGTTCTAGTAATCCACCCTCGGACTTAAAGGCAGCAGCAGTAGCATAGCTAGAGGGGGAGAAAAATATTAAGTACTGCAGGTGCTGCAACATGCCATATATGGCCCCTCCCACCCACCACTGGAGTCATTCCAGACAGTGACGGTAATGTGCAGGAGATGCCATTTGGTTCAGCAAGCGCCTACACATTGCCATCGCTGCCCGGAATGGCTCAGACAGTTAGTGGGATGGGCTGTGGTCACCGCAAACTGCGGTGTCTGCAGTACTTGCCATTTTGCCTCCTTCTAGCTGCACTATTGGCCAGTAGAAAGAATGCAAAACTTCACTGGTACTAATTACTCTAGTATTACTTAGCAGTCCCAGCTGGTTCCAATTTCTCATGTAGCTGGGACAACTAGAAGCCCTCCTGTTCTAGGCACTCCACAACAGCATATCAAAGCTTGCCCCTTGCAGATCTTCTTTACACTTCTCAGACATAGCAGATCCTTCAATTTTATGCCAGTGGGTGACCCCTCAAAAGTCACCAGTGTTACACATCAACACATATTAGAAACAGTACAAATATCAGATCAGACTCAGACCTGAATTCTAAGATGCTTTTGCACTTCTGCTAACACAGAGGCGAGAGAAGAAATGCTCACTATCTTCTCTTCCTGCTGCAGTCCCCTGCACCACAAGCCAGCCTACTCCAAGTAAGTCCACCAACCTTCATTATCAAGGGGCACATGCAGCTACAAATGGAATGTGGGAAAGCCCTGTTGCACAAGCAGACTTCAACACATGGTTATCAATACGACTACTTAGTATTTTATGCAGTGCTTTCATATGTTCAAAGAACTTCATATGTTTTTTCTTGTTGTAATACGTATATGAATATTATTATCCATATTTTGCAGATGGGAAACAGGTCAGTAAAGGAATAGCTTTGCTAAGGCCACCTACTGGGTTCATGGAAAAAGTGAGATGCACAACCCAAACCTATGCATATCTATTCAGAGCTAAGTTCCATTATCTTCAGTGGGGTTTACTCTCAGATAAATGGGGGTAAGAATGCAGCCGGGCATTCAATTCTATTGAAATTTCCCCACACTGATGAATCAGGGCCACCACGACTTGCACTGCATCTTGTAAGGAAATTCTGCAGTCTCGAGGTGTCCTCGAGGTAAGAAGAACAAGGTGTTCCCTTGTTCTGGGTAAATCTCAAGCCCAGGCAATAGATCTACTTGGATCTGTGCCTGGTAAATTGTTGGCACGAGCCCAAGTGGATCTGGCCTGGGAGGGGTAGGATACGGCACGTACCACCTCCTGCCCCCCGTCCTGCCCCCTCCTGCCACCAGTCCTGCCCCCTCCCAGGACTTCTCATCCATCCCTAACCCCCTCCCTGCCCATTACGTTTCCTCCCAATCCTTCCCTGCCCCTTTTCTGTTGAGCGCAGAGCTTACCTACTCCCCTGTGCAATGAGCCTGAACTGGGGACAGCGCAGGTCTTCTCACCAGTGCTGCAAACTCCTATGCTGTCACAATGCGCTTTACAGCACATTTGCAACCGTATGCACAGGTGGAGCGCTTGCTACACCAGTGCAGAGACATGTTTAGCCAGAAACACCCATGCTTCCAGGATGACAACACAAAAATAAGGTAATGTAATAGGCAGAGGAGCTGATATTTTTATAGTGGTCCCCCATATCCATGGTTTCTGTATCAACAAGATGCATCCCCCATGGATAAGCGGGCCCACCTGTACTGAAATGTCCGCAAAATGCATCCCCCATAGCAAAGAAGTATGAATTGGACAACCTACTGAGACGGTCTGCACAAGTTATGATCTACCAAGCCTCATGCAGCCTTCCAGACACGTGACCCCATGGTTTCTTAATAACCATCCCCACCCTACTCCACACCCATTTTTTAAGCAGACAGCAAAATTAGTGGCTTATTGAGCCCTTTCAGAGTATGAGCAAAGAAGCCACATGAATGAGGGCTATAGAGAATGTCTGTGAAAGGACACAAGCCCACAGGTGTATGCAGAATGAGTAAGAATCTGCATGTACCTATTTGCCAAGACAATTGTAGAATGTAGGCAGGGAAGGAAGGGTTGGCGAAGTATATGCTGTACAAAAAAAACCAGGTGAAAATCAGAAGGTTCAAGGAAGATTAATAAGCACCTTCTTCCCACCAACTCATTTTCCCCTGAAAATTGCCCCATTTTTGCATTAGCATTAAAAAGAGCCCCACTAATTTGTTCCCCTTTTATTTGTGTAGAGAGCAAACTGGCCTTCCATCTGCCAGTGCTACTCCAGTATCTGTGCATTTGGGAGGACACATGGCCACTAGCACAGGCTCTACTTTCACCTACCTTTCACCCAACTTCCACCAATAATACTGAGACTCTGGGGTCAGGGCTAGCAGGCATGGGGTCAGTTCCCAGCCATGTGTTGGTTATGTGTATGGATGAAAGAATGTCGTTAAGGCTTGAGAAGAGTGCGTCTTTAATTATGCCCATAGGCAAGTATATTAGAAAACAGGAGCTAAAATCACAATGGGAAGAAGGTATCTCTCTGGTGGGAAACTCAAGATTTTAATCCAATATTTTTGTATAATCTGTTTGGTTAAGCACACTTTTTCTGAATTATATTGGGAAGCATGTTTCATTCGTACTATTTGAGGCATAAGAGGAACAATTACTTACTTTCAAGAGCATCCATCCCCAGGGTTCAGTATCAGAAGGAGTAAAATCTGTAAAAGCCGCTCTATACATGCAGAGTAGGTTCAGGCAGTCTCCATTAAGGGCAGGTAACTTGTCTGCATTGGGAATATCTGAATGATCCCCTATCATCTGATGCAAAGGCCTGTGCTACCCACCTGCAGTGAAGGTTGACTAGAAGGTGGTAAAGCCTGAGCAAAACATCATGCCGGTTACCCTGCAAGTAGGCTCCTCTGTGAGACATTTAATTGGGGGTATATTAGCATTCTCTCCTAGTACAAAACATTGCCATAACCAGGTATCTTGGATAGAAAGCCAATGAAAGTTTGTAACATGCACATGGTGGAAACTACCTACTCACCTGACCATAATCCGTCCTGAACACAATGACTCCTTCTGCACAGGAAAGTACAGTACTTGGATAATGTTGGCCATTTTCTCTCAACCAAACCCGTGCTCCCTAAAACAGAACACACAGAGATGCAAAGAATTAGCAGGTAGGACACCCAAAGTTCAAAAAAAATGAATCATGTACAGTGATTTTCTTTTCATATTTTCTCAAATGCAGCAGAGGGGAAGTCAGAGATCCCATCAGGCAACGAGGAACACTGATAGAAATCACCTCCCAGGGAATGCATGACTTTTTCTACTCAAGTTATAATCTAGGGTAGACTTTTCCCTTCTGAAGAAGTGTCTGAATAACCACAAGACCAGCTGAATCCAATTCACTGAGCCAAATATTTGATGAATTAAATTACGCAAATTATAAGTGACATTCAAATTTATGGCACAACGCATGGATTCTCTCCAAGACTCTAAAAAATTGGCAGGCTATCACAAAAACTCTTACTTCATTAAGGTGCATTTTAAGAAGCAATGTATTTTTGAAGTTTCCATGCAATGAAAACACATATTGAAGCTTCTTGCTCACCCCTCCTTAATAATATGAATAGGAAGCCCTGGGTGGAGTGTAAAGAGAGCAGTAAGAGAAAGGCAGGTCTCATTTGCACACCAAGAAAGATGCCTTTGGATCATCAATACTTTTTCAAAGAACTTGGCTTGAAATGAAAACAAAAATTGCAGATTAGCCACAGGCAGAGCTGCCTGTATGCTGCATGTCAGTGCATGCACAGCACAGTCCAGAATCCAGACTCTGATATGCAATGATTGATATATACAAGAAAGCGATCTTCTTTAAGAATGAAAACAAGGTTCTCGTTCTCCTTGTTGAGGCTGAACTCTTAAAAATGTTCAGAAGCTGCGCCGACGGTAAAAAAACCCAATCAGATTTTTGTCCAGGTTTATAATTATTGTCAGATGGTATCTTCCTAGCTGTCTCCACATTTCATTCTCTTCACCATCACTACCCACCTTTTTTCCATTCTTTTCTTGTCACAACATTTTTAGCCATGCAAAATCCAAAAGAACACTGAGACTTTCTTGGCACAGAATTTTGGCATCTTTCAAAAACATTCTGTGAGCCTAAGCCTCAGGGCAACAGTCAGAAATTTCTGTTGGAGTGGGGGTGGAAACTGGTGTGCACAACTTGTGATCCACCAAGCCAAACACAGCCCACTGGTCACACACACCCATTTTAATTTTAAGGGGGAAAAGAGCCTGGTTCTGTCCCTTTTGGTCCCTTTCTATCCTTTTGTGAAATTTTAATGCCTTTTAATAAGCTGACTCAATTTATTTTTTTACCTGCCTGGTCTCAGATAATTTGGGAGGGAGCAGGTTTGCCGCATGCTCTCAGACTACCTGACTCTGCTACTGCCTGGCTTTTGACGTTCTCCATTCTTCTGAATGGTAGAGGTTTTCTCCAAGGCAGCCTCCTTCTGTCCAGTTTCCCCTGGCCTTGGCTGGTGATAGCAAGAACTACAGTCCCAGTTTAAACCCAGTATCAGGAAGAGATGAGCTGGACAGGAGTGCCAGTCACTAAGCCCTGTACCTTACCCATCTATCCACTAATACACCTCCATAACTCCTCATCACAGAGGATAAGTTTCCAAGGACTCCAGTAGTTTTGAAAGCCACTGCTCTGACTCAAATGCAAACAGGAAGATTCAAAATTCAGAGTTATTAAATAGAATGAGATGGATATTAAAAAGAAAGAACACGTCAAGTTGATTTTTCTTTTCTTTCCTCTATATCAGAGTTCTTCAAACGGTGGATTGTGACTCACCTTAGAGCTCAAAAAAGGTTGCAGCTGTGGTTAGGAGTGCATTTGCCCAGTTTCAATTGGTGCACCAACTACAACCATACTTGAGCCATTCGGACCGGGCCACAGTGGTCCACGCATTAGTGATGTCAAAACTGGACTACCATAACTCACTGTACATAGGGCTTCCCTTGAGGACAGTTCAAAAGCTACAATTAATGCAAAATGCAACAGCCGAGGAGGTTACAGGGGCTAGACCAGAGGTCAGGGAACATTTTTACCTTTTACCCCAAAATATATTTAGATATGCCGACGTTACCCCCTTGACGTTACCTCCCCCCCGCCAGAACAAAAGAAAAAAATTACATATTGGAACCCATTGCTTTTTATTTGATTAATTAATGAACTTAATTAATGCTATGTAAATATCATAGAGTAAAGAGTATCATATTGTAAAGAGTTTGGGTACACCTGCAGACCTTGAGAGAACAGAATTCAACCCTTCTGGGTTACAACACACACAGGCCAGCAACAGCAGTTCTGATTTTGTTTTTGTTTTCTGCTGTTCGCCTTGCCTTGTTGCCTCCCGCCTCTCTTTGTGTCCCTGACTCCCTGCGCAGGCGCAGGCACTCCAGCCCTCCCCCCGCTCGCCTGCCCCACTCCTTGGGACAGCAAGACAAGGCAAACCCAGGGAGAGCCCTAGCTGCTCACAAGCAAAGAGGCACGTCCACAGAAGTTCTCTCAACACACACACACACACACACACACACACACACACACACACACACACAC
>JAJKFI010000037.1:10476121-10497289 GCA_029204185.1 Lerista edwardsae
CACACACACACACACACACACACACACACACACACACACACACACACGTGCATACCTGCGGGCACATGGGCACACACACACACCTCAATCACTCACCAGAGCCTCCCTCACACCTGCACATCTCGCATCCCTGCCAGGCTCCTGGGTGGCGGCGACGGTGGCAGCTCCTCAGCCTCCCCACCCGGAGCTGGTTCAGGCTCTTCCCTAGCGTTGAGCACTGCCGACTCCACAGCTGCCTGAGTGCTAGCCGGGAGCGAGTCTGCGCTGGCCTCGCTGCCCGGAATAGGCTTGGCCTCACCAGCTCCCCCATCACCCATCACCACCGCAGTTGCAGCCACGGCCACCATTTTCTCTGCTGTTGCTTCCTTCTCCCTCTACCAGCAGCGGGATCGATAACCACGGCCTTCTTTGCTGCCTGGGAAGGGAGGGGAACGCTGCCTATTGGGGGCCAAGTACCTTGCCGCTTCTAATCTCCTATTGGAAGCAAGGGAAATCCATCAAGCATGAGAGGAACTTCCCATTGGTCAGAAGAGAGAACGTTGGTCATGAAGGAAGGATGAGGGAAAAGGGGGCAGGGCATACTCCTATCTGTCCATTACCCCCAGAAATTTCATTTTTACCCCATTTGGGGTAATTTACCCCTGTTCCCTGACCACTGGGCTAGACAGTTTGACTCAGGAGGACTACTTCTTCAGCAGCTACACTGGTTGCCCATTTGTTTCTGATCTCAATTTAAGATTATGGTATTGACCTTCATGGACCCTTCATGCCCAGCCTACCTAAAGGACCACCTTCTCCCATACATACCAGTCTGCCCTCTTAGATCATCTAAAGGGGCTCACCTTCAAGTGCCCCCTCTGTCCCAAGTTAAAGGGATGGCAGCTCAGGGGCAAGCCCTCTCTGTAAAAGCACCATAAATATGGAATTCCCTTTCAAAAGAATTAAGAACTACACACATGGCTTTTCAGAGAGGGCTCAAATCATACCAATTTTGTCTGGACTTTGGATGATGGTTCGTTGTCTTCTCTCTAGCCCTCTAGAATAGTGCTATTGCTTGACTGCTCCCCTAGACAATTGTTTCCACCACCACCACCCATACTGCCTGATGCGCTCTATGATGAGTTGGGTTTTGCCCTGTATTTGTACGTTAACATTCATGTTAAATGTTTAATGTTTTTACTGCTTTTGTTTTATGATGTTTTACTTACTGTTTGTTACATTTTACTTTTATGGTCTCTGCAAGACGCCTTGGACGCTTCAGCAGGGGAAAGGCTGGGTATAAATTCTTCAAATAAATAAAATGTAAAAGAGCCATTGCCCCTTAAGGGGAGTAGCCCCAGAAATCACTTCCCAGCAGTGCCGCAGCAATCACAGCACCATGGGTATTTAGGGGTATGTGCACTACCGGGGAGGGGGGCAGAGAGGTTGGGGAGGCCTGCTACCACCTCCGCGGGCCTCCTTGATGCTTAAAACAGCTACATTGCAAGATAGATGCTGACTTCCTGCTTTTGCGCAAAAAACAGGAAGTATGTGCTGATCTTGCAACACAGCTATTTTAAACATCAGGGAGGTCCGCAAAAGCGACAGCAGGCCTCGCCAACTATTCTGCCCTCCTAGACTCCCCTCCAGGGCACATGTCACTAAATGCACGTGGTGCCATGTTTGCTGTGGGGCCACCTAGATGTCGTCCCACCCACCCACCCACCACGCCCCCACAAGCACTTACAGCGTCTTCAAAGTCTGAGCAGGACTTTGAAGACCGCTGCTCTATATCACACGTACAATTCCTCCTACAACCATATTATAGGATTTCTAGTGTTAGATTTATAACCTGTTCTTAGAAGTTTGCTTTCTTAAGAATATTGGAAAAGTGAACTCTTGTTATTCTTTAATCTGTATTTAAGATATGAGTGCCCTTGGCGCTGTGCACACCTGATGCATGTTGTGACTTGCGTACAATAGGGCAATGTCGGTTACATACAATGTTATCATTCCTTTGCTAGGAGAACAGAGTCAACATCCTGATGGAGAGTTTAGTACTTGATATCTTCAAAGAGCTGAGCTGTGACCACTTGATGTCATTTTTGATGTTTCTCAAGATCTGTAGTTCAGCTGACTTTTGAAATCCTCATTGGCTTTTTCAGTTCTAGAAATAGCTCAGATTGGTTTCACATGTATAAAAGGTCTATTTTATGGGTAGGCAATTAGTGGTCAGAGGGCTTGATCTAGCCCCTAGGCCGGGGCTTTCCATCTGGCCTGTGGCGCAGCCTTCGAATTCCGTGAATCTTACAAGTCATCATTACCATTTTATACCAATAGTATCTCAGCAACCATTTCCTAGCCAAGCCAAGCCATAGGGAAATCTTTTAGCCCTCACCCCTTGAACAACAACAGTGATGGTGTTTGGGTTCTTCAGCCGCTCACTACCATGTACAAGACAAGGCCTAGGTTAATCGAAGTGCGTGACAGGCAGCCCAATCCTAATCTGCTCTGTATCCAGTGCATGTTAGGAAGCAGCTAGAGGCTACCTCGGGGTAAGGGGATATTTTCCTTTTACCCCAGAAGCCCTAACAGGGATACTTGGAGCTACACTGACAAAATTCCTAGTCAACTCCGAGCGACTTATGTAGGTGTCAGAGTGCCTGATCCTGCCTATGGAACCGGCCTGCCTAAGTGACAGATCCTGGCTCCACCCCCTCTCCAAGCCAGCCTGCCCTTGGGTCTGCCCTCATCCTGCCCCCCCACCCGGGGGGCCACCCCCAACCTTCCATGCTGGCTGCACTCAGCCACCCTTACCTGGTGTTGGGTCCTGGTGAAGGCAGGCCAGCACGCATCCTTGTGCCAGCCTAGCCTACTTTGGAGTGGCACAGACGTGCCTTTTGGCATGTTTGAGACACTCCTCAGCTGGCACCTATCTACCGGTGTAGATTGCACCCTGAAATGAATTAAAAGGCTCTGAGAAAAAACTGTTCTGAAGGAGGGAGCTAAAGCCCTTGGTTTGTGACACCAGTGTAAATGGCCCCTCAGCTTAGCGCAAACTCAAAATAAAGTATCTGTTTAAAATTAGTAACCCAACAGAAATGTATTTTATGATCATCAACTGATCAGATAATACCTTAGTCTGGCTTTGTTTTCAGAACAAATCCCCCCCCCCCAAAAAAGGACATTTTTGTGCCCTTCAGAAAGCACTTGAAATCCCCACTGCCCTCCCTAAATTGTTTTAAAATGCATTAAGGAAAAAATTGGATGGTATACCCAGTTGTGGCTGATGATTAAGAGAAACCTTTTACCCAGCTCTTAAGTAGAAAGACTGGGAGGATGGTTTGTTTTCCTTCTGCAACAGTGATCATTATGTTTCAAGGAGCTTATAAATCACAATGTTCTAAACAGTACGAGTCCTGATGTACAAGCAACAATTACCTGAAAATTTGTTCCCACTTCTGGAAAATCTGATTATAGAACAAGTCAAAAGTCATAGTGCCTCCCCTTCTCACACATGAACAAATCACACACAGCGAGGTCTTTTGTTAAAATACTGTTAATGAAAAAGTTTTTTTATAACAACCGATATAGGCTTGACAGGCAATCTAAATTTTCTGAGCCCATCTGCAAACAAATTGACAAGACAACCAACCATCTAACTAACCAACAGATAGAAACTAAAGAAGAAATAGTGGCGCACCTAAAGAACAAAGAAAGAAAGTTGAGAAGTAACAATTAAGTAGCTTTTCAATAATCAGTACTTTAAGTACAGGGTCGGCCTTAAGCCATTGTGGCCTATGTTGTCACATTGGGCCCTGTTTGGGGTGGGGGGGGGGAGGCTGCACTGGCGTGGATCGCTTGCTGTTGCAGCCAGGATCTCTGTGAGCTGTAAGCCAGTGAGATGAGTGGAGTAGCTGCTCATTGGATCCTCCCACCTGGCCCTGCCTCAAAATGGGCCTCCCAGAAGAAGTTGATGGCAACGCCATCATGGCGCTGCCAACTATTTGAGTGCCGCACTTCACACACAGCATCTTCTTGCCATAGCTGGGGGGGGGTCGTGGGGCAGGTTGGGGGGCCCACAGGAACGCCCCACATTCGTAGCAGAACTAGGGGCAGTTCTGCTTAAGTTCATGCTACATTCCTAACCCACATGAGGCAATTATCTCTTGCAGTTACTACCTTATGAACCTCAGAACACATACTGCTAGGAAGCACATTCTTTTCTCTGAAATAAAAAAGCCTACGAGCCTTTCTTTCTTCATAAGGCTTTTCTACCTCATTGTGCGGAGCTGCAGGGCTATAGGACAGCCACTGCCACAACCCAAGAGTTCTAAGGCATGACACCAGTCTGCATTTTATGGACCACAAATTCTCAAGAGCAGAGTAGTTATGGGGCGGCTTCTGCTACTACCACCATTACTGGCTGTGTAGGAAGGAAGCAGGAGGTTGGATGCAAGAGCCTTGGGGAGAGGGGGGAATGAGCCTCAACTCTTTGGCAGGGAAGATGGGGAGGAATTCCTCTGGATGAATGACTGCGAAGGCAACAAAGAGAATGTGCAAGCATGTGGCTTGGCGTGTGCAACAGAACATCTGTGGCTGTATGGAAGAGAGAGCAGTACATCTGTGTGCACGAGAACAAGCGTAAAAGAAGACATTTTAGAGAATATGTGGCTGAACAAGCAAAATCCCCCTCCTCTCTCGGTCCCCCATGACAACCTCCCTCACTGGTCACCAAGTATACAATATTTATCAAAACTAGAACAAATGAAAAAGGCCCTGCTGATATAGATACTGCCAAGATACAGGCAGGCTCAATTACCACCAGGAAGTCTCCAAGTTGTCAACACGATTTCCCCTTGCCCCACCGGGTTCCCCAGACCAAGCACACACAGCCCATGTTTACCCATAGACTGGAAACAATAAGCCACACACTCAACACCCTCCCTTTGAGTTCAAATGGCCTCAACTGCTGACAGGGTGATTTGAAGACAGGAGTAGCTCAAGAGATAAAGCTGACTGACACTGCAGCTGCCTGTCCAAGTCCAGCCAATTCAGCTATCAGCAGACAGCTGCTGCCTGTAGCAGCCGCTTCCCATTTCTTCTCCAACTGGCTTGTGAGAAAAAAAGCAAACAAATCACACTCGTTGCCTAGAACTGAGCTGCAGTGAGACGCAGGCCAGGCATAAACACATGCACCTGGACGGCAGCTGGCTCCTGTGCTGAAGTGAGGGAAAGCACACAAAGAGCCTTTCCCACCCTTGTGTCATCAACTGGACACTTCCTGAACTTGCTGCCCTCTCATTCACCATCCAAAAGGCATCTCTCTGCTGAAGGACTCCCATGGGGTAAACCCACCACAAAAGGCAAGCTCCAGAAGAGCAAAGACAATGACAGGTGTCCTCTCACACACACACACACACACACACACACACCCAACCCAAAACAAGTTTACATTTATTGCTAATATGTTTCATTTGATGGTTAGCCACTCTGCCAGTAGCAGTAGTAAATGCTAGTGCGTAGATTTCAAAAGAACAAAATAAAAATATGAAACTTTCTTAAAAACGGATCAGGAAAATAGTCAGGAATGTCAAGAAGGACAATCCCATAAAGGTATAGCAGCAGTTAGCCCTCCTGTGCCTCCTTGAGCTTGGTGAAGAAAAGAGACCTCTTTGATCAAGGCATCACATTCAACCCAAGATTAATCCATGCTTGAAATTTGTCAACAGCCTGATCCAGCTGCAGTAAGAATCACTTCCAGGCAAGCAGTCAGAATGTGGAAATGGCTTGTTTTCATCCCTTTAGACTGACAATATGCCACAAACGAACAACATACATATAAGACAGCAAGAAATTTGAGTGTTCAAGGTTCTTTATACTTGTGTCCTTTACTACAGATTTGCAAGATAGACCCATACTACTTCCATATTGTTGATATGGGAGGAAATCAAGCCTAGGAGGCAATTTCTCTAATTCCCTGTCTCTTTAAGCGGGGAGACCGGGCTCCCAAAGATTGAGAGGTCCGTTTTTCCCGGCGTGCATTCCCTGTTCCTGCTGAGGTCCGCAAAACCTTCAAGCCTGCCGATCCCCCATGGGACCCCTGCTATAGCTTACCAAGTTTAATGTCTATGAAAGAATGCCAGCTGGACTTTGATGGTATTTCCAGAAAGTATATTTATTGCAATAAAGACGCAACAGGTCGCAAATCGCGTGTGCAAAAAGGCAACCTAATTGCGTGCCAATTTGATGAAAACAGCATATTTATACATTTATGTACTCAAACAAGGAGAAAATTAAAGAACAAATCAAATACATTTATCCACTTCTGCTCTGATCATTGGTCATTCGGGGCTTTAGGACCTTTGATTGGTCCGAAGGGAATTTGGGGGACTCCCCAGGTCGTGCCCTTTTCAAGTGGCGCCCTGAGGAGAGGGCTAATCTTGGGGCCACAAAGGATTGGGGAAGCGGAGGATTGCACCTTCGGCCATTTTGTGTCAATACCTACATAGTCCGCACAAGCCCGAAGCCCGACATGACAGTTCTCCCTCGGAAAGCATGTTTCCCCATTCACAAAAACATGGTTCTCATTCATAAAACCCCATTCATAAAGTCAGCCTCCCCTTTAAGGGGAGACTTTGACGGTTCGAGGTTTTGACAGTTTGCCCGAACCACGTGGCCGGGGATCCCAGGGTAAGACCTGGCGGCCTCCGAGTTTGACAGTCGGTAAGTGGTGCTTTTGAGGAATAGCTTAGGAGCTTGACAGCCAGCAAGCGGTGCTTTCAAGGAACGACTTGGGAGTTGGACAGCTTTGCCAGCTCACGTGGTTGGAGTTCCTCAGGAGGTTGCTCGTTGTCCTGGGCTGAACTCTAGGCCAGCTCGCTGACTTGCAGTTAACAGCTTGGATAAGGCGTGTGCCAGACCGCAGGTCGAGAGGTGTTCTAATCCTTTAATTGCTGGCTCAAGTGCTTGAGCCAACCGGTTGGGGCTGCCGTGGCAATGGCGCGAGTTCGAAACCTGGGTCCCCGTGTATTGTAAAAAAGGTTGAAGATGGTCAGCGGGGATCCAGGGTGTCTCGGCGTGAGTTCGATCCTCGCCAAGGCCCAGTTTATTTCATTTTATTGTTGCGGCTTGGCTGGGCTGTGTGCCCACAGCCAGGTGAAAGGAGCATGATGGTTGCGGTTTGGCTGGGCTGTGTGCTCGCAGCCAGGTGAAAGGAGCGTAATGGTTGCGGCTTGGCTGGGCTGTGTGACCGCAGCCAGGTGAAAGGAGCGTGATGGTTTCTGAGAGAATCATGGGGGGGGGGGATTCTCCCACATCATTGTCAATGGGGAGGGCAGGATTCAGGGGCAGCAGCTTCCCTAAGGCCATTTAGCAAATGTATGGCTGACTTTGAATATGGACCAGGAGACCCACAGCTAACACCCCACATTTTTAGCCATTATACCCAACCAGTTCTCTAAAAGTTAACATGGGTTGGAAACATTTGTATATTTGCCAGGCTGCTTAATCTCTGCTTATACACAGAACCTAGAAAATAAGATGATCCCACATTTTTCAGCACATTCACCCCCAGAAGCTTGCGGGGGCAGGGAGAAACAAAAATGATATGGACGAAACAGGCATATGATAGTTACTGTACTATTACACCACTGCCTACAACGTCACCGGCATATCAGACTCTTTCACAGATTACTGTGCCCAAGTGGCTGACATAGAAATCTCTTAGAAGCCTGTTGCCCTAGC
Organism: Lerista edwardsae; assembly: GCA_029204185.1. Taxonomy (NCBI): domain Eukaryota; kingdom Metazoa; phylum Chordata; class Lepidosauria; order Squamata; family Scincidae; genus Lerista; species Lerista edwardsae. The sequence continues at coordinate 10,483,847 of JAJKFI010000037.1, forward strand.
AAAGATCTTCTGTAAAGTACACAAACAATACACGACCAATGTTATTTAACCGGGTTAATCACATGTAACTGCTAGAAGATATGCAGCACAAACCCAAAAGAGATGCACTGTGCAATTGCAAGAAGCAGTGGAGACCCTTCTTGACATAAGCCCTTAGTCAGGGTAGTGAATGGACATCGGAACGACGAGAAAGACAACAAAACTTAGCCTCACTTTAAAATCTCCCTTCAGTTGTGTGCTTACAAAGCACTGCTTCACAATAATGCTGAAGAACAAAACATCTCTCACAGATCCCAGGAGAAGAAAGGATACAACAGCAGGGATTAGGTGCTGTGGGGCAAAATTGCTCAGCAATGCAAGAAGGGGGTCTTCAGGAAGACAGACTTTTAAGTACACGGCAAGCGCCTCATTGCAAAAAAGATTTTCCACTCTAATCACAATGAGTGAAGGGAGGAGAAAGCAGGAAAAATAGCTGCCTGATAATCTCTCTTCACAATAACATCACTGACATACTGTCTAATTTAACTGAGAATTGTTTGGACATCATAAAATTCTATTCCTATGGAAAGGTAATCTAGGTTTTTTAATGCCATTTCCTTTTAATCAAAGAGGAATTTTACAAAGAAAGTGCAAACCTAACATGAGAATGGTTCACAATTTGGGTACAGTTATTCACATGGTTGAACCCAGTTATTGGTTCTCCAAACAAAGTCTGGATTTGATCCACTGGATTTTCAAGGTTTCTAGTCCCCAGATTGACTTCAGAAATACAAGTACACACACACAGAGAGAGAGAGAGAGAGAGAGAGAGACAGAGAGAGAGAGACAGAGAGAGAGAGAGAGAGAGAGACAGAGACAGAGACAGAGACAGAGAGAGAGAGAGAGAGAGAGAGAGAGAAATCAGTGCCTCGGTATGACTTTCTTGATTTGGATAAACCATGACACTGGAACAGTCCTACAGTGTTGCTGCAAAACAATTAAATAAAAGCAAGACAGACTGCAGGGAAAGGCTCCTGTCACTTTGATATAGCCCTAATAAATTCCCAAACTGTTTTCACAACAAAAGGCCAGATCCACAACATATTTGTGTTCCTAACTGTTGCTAGCCTTCTGTGACCTGTGCAATACAGGCAGGGTTTGCAACCGGGAAGCCAGCCTCATGTTCACATATTCCATCTCCCTTCTAGAGAGATTTCCCATTACATCCTCCCTTCCATTCCCACTATTAATCATGCCTTCCCATTAAACATGCCAGGGTTGACATAGTGAATCCTTCATAGAATCAACAGCCCAGAACAATTCCCCAAGAACTTAGACAGCCGTGCTACCATATCATGGGATGTATCCCACAGGACAGTTTTGAGCCACAAGGGCCTTTTTGAGGTAAGGGTCTTCACTGCCCCTGTTGGGTCTACTTGTGCCTATGCCAGCAATTTTGCTGGCACAACTCGGCAGAGGTGCAGGGAGGGTGCTGCAGGGGGTGACAGGCTCAATATGTGCCAGCAGTGGTGTTGTGCCACTGCGCGGAACAACCAGCACGCTTTTCCCCCTCACCCGCCCTCCCTTGCGCTTGTATCACTCCTTGATGGAGTGATTCCGGGCACAGGGAAGCATGGATTGCCAGGCGATGCACAGGGTGGGGCGGCTTCAACTGGGGGCACGTGACATCACACCAGCCCCAGTTGGTGAATTGAAGCTGAGGAAGACAGGCTATCAGCAGGGCTGCTGTCACCGATTCCACACCCTCCCAGGCCTTGACACACACATCTCCCCGCCCCAGTCTCAATTTCTTCCCTTTCCCTCATTCCTCCCACCCCCCCCCCCCCCCCCATGTAGAGTTTACTGGTACCAGGGCTTCTTTGGAAGTCATCGGGTCCATGGCCACATGCACTGGGAGACTGGCTGCACAGAATAGTGAGTTGCATTCTGCAACTGCTGTAAAGCACACAGCTGGAGTACATGTTCTGGCAGCACACTGGCTCAATAGGATTGGGCCCCGAGGATAACCATTATGGTTTGGGGTGCTTTGCAAACTACAGTTATCAGAGAAGTTGCTTTGCATAAACCATGGTTTGCATCAGTGTGCATGTAATGCAAACTATGATTAAGACTGGGAAGGGAACAGAGGCTAAAACTGCCCTGAAGAAGGGAAGGAGAAGTGTCACCATTCAGAAGGCTGGTTCCTGAATTATAAACCATGATTTGCAGGGAACCAGCACTAGGTCCTACCAGATCAAACTCTACCTGAATATAGCTAACATTTCTTAGCAGGCCCACAAAAAGACTGAAACAAAGGGTTGGAATTCCACAGTCCACATGTAGAAGAAAACTTGAGAACCTGGCAGGTGGCTGTAGGATAAGGGAGGAATCACCTCAAAGCAGAGAGAGGCACCTTGTGCAAACAGAACTCCCACATCCTGTTTGAGGGTCTGCCAGAGGAGATTTCCATCGAAGGCAAGAGCCTGTAGGAAGGAGATGACAACCTCCCTTGCAGGAACTTTCTTCATGATGTGATACTTAGATTCAACATAGTGCTTCAACACAAAGCTTTTACTGGAAACGTCTTTTGGATAAATATGATTAAACAGCTGGCAATTAGAAGCAAAATTTGTCAGCAACATCAACATTCGATTCTGCTGGTGTTCGCATTCACCCAACAGATTTCCACAGAAGTGTGGGTTACTTTTTGCTTGTTTGTTCCAAACATTAATTTTGCAGTTTTAAAATAAAAAAGCTAACCAATGCACTGCTATCGCTTACCATGCAATATACCACTCTGTCAATGTTTCTTCTATGGTGCAGCTGAACACAAATCTGTACAATGTGAATATGTGCCGTGGCCTACTTAAGTCTACATTCCAGGCTAAAACCTAATTTTTGGTTACAGTCATATAAAGCTGGAAAAAAATGTTCAGATTTCACAGAAAATATAATCTCACTTATATGGATTAACATAAAACTCCACATGCTCCCCAGCTACTGGGGGGTGGAGAAACAACACAGGACACAATATACCCTATATAGCGTCAATATGCTATGCTTAGAAAAGCAAAAGCAAATGGGTACTGGAAAAATCCAGGAGCTGGATTCCCCAGAAGTCTAAACATTTTATGCTAATGCGAAATAATTTTTAACATTTGCTAATCTGATGCTAGTCCATAAGAAACTGAAATATTCAAATTAGCAGGGATGGGGAAATATTATTTTATACAGACATATGGCAGCTGAGTTGGATTAATGCAGAACAGCTTTTACTGAAATCTTCCTGGCATACTGGAATTGTTTAATTTACTCTGCTTTAAATATGGGATCTTATTTTTAAGCCATTAAAGTGGAATATCTGGCAACATAAGAGAAATTATACCAGTTGTTGACAGATATCTATTTTACCTTTTTCAACACTCCGGTCATTATTCCAACTATTCCTTAATTGCAGACAACCAGGAAAACTGAAGCTCTCGCTCTCCCTGCCCTCCAAAAATATATATACTTCCAAAACTCTATCTGCATCTAGCATTTATTTTAAACATCACCAGACTTTCACCCTAAAACCAATTTCCTGCCAAGAGGCATGATTCTGAAAAAGAAAAATCCTGATCGTTAACAGCCAAACATATATGCTAAACACATACAGTAAATCCTCATTATCCACTAAGGTTAGGGTTAATTTCCATTATCCTGGAAATCCTTGCAGATATAGGCATGCCCTGGTATCCGCTGGGGTTCTGTTCTATACCCCACCATGGATATCTGAAACCGTGGATACTAGGGACACCTTTTTAAAAATAGAGGAACTTCAGTGGTTTTGCTGCAACAAGGTAAAAAAGTGATTTGTTTAAAGTGCTCCTATCTTTTTAACAGGAGTTCCAGGATCCATGGAATCCTTGGATAACTGAAACCGTGGATACCGAATCAGTGGATACCAGAGCACATCTGTAAATAAATTCACAGATAATAAATCATTGATCCTATGGGATCAATGGGATTAAGAGCAAGGGGTACCTTATCTGCCATCAGAAAAATCCAGCAGAGACCCTCAGGAAGCCACCAGAGTGCAGCAGGAAGTGCCAAAAAGGTCTCTGAATATTGCAGAGACCTTCCAGAGGCTGCAGGGATCTTCAGAATGGCACCTGCGATGAGCATGCACCCCTTAAACATGGCTGGCAGATGCTTCTGCTGCCATTTTAAAGGGGTCAACGCTGATCACGGGTGCCATTCTGAAGATCCCTGTAGCCTCTGGAAGGTCTCTGTATAGTGGATAACGAGGACAGAGGTGCAGATAACAAGCAAAGTAGCAATTCTGCTCCACGCAGATAAGCAAGGTCACAGATATTGAGGTAACATATAAAGAGGACTGACTGTAGATAAAAGTGTTTATTTCTAATACGCAAGATAGGATTACAGCCTGATAGCACAATCATATTCCTGCCTAGTCCAGAAGTAAATCCCACTGAGTTCCATGGGACTTACTCCCAGGTAAGTGTGGATATTTATTTATTTATTTATTTATTTATTATTAGATTTGTACCCCGCCTTATTGTGCCCGAAGGCACCCAAGGCGGCATTACAATATAGATATAAAAACAATATAACAATTCACAATTAAAAACAATTAAAACAGAATTAAACAATACAATCAAAAATTAAGAACACAATTAAAAACAAATTTAAAAACAATATAAAAACAACAAGCCCCGTGGGTTATAATAACCAGCCAGCCAGCCTCTGGCTTAGGATAGGATTGCCTAAGTTTTGCTGAACACAATCAGCTAAGGAAAATACTGTAAACAACACTGTTTTCAAACACTATTCTACGCATAGTTTAGCCCTGTGCTTGGTTCTTTAAGCCTTGAATAGCAGTTCTGCAAGAAGGAAACAGAGTGGAAAGCAGTGGCATTCCTGGGGCGGGGCAAAATGTTAAGTTTTGCAGGCTTTGCAGCAAAGCCTGTAAGCCAGCTCTGCAAGCCAGCTCTTCAAGCCGCTCACGGCTCTGGAGAAAATGGGGAGGGGACAGGTTACACAGGACCTCAGACGCCTGCAAAACTTAGTAACACCACTGGTAGGAAGGAATCGGGACCATAGTGCACAGGGAGTTCAGTAGAGCTTTCTCTCAGGAAAATGTGTACCTGTGTAGGATTGAAGTCCCCATTTAGCAAGCTGTGTGTTTGTGGAAGGCAGCTTCCTCATACAGGTCTTCTTCTCTGTTTGGGGGAATGGGTGATTCTTCTAACAGCTGAACTCTCTTGGGATTAAAGAGTAGTGTTATCAACAGATTAAAGGATTTGATTGATTTATCATCTGCCTTTTAATCAATTAAATTTAAAAACATCCGGTTTTAACCAAAGCCTCCATATGCCTTCTTAATATATCAAATTAAATGTGAGAACTTCCAATTTAATAAATATGAGCAACTTCAGGCTGGAAGGAAATATTACCTTTTACTTGTATACTTTTTTTTCTTTCCAGTTCCTATCACAGAAACACACCAGAACCAAAACAGCCTCAAACCAAAATAGGCATGTAAACTCCTAGCCCCAACACTTGTAATTTACTTTTACTGATTAAAATTGCCCCAGCAATCAACTAAAGCTTTAGTTAATTAATCATAAAGGTTGAAGCCTAATAAAAGCGCTATTCTGCATACTCCAAAAGATCCTGAGAACACACAGCCATTTCTACTGTTCTTCCCGCTAAGATTATCAAAAAGTTATCACTCCAGAGGCTCAAGAAACAGCTGTTGATTAGCCTTGAATTCGATCCAGCTCATTCTGTTTCAGTAAACTGTAAAAACCACCCCCAGTGGCAGCATGCTATGAATAAAATTTGAAGTGTAATACGCTTTTAATAGTCCAGATCTCAGAGGAATATTTCATTGCGCTTCATTTCAACAGCTAATTTTATAAACAGATGGGCTATTTTATTTCTTGCCTTTTCAAGGCCATTCTTTTCATTCATTATATTTTCATTTGCCGCAAATTCCCATCTTAAAATATCAAAGGGCTGGGCAAATGTCTTTCTGTCCAGTACTCTTCTGACAACTTCAAGAAAAGCACAGAAGCAGCACTTCTCTATTTCCTGTGAGTTCAGAAGTCCAGTGCAATATTCAAAAGAAAATGTAGTAAATGATTAATGGAAACATATTTACACATATACACACATTCAGGTCTTCTGTGTATTTGAAGACAATTACTTCCAACTAAATAGGCACATTAGCTCCAGTGCATGGCATAAGTCCAACCCCGATGCACAGAGCTTTCTGCTAAAAAGAGTTGCATGAATAATTATAGCACTCTATGCTGCAACATCAGGCAATAAAAAGGTGACATCTATACCCAGACACTGCATCAGAGGGTCACAAATTCTTAATGTATGACTTGCCTCTTCTCTAATCCCTTTCCTGTAAAACATTATTGCATAGATTTTATCACAAGTATCAATCCCCATCTTATTTTTCTAACCCCAGATTTCTTTTGGGGGTAGTTCACACAGACATCATGCCAAGCCATAGCTTTCACTAAATCAGAACTTAGAAACCAAAAGCAAATGTACAGGCAAATCAGATTTCAGAGCTGCTTGTCAATTTTCATACTTTGCAAGCTTATCTCTCCTGTCTCTAGGTGGAAATGCCTCCAAGCAACAGCCATTAACTGTGGTCTTCCCCAAGTCACGAATCATGCCAAACTACAGACAGCACCGTTTAGGTTTACTGCTGTTTAGGTTTACGGACAGCACCGTTTGTAAATCCATTTCAAACAATGCTTTCCAATTCTGTTTTGCCAGCCAATTGTAAACCATGGTTTAACAATTAACCTATTGCATCAAGTCATAGTTAAGTTTCCTTAACTACAATCTGAATTGATCCAGGGGTCTACAGTCTAGGAAGAGAGAATGGGCAGAGCAGAGGCACACATTTACAGTAAACTGACATATGGTCAGTTTGACGATACGTATGCATCTGACTGGTCCCACACGATAAAATATGCACCTATGTCCCATGTTTCCTCACATCTGGAAAATTTGGCGCATTTTCTTTCCATGTGGGGGCAGGGACATTTCATCCTACACAAACTGATAAATCTGATTAAACTTCAGAATCCAACTTCCCAAGGTGGGGGAGAAGGCCAGGATGAGCTCACTCCATGAACATGTGCATTTTTTTTTAACCACGTGGGGTGGTTGGACAGGTAATATCCAAACGAGCCTCCTATGTATGATGCTCCCATAATATGCTTGATACTGGAGATTCTTACATGTCTTTCAACTACTGGGGATTAAATATGTAGATTCAGTAAGTTTTGCTGTTTAGGTTTACTACATGGGCAATGGCAATTCTTAAAACTAGCACTACAGATACATATAATCCATTAGGTAGAAGAATCACAACATTTGTTATAAACTAAGTAACTTGAAAATTTATATTTAATATTCTTAAAGGAAAAGATAGATTTAACTTGATAATGTATATGTTGAAAAAAATGGAAATAAGTACTGCAAATGAAGGAAAATATATTTAGATGCTAAAATAGTGAAATGTGGAGAAACATCTAATCATGAGGGGAAAATGAGCTAAGAGAAATAAATATCTAAACTGCTTCAATTAACTAAATGGTCTTCTTAAAGGTCAACATAGGATTTAAGCATTGTGAAAGTTAATCCTACTTCTCAATTCACAACTGGAGTGCACACAAAAATATAGTGGTCTAGTTCAGATGCAACAACAATATATTTGTTATGAGACCAAAAAAGCACAAGAACAAACTCTAGTTTGTGTAAACCACAGTTAGCAATATTTGGATGAAGCAGGAACTGCAGTTAATTGAAAACCACAAGCAGAACTTTCTAATTTCTTTTCCAAATTATTAAAGGGAGGGAGGTGGGAAACTTTAGCATTTATTTTTAAAAAGGCAAATTTCAAAACATTAAATACATCAATATGACTATTAAAGCAATTTAATTTTTTGCAAGGGCTATTGTAGTGACAAGTGGTTTGGAAATGAGAAGGCTTCCCAGTAGCAAGGCGTAAAGTTATATATTCTTTTTTTAACTTCCTATTTATGTCCCCATTCCAAATCCCAATTAACCCAATAACCAGAGTGCCTCTTTTGCAGAGTTTGAATCCAATAAATCTGTTAATGCTGATCAAAACAACAACAAATGTTGAATTTAAGAGCAAAAGGAAGACAGAAGCAAGCAGCTTTCTTCTATTGCCCCAACTACAACAAAAAGCATAAGATGAAGTATGAATGCCTTAAACAAATAGAAGGATGAAAAGTTTATCAATGGTTTCAAACATGGTTCTCTCCAGCTATGGCTGCAACACAGTTGCAGGCCTAACATTGAGCGAGGGGGAGCTGGGGCTCCCGGGCGCTGCCCTTATGAAAGGAAGGAAGGGGGCGACGAGATGTTTCACCTCTCGAAGAAGCAAGCAATTTCACTCACCCGCTCTTCCTTGCCATCGTGCATCTCCAAAATGGAGCCTGGAGAGGTGGGAGGGCATGTCAGTGGGCAGGGAGGGGGTGGAGAGCTGATGCTGGGGGTGCAGAGCGTTGACCTGGCCCCTGGGCAGAGAGTGGGCTGAGAGTGCCACTGTTGCAACACTGACATTGAGAAAGACCCCATACAGGTCTTACAACCAGAAGAGGATTTTCTTTTGATCCCATTTCACTGGTCACTGCATCACTGAGATTGGAAAAAGTTACATCATGTTTCTATGCCAGTGGCATTCAAACGCTTTAGACTGGGACCCACTTTTTAGAATGGTACTTGTGTCAATGGAAGTGATGTCATTAACCTGAAAGTGATGCTGTGACAGGAAGTGACATCATCAAGCAGGAAGTGCTGTCATGGTAACATAATAAAACGACACTCTTGGAATGCAAATTGGCATTCTTTGACTGCGGCAACTGTACAACCATGAAACCTCCCTGACAGAAAGCAAGATTAGAACAAAATATTATGTAAAAGCACTGAACTTTAAAAAAAAAAAATTCAAACTGCAAACACTGACAACAGGAATATAGCAAGAGTATAGTCTGCAACTCCCAAAATGGCTGCTACCAGCTTTCCGCGACCCACCTGAAATAAGGTTGCAACCCACCAAGTGGTCCTGACCTACAGTTTGAATATCACTGTTCTATGCAACTTCAAAGGGGTAGATGTGATGCGTGACCCACCATGGCTCACTAACACAGAGGGGCTGCATTCTCCGAGCTGTCTCCCTCCTGACAGGGGAAAAACTCACACACTCATGATGGGTTATGTAATCCTTCCTCACATCTGATTAAGGGCCCTCAGTTATGTATTTCAGGTGGAGGCCCTACAAGCCCAGAAAGGGTGAGGGCCAGGGAGAAGAAACAGTAAATTTACAAAAACATGAGAATGAAAGCCATGTCAACACACACCTATGACACATCTCAAGAAAAAAAGGAAACAACAAATAGTTGTTATATTAAGTTTGTGCAACCAGAACTCAAAATGTAACGAGGGGCCAATTCCTATGTTTTGAAATCCTCCATGAAGTCAAACATATGGAGGAAGCAATGTGGCCGTACTGGCAGGCGACATTTCCCAAAGGTGATTTGTGTGGGCACAGCAGCACATTTTTCCACTACCCTACTCACTCAAATTGTTAAATGAGAAGTGATGCCTGTCAACATGATCGTACTGGCTTATTTATTGCTTCCTTTGTATAACTGAATCCATAGGACTGAATCCACATGAAGAAGTTTTAGCTCTTATAAACTCGCCCAAAGAAGGGCCAACAACAAGGCATTTTAAAAGCATCACCTTAAAAATATCTGGATTTAGGTCATTCAAACAAAATGAATGGAGTTAATTCATCTTGCCGATGGGTCTAATTCATGCATTTACTGAAGTGTTTTCTTTAGAAGCTATTAACTCTTTTCCTGACAACTGGACACAATAAATAAGAACTTACACTGAAAACATCAAATGCACAATTCCACACATATAGACTGCTACAAATGGAGCAAGTAAAGGCAAGAAAGAATGAGTGCTATTTATACAGGATGTAAATACCAAAATGAAGTTAAAATAATAAACAAAGGCAAAAGAAACGCAAGCGTTATAGACTCCTTGAATCCCCCGAGTACATTTGGGCCTTTGTACTACTGAGGGTCTCAGAAGATTGGGTGGTCTCCACATACCAGGCATTAGGAAGTGTATAAACAGACCAAATGAAAAGACTGACAGATTTTTCTGAACTTTCTTTTTCTCCCCGGAAATCTCCACCTTCTCACTGCTCAGTCAACTGACCTTTCTGCATTAAGCTCTTAGATACAGAACCTTAGATTCTTATATACAACTCATTGCTGTTAGATCCCCAATTCTCACCCACTAATTCAGCAAGAACCCAGAGGAACAATCTCAAATGACATGCCTACCCTGTCGTTAAAACCACTCACAACTGTATTGGTAGCCTTATTCTACCAACGTAGCTGGTCCAATAATGATCTTATTCAATCCATTTTAAATTACTGTTGACTGTTTAATACTCTATTGCATGAATACTATCCACAAGGAAATTATCTGGTATTGGAGAAAGGTTAAAAGCCTGCTCATATTAAAAATATCGAGTAAAGGGAATATGTACGTGAAGATGATCACTCTTCGTCTTTTTTTTAGGAGAGACACAAGGATGTTTATACCACTTGAGGAATTTAATACCGGACATCCTCTACTTCTTGTTTCTTGGGGGTTTCTGCTTGCCAGATTCAGAACAAAATGAAGTATATTTTAAAGAAGTACGTGCTCTGAAAACATTATAATAATGAAATCCTGGCAGACTTCTAGCCAACTTCTATTTTTACACAAAAAGCCAACGAAGTGCAATGCAGGTCTTTTTGAATAAACAATAGTCTACAGTTTTTGAGTGAAGAGGCAAACAACTAAAACTGTAGACTATTTTTTTCCCTTTCTCTCCAGGCAGACACTATAACAATTTGCCCATTTTATAATCCAAAAAGGTTTCCTTCTGTTGTTTAAAATGTCAGCTTCCCAAGAAGGCCAAATACATGAAAGCAACTGACACTGTACGAATGCATACTGAAGTTTCCCTTTAAGTCATTTGGCAGGTGGCCCACCCTCAATCTATCACTTGCTAGAACCATAATAATAATTTTTATAAATATTTTAAAGCATTGCATTGGTTTCAATCACCTACTGTAATCTGCAGACACGCTTAATACTTCCTCTATTGTTCTAGTATTCCTAGCAAACAATCCATTCCTTCTCATCACCTTATTAGCAACTGAATTAAGTTTGCCACACCTCTTCATGATCCAGGATGGTAAAATCAAAACTATTATCTTCCCCCACCCAACACAATTTTTTAAATCTTTAAAATCAGCCTTTTCTCCAACTGCACAACTGCACGTTCCAATAACTTTACAAATCACTGAACACATAAAAAAGTTAATGTTGGTTCCTGCTTGAGTTATTTTACTTCTGCTGTCCATTTACATCCAGGCTTTTCCATTCAATCTCCCCGTCTGCTTGGCCTCCCCAAACACTGCACCCCAGTGCTGGAACGGGGTCAGAATTCTCTTGGCTCCGTCTGGGAGACTGGCTGTCAACTACAGCTGTTGCTTTTTCCTCCTACACCACATTGTTATCACTAAACCCTTTTGAGCTTTTGTGTGTGTCGCATTAGGAAGCTAAACACAAATTCCTGCTAAAAACCAAACATATGAAAATAAATACACACACACACATGTGCAGAGTATATAAATGAATTTATTCAATAACTAAAAATGTTCACTCCAATTTACATCAGTCTGCTGAAAGAACAAGTAAATGATAAGAACTTTCACAAAATACAAGCAATCCAATTTATTTCATTTGTAAAGAGGAGCCTAGATATTTTTCTAGTTTTAGGCTCAATTCAAATACCACATAACAAACCAGATAAGGATGGGAACATATCACAAGCTCACAAGTTCTCTCTTTCACCTCATGCTTTTCTCAAACCACAAACTGCAGAGATATCAAACTGGGAAACTATAGTTAGTGCCTTCTTCCAAAACATGGTCTAAGGTGGGTTTATAAACCATAGCCTGAGGCCAAGGCTCAGTTTCCAAGGCTCATCCCCAGTTTCCCTTCTTCTGAAGCAAGGTCTCATTGGTCCAGCCCAGAAGACAGAAACTGTGAGTTCTATCTCTTTGCCACTTTGGACATAATAGAGAATGATCATTTGATATGAAGAAAACAGAAAGTGATAGAGAAAACCCAGGTTCAAACCAACAGCATATTCCAATCCACCAGACAATGTTTTGCAGGACTGACTTTGTGATGTATGAATGAGACCTTAATGGAGAATTTTAACAGCCTGCTGTGAAGGAAACGCAATGCTTCTTTCAGTACCAATTATTAAATGAATGAACTCTAACCTGTATATTGGGAAAAAAACATTTTAATGAGATCATTTTTTAAAAAAGTCTGCAGCAATAAGCTCCCCTGTCTCATAACATAAGAGCAGATTATTTGAGAAGCTAGGACGTTAAGACAAAATTCCAGGAAAATGATTCTGCAGCTCACAGTATTAATCATTCCAACGCTAAGCGACGGCTCACAACATTTTGATGATTGTGGAAAAAACAAAAACAAGAAGCAGAGGTGGAAGAAGCGTGTAGCCCGGGGTGGCGCAAGCCACGGGTGCCGGGCAGTGGCGGGGCGCCATTGCAAGGAGTCCGCAGACGAACCCGCGCACTGTTTGGCCCGCCTGTCCTCCTTCGCCTCCATTTTGCTCCAAAATGGAGCTATTCCGGGCGCAGGGAGGCATGGCTGGAAGACACACGGAGGCAGGGCGACATGCTGGGGGTGCAGTTTCATTGCCCTGCCATAGGCGCGCTCGGGCCTCCGTTCGTCCCTGACAAGAAGGCATCCAGGGGGTAAAAACAAAGCCTGTGATTTGAAACAAACTTATGTGAGAGGAGATCTCAAGGAGATTTACGTCTGAGTAGACGTGCACAGAACTGTGCTGTAAATAATGGCGAACCTTCTGCCTTTCAAAGATCCTTCAAAATCTATTGCCGGGGTGGGCAGAGATGGGCACCTCATGAGGCTAATGGTAAGGCACAGAGCATTTGCATGTGTGTGGGGAGTGACCATGGGATTCATTTTATATGAATATTATAACATTTTTAATATGTGTCTTCACGTTATTTGATAAAGGAGAAATGGCCCACACATAGAAGTCACAATGTGGTGAAGAACATTCTTGGCACTTGAAATCCATCATTTTATAGGACAAACATTTTTGACAAGTATTTCTGAAGCAAACGCATCTGCGGACTTCCCAGAATTCACAATAGTGCTTTGATACTATATGAAAGCCATATAGCTACAGGTGACCCCCTTTACTACTGCTTTATTTCACAGTTTAAGTCACTTCCATGAGGGTCATTCCATGTCAATTCAACCACA
>JAJKFI010000037.1:10502289-10555445 GCA_029204185.1 Lerista edwardsae
GTGTACAAACCCCATTTTTGTGGTTGAATTGACATGGAATGACCCAACAGCAGTCCTTTGATGGCCAAAGCACTGGCCAACACACCGCCTGATCCTGAGGCAAATGGCTCAGTGCACGATTCGGGGGCTGCCCGCAGCACAACCTGGTTTCCACAACCCGACTTGGCAAGCCCTGCCAAGGAAGTGGATGCCAACGGAGCACCACTGTCGACAGGGAGGCCAAGTGTGCCTTCAGTGCCAGCTGCGCACACAGCCCATCTCAACAGACTTTGAGAGAAGGAGCGGAAAGCTAAGGAGAGGGATGTTGGAGCTGGGGCCGACCCAGGACTCATATACTGTATACAACTTAATACAGTAGTTAACTGAATTTTATCCTTAAAATCTTCACGTGCTTTGGAAGTATTCTACTATTATCTATATCACTTGGCATCATTTTTCCATCAGTTATGTCTGGGCTAAATGCAGATTTTGCCAGATAATAATGCTTTAAACCGGTTTTATTTAGTTAAGCTTGGATAATTGCTTTCTGGTTTCAGATCCGATTAAGGTTTTATCAGGCTGTGTGGTACAATGACACACTGTCTTTTGATTTAATAATAATGAAAACCCTGTACATGAAGTTTTGATTGTTACTGTCTACTACAAGTAGCATATTCAGGGAGATCTCCTCTGGTCTCTCCTCTGGTCTATAGCTACAGTACATGTCCTAAAACAATAGTTTTCTAAGTTTAATAAATCACACTCCTCTTATAAATGTACAAAATCTTCACATTATAAATATGCTAAACACACACACACACACACACACACACACACACACACACCTGAAACAAACTAACATGATACAACCACATGTATTTTCCTTGTCCCATGATATTTACCACTCACCCGATTCCCATAACAGGCACCTTCTCTCTCCCTCACAGATCCCATACACATCACACTGGTAATGAATGTGATGTGGGCAGGTTAAAACATTGATACAGTACTTCAAAGCTAGTGTCCCACCATCCCCGAGGCCAGTGACTATGGGAAATACACATATGATCCCGCTTATCCATGTGATATATAAACACTCCTTTGTTACAAGCACACTCATGTACAGACTGGCACTTCATTTGCCATCTGAGATAAACAAGTCAACAACTGTCAAGGCATTACAACCACTTTTCTGTTTTACTGATGCCAATATAGGCTCAGCCAACATTTGGGGAAACTAATGAGTGTTGGCGGTTTATAGACCTTCTACGCAATGGATAACGCTTTGCAGTGCAAAACATTTTCCCCTTCCATCAGTAAGAATTTATATCCCACCTTTCTCCCACACATGCTCACACCCAAGCGTCCCATGCCCTTCCTGTTTAAGAAACTACACACACCCCGACTAAGAAAAACGTCCTGGTATGCCAATAATTTTAAAAGGTAAAGGTTTCCCCATGACCGAATGGTCTAGTCATGACCGACTATAGGGGGTGGTGCTCATTTCCGTTTCTAAGCCGAAAAGCCGGCATTTATCAGAGGATAAGCTTCCATAGTCATGTGGCCAGCATGACTATACGCCGGAGTGCACGGAACGCCATTACCTTCCCACCGAAGTGGTCCCTATTGCTCTACTTGCATTTTTACATGATTTTGAACTGCTAGGTTAGCAGGAGCTGGGACAAGCAATGGGAGCTCACTCCGTCGCATGGTCTCGATCAGTCAACCTTCCGGTCAACAAGCTCAGCTCAGCGGTTTAGCCCGCAGCACCACCACATCCCACATTCCAATAATAGCAGACTGCAATATGTGGAAAAACTGGAACAAATTCAAGTGCCTCATGCTGCAATTTTGATCCCAAGCTTGGTTACATGCAGGGTGACTACGGTACCACATAACCTTGCCAAGGTAGCATTTGTCAATAGATTTTGACAGTTGGATTACAAATCTTCATCCCACTCTATTGTCACAGTGAACCAAGTAAATTCTAGCAGAGTACGTCTCTACATGAACTGCACAGAACTGCCAAAAAAACTCAGGAAGGGGCTGGGGGAAGAATAACATACAGGTGTTTCACATGGTACAGTCCTTCCCCCACTCCCACTTCATTCTTGGAATGGCTACAGGAAATATCAGCAAGTATTAGAACTAACACATTCAAAATTAATTCCATGTAGTTTAGGGGTGTGACACACACTGCACAGAAAGCCAATGGAACACAGGTTCACAGCAAATAAAACATGCTGCCTGCTGAGAAGACAATATGCAGATACTGTACAAGCAACCACTTTCCTTCAGCTGTTGCTTTTCCATTGAGGAAAGGGAAAGGAGGGAAAAACCCACAAGCCCAGTAAGGATTTGCCTATGAAATCTTTACTTGCCTTAGAAAGCACAAATGACCTCCTATTCCATGTAGAAATTCAACATGCCCGCCCCCCCCAAAAAAACAATTCTAAAGCTTTAAACACTGACCATTTCTTATTATGGCAATAACGGATTAAAAAGATGTTTTTATGAGGAATTGACCAAATGTAAACAAATCTGCTTGTTACCAAAGAAGTACCTTCTGGAGATATTATGAATGCTCAAATGTGAAAGCCTTCTTGAGAGATTGACAAGAATGTGCAATAATTTACTGTACATTTTAATAAAGAAAAGCTCAACTAGTTAGGCCTTTTTCATTCATTTTCTACATCAACTTGTCAGAACCGAGAGAGCATAAAAAAGTAACAATATGCTCTAACTGTATAGTCCTGCCAGTTAAAATTTGCACTTGTCGATTTAAAATTGGTATCTGCTAATTAATGAATGAAAGATTTCCCCAATTAATCTACCAATTAAAGGTTCCATCCAGTTTTAGCCCAAGCAATTCCATGAGTCATTTTATGCCAAGAAGGGATAGCTTACAGCTGACAGATGCGGCCCATACGTCTTTCATCAAATAAAAAGAGTAAAGAAAGGGAAAGGTAGAATGTCAGACTCAAGAACCGCGCCTCCAAACATGTTTAAAAAAGAAAAAAACCGGCACTTCCGGCTTTGCGACGAAAACCCAAAGTGCCCTTTCTTCTTCTTTTTTTAACATGTTTGGAAGCACGGGGAGCTCTGTGGAGGCCAACTTAGACCTGCCCCAGACCCCCACGCTAGAGGCTGGTGAGTAGAAAATGCCCTGGGGATCCCATCCCCTGGGGATTGTGTTGCTCCCTTCCTGCATCCCCAAAACATACTTACAGTGCTCCCTTGTAGGAGGTTGGGAAGAACTACATTACTGCATATTTGAAAGATATGCCTGCACATGAAAACTTTATTGAATGGACAAAACAACGGATTGAATGGAAGTCTTAGGTCATGACACCAGCTTGTATTTCCATTGCACCAAAAGTGAAATGGGGAGGGGGAGTAGACCATTGACTACCTAGCGCTGGGTGGTTGTTTTTTTTTGGGGGGGGGGAGGATTTTCACCTGCAGCCAGGATTAGGGAGAAAACCAAGATCAGAGCCACACTGGTTCTGATCTTCTGAACCAAGATCAGAACCAAGGACCACACCACTGTCTGAGTTAGGTAGTTTTTCTACCTAACTGGGCTTTGCAAGCATGTACTTAATGCAGAAATGCAGTTCAATTCTTCCAAACTGAAAGCAGAAACTTTAAACGTCTTTCTCTTGTGTGCAACAGAAGAGAAGGCAGGGAGCGTACAAGTCTCTTCAAGGCTCATTCTCAACGTGGAAAACCATGGTTTTCCAGCCTTATTCCACTGGCATAATTCCCATGCCACCCTATGCTCGAATGGGACACAGATGTGACAGATAAAGAATGATCTGACCACCAGAATTGAGTCATTCCAACATACTCAGTAACCAGAAAGCTTCTGCCAGACCAGACATTTTAGTGCCAAAATCTGGTCTTAAAAATATTGCTGCCTTGGCATTTTACACCTACATATTCATCACCAGAAGCCAAGTTTTAACCTTCAGCCTCCATGATTCATAACGTAGAATTACTACCTGGTACATAATTCTTCAAGAATAAACATGCTGAAGGAGAAAACTGCCCTGTTGTGAAATATTTCCCTTCTAATTTCTCTTAGCTATGACGTGGTAGGTAGGCAGTAAATATTTGTGTGGAAACCTCCCTTACAGGCATGCTGTATGCCTGTAGTCCTTTGTAACATTAATTGCAGAAAAACTTCACTCAGCCATGCCACAGAGGTGTCTGGTGAGGAGGACGCAAGAGAAGATGAGAGATGAAAATTCTGATTTAAAAAGGCGTGCAGTTGTTCTAAGAATGTGAAGTTTTCACAAGAGAGTAGCATTAAGACTTCTGGGTGCCTTACGGTATACAATGGCCATAGTTACCATTGAACCTGTAAATCCCAAACTAGGCCTGAGAAGTCAGTCGGCAAGGAGAAATAACTTTCTATAGGTCAGAAGGCGGAGGGGTGGAGACTGGGGGCTCAATCCTATCCCAACTTTCCAAGGTTGATGCAGCTCTACCAATGTGGCGTGCACCTCCATCATGGAGGTGAGGTTGCAGTCACAAAGGCCTCTTAAAAGTGAGGGAAGGTTTGTTCTTAAGGCTGCATTGTGGCTATATGAGTGCTAGAAAGTTGGATAGGAGTGGGCCCTCAGACAGACAGAATTAAATATACCCAGTATTTTAAATAGCTAATTTCAGATGGTTGAATACTATATACCCACCATTTGACAAGCTGCCAAAAGATTCTCAGAGGCCAGAAACCTGCAGATAATCTATCTGCGTACATACAGTGTGCCTGTAAAGGAGGTTTCCACACAAATATTGAATGCCCAGCCACTCTCCCCCATGTCATAGGCTAAGATAAACTAAAAAGGAAAAGCATTTCACAACAGCCCCATTTGCTCTTCTGCATGTTCACTCTTGAAGAATTATGACAAATATAATTCTACAATATGAATCATGGAGATTGAAGATAAACTGAAAACTTTGCTTCTGGAGATGAACGTGTGGGTGTAAACTGCCGACAGCTGTGTTTTATAATCAGACTTTGGCACACACTGTCTTTGGCCAACTCATTTGTTTCTTTGACCTACCATTTATTATGTATAACATGTTCTACAAGCTTTCACCTCTCTCATCACATAAGGACACCACAGAGCGACAGTGCTTTAATCTCTACTGAATTCAGACAGCTACATGAAAATTTAACTTTTGTTTTCTTCCTCATACAAAAGCGACACCCTTGCAATTTATTGCTCCCGAACAAGAAGTTCAGGATTATCTTTGGTGCACATTTTCAATCGTTCACAAGCGACAGAAGGATGGTACATCAAGAACTACCACATAAAATATGAAGAGTTGATCAAGGAAGTCACCACACAAGCTCAACTTTCAGTTTCACTCACATAAATGCCACAAGAGTAACTGATCATAGTGACACGAGAGAAGGCTGGAGATCTCACTTCTGATTTAAAAGAGCATGCCAGTGTTCCAGGGATGTGTGGTTGCCACAAAAGAGCAAAAAAGTTAATGCGATTTAAAAAGGCATCAAAAGATACACTGGACTAAAGGTCTCTAAAAAGCCACTGAAGACTCAGAACAGTCAATTCATAACAAAGCTGTTCTTATGTTGCAAGTACAGAAAACCAATTGTAGTGCAGGCTTCCTCCTAGGGCAGTGATGGCGAACCTATGACACGCGTGTCAAAGGTGACACACTACGTTTGGGGTGACACACCAGCATTCACCAACACCTGACAAAAACTGAGTTTATTTAACTCATTTTTCATTTTTGTAATTATTTGAAGTTTCTTTATGTAATACATAAAGGAAGGGGAAGATTGGACACATGATTGGACTGTATTTCTTCTTTAAATAAATAACTATAAAGAATTTTCTTTTTTTGGGAGCAGGGGTTGACACACCAGCAGACTCAAGTTAAGCAGTTTCCAAAGTTTTGACATGCCGAGCCCAAAAGGTTCGCCATCACTGTCCTAGGTTTTTTTTGGTTTTTTTTACTGCACAAGAGTGGCAGCAAAAAACCCTTCATTTAGAGGAAGAAAAGGATGGAGGCCACATCCAGCATTATTATTTTTTAAACACACACACCTTAAGAACCAAATGAGTATCCAAGTAGTTGGTTCATTGCCATGTCAATCTTCAAGAAAAATGGCAGAAGTCAACCAGTCAAACTGTGCAGCAAAAAAAAAAAAAAAAAAGACAAAAACCTCTTAGGTGGTCCATGTTTTTTGCTATGGGCTGAAGAGGAACAAGTGATAAAACGAAGTGCCATAAGCAAGCCTCGCAGAGTCATGGGAATTAGTATGCTTGGAGGTTTTCATGCAAATATAATAAGGAAGTGAAAAGAAAAGACTACTACAACCTGCAGTTCCCCAGAGCAGTTTGATATCCTGGCAATGAGGCCCACATGTCCAGATGTGAATAAATGCACCTTGGGGAAAGCCTTACACACAAATCACAGGGCATCGTTTTCTGGTTTATCTCTTCTCCAGTTTTTAGTAAACCAAGATATACAAGAAGAGTTTGCTCAGCAAAACAGCCCCATGCTGCTTCAATTCTCACTACCACATTCAAATGCAATTCTCCATCCATTTTCACATTCTTTGGCTATAGTGACTGCACTGTACAATATTTGACTTTTCCTACAATCGCTCACCATTCACTTCAATAATAAAATGAAATATTATTTCAAATTGGTAGTGAGAATAGAGATAAAGTACTTTTATTTGGAGTAAAAATACTGCTATCAGATGGTGTGTTTGTATTTATACTGAGTGAAGCCAATACCTCACTATGGGCCCAATCCTATCCAACTTTCCAGCACCAATGTAGCCACAATGCATCCTAAAAAAGAGGGAACAAATGTTCCCTTACCTCGAGGAGGTCTCCCTGACTGCATCTCCACCACAGGATGCAGTGCACACTCTGCTGTCACAGCTACACCAGCTCTTGGAGCGCAATCCTAACCAACTTTCCAGCACTGACATAGCTATGCCAATGGGGCATGCGCTGCATCCTGCAGTTAGGGGACAGTCATGGAGGTCTCCTCAGAGCTGCACTGTCCTTACCTTGGTGCTGGAAAGTTGGCTGGATTGCACCTTTAGAGCTATATGATGGACAAGATAGAAATGGAAGTACAACTTTGCTTTAATTTCACCAGAAAAAGGTGATCTTGGTTTTATTCCATGTACATTTGTTAAAAACCTAGGAATACTATCCCACAATTCTATACCAAGGATAAAGGTTAAAGCTCCATCATGTAAAGTTATCATCTGCATTTTTAAATTAACATCTTTTGCATGTGGGTATTCAATTAAATTAGGTTGCTCCAGAAGCGACACACCCACAAGACTAGAACTTACTCACAGTTTATGATAAACCATTAAATTCATGCCTGTGTCTAAGCATGTTTGCAGGAGGTTGAAGTGGCCTGTTTCCTGTCTGTTGGCTTTTTATCACAGCTGTTCCCAATTAATGCTCAGGGATAGGCCAGCCTAGGAAACAGAAAGAAAATGCAACAAGGGAAAAAAGAAATTGGGAATCAGGTGGGGACGGACTTCAGCACAAGATCTCAGAAGTCTTTCTAAAACCAGTACTTCTGTACCTTTCTCAGTTCTATGATGTCCTTCTTGAGGTATGATGACCAAAACTGCACACTGTATTCCAAATGTGGCAACACCATAGATATATAGGAGCAATATACACATCCAACCTTTTTCTACACTGATTTTTTTATCGACAGTTTAGACTCAACAATGATGGCCACTGCAGATAAGGACCCTGCCAAACTCTGAAGAAGGGGAAAATAATGTCATTTTACAATCCCTGTTCTAAAAAATTGCTTTTCTAGGAAGTCAGACTATTAAAACTGCTATTTTGCAGCTCGCTTCAAGAAAAGTGACTCCCCCTTAATCACTTTCACATTCCATTTTTCAGCAACTGATGACTAGAAGAGGGGGTTGTTTTTCTCAGAGTGAGGTGCAAAATAGCAGTTCTAATTGACTGCCTGACCAACTCCCGTTTTAACTGCTTTTATGCTTGATACCAGTTTTTGGTATCAGCGGGGAGTCTCAGAACCAATCCCAGCAGATACCGAGGTCCCACCTGTAATATTAAGTCTTATTCTCAATCCCTTTTCCAATTACCCTTAGCACGAAATTTACCAAATTTTCCTCCACCCCAGTCTTGTATACAGCCAGATATTCTGTGTGAAGGCAAATTTGGTGGAGTGGTTCGTCTGTAGATCGCCAAGTTGCATCAACAATGAAGCAACTTTGTTGAAATAGCTTTGTTGTAAGTCAGTGATAAATGGAATGCTGGGACAGAATCAGACAAGGAATAAGCAAATTGCCCTCAATGTTAAACAATAAAGACCTTGCAAGTTCAGTAGATTGGCAATATCCTTTTAACATCTCTTTTTTACATTTCAGGCATATCAAGATAGAAACAAACAGTTGGGCCCACATCTGTTCGTCATTTTGTGTACATGTCAGTTCAAAATCTCTTTTCAGCTACTATTCAGTAAAGCACTTGCTAAAAGCCGAGGATCAAACCACTTGAATAGCTGAAGCAGTCAATCTCAAACTCTGTGTAGGACCAACAAACTGGGCTGTAAGAAATAAGCCAACTAAAGCTGCATTTGAGGCACACTTGCCTGGAAGCAAGCCCCATTGAACACGGTAATACCTAACTTCCAAATAAACATACAGTACATAGGACTGCGCTGTAAATAATGAAAGGCTTCAGTGAATCCAAAATACCCATTCACACAGATGGCTGCCAGCTGCAGCTCCGCTTGAAATCATGACTCTGGTCTGCTTCCTTTAATTACCTCTGCTGGGGGTGGGTCATTCTATTATGTCTCTGCACAGGGAATGACTGGTTGAGCCAATTGCTTCCAATACAGAGCTACAGTGGAATTATCTATTCTCAGAGGAGCATGTCGGATGTATCTTTGCATCATCATCATTTGTAGAGTAGTTTTAAGCACTCCAAGAGGCTCATGTGTATTATTTTGCTTTAATCTTTACGCCAAGCCTGACGGAAAAGTACTATTATCTCCATACTGCAGATGGAGAGGACGTGGTTTGCCCAAGATCCCTTAACAACCTCAAGACAGAGACAAGATTTTAACCAAGGGTTTCCTGATTCAGAGCTCAGTGTCTCAACTATGACACCATACCACACCACACCAGCTCTCTTTGCTTGAATCACTGCTCTTTCATTCAGAAGGCAAACCCAAAACAAAGACTCCAAACCAAACCATAACGGGGGGGGGAGGTGTTCTTATTTTTCATACCTAAAAATAAACCCTTGTGGGTGCACAATTAAATTTGGAGTACACAAAGTTCAATTTGAAAAAATACATACATACATACCCTCAGTAATCAGGTGTCTGGAAAACACTATTCTAGCGCCTACCATGGGAGAAAACTTCAAGAAAGATGCTCAGTCAACTCTCTCTTTAAAAAAAACAGTATTTGGAGTACTTGATATTGAAAATGTTTTAAAGCAATTTTCATCAATGTACATGTCTATCAGAAGACACTGAACAAGCAAGTTCCGAAATTAAATTACAATATTTTTAGATGCTTTTAAGCTATACACCAGTCTTTACCACACTTCCTCCTTTACCCCACCCAACCATACCAATGAGTAGTTCATCTATTTATTGCTATTTCCAGATGGACTTTCTTCAAAGAGGCATCTGCTAATGCTATACAGTATTTCAGCCTTAACCCAGTCACACTTTTCCTGTTAATCTTCTAGTTTAGCAGCTTACTTTGCCATTTCTTCCCAAGTGAACCAAAAGGACCTGAAGGCTTGATTTTTTTCTTTCTTTCTCCAAAGGAGTTTCTCCCTTTGTGTCTCTGTCCCAGCATGCCTCTGGGTAACTTGACATTTTTTGCAGATGTTCCAAACCCATTCTAATAACAAGTAATCTACAAGAATTTCCTCTATGATCATATGAATGATTGAACCCCCTCCCCCACAAATTTAACGCCATAGCCTTTTCCCAGAAATATGTATTTTTTCCTTTTTCAATTTTATGAACGTTCTGCTCAAGAAGAGTTCTTTGTAACTAAAAAAAACCCTCCACTCTGGCATCACAATGACATCACTTCCTGTGGGCCCTGAACATTCTAAAAAGTGGTCCTGGTACTAAAAGGTTTGAGAACCACTTATCTGTACCATAGTCAGGACAATGGCCTAGCCGGCTCCTGTTCAGGTAAGCCACAATTCAGCACCATCTGTGCTACAAAGCCATCCATATTTTATGGACTGTCCATCCACCCAATTATCTAGACAGAATTTGCATACCCATGTGGTATTTGTGGATATTTACTAAACTGGTCATATCATAAAGCCAGTGGCATTCTTAGAGGGGGCAAAACACTTTTTTCAGGTTCTTGAACACTTATGTCAAATGGCCCCTCACCTTCAGAGCCATTCACAGCTGCAAAAGCAAAGCAGAGGAGCAGAATTAAGATAATGGTCCAGAGAGTATAAAGCAAAATGCCTCTACAAAAAAAAAACCATAATCAGACTATAACAAGAAAGTTACACTATAGTCATTCATTTAAGGTCATCTGGATTGCATAAATGAAAGTGGTGGAACAAGCTTTGAGAAGCAAGAAAATACCATTTTTGAAAAATACCATTATAGTTATACTACTTGCAAAACTGAAATTACGCATGTTAAAGGTCTAAGAAAGAGAGAGAGGGAAAAAGAAAGAAACTGTTGTGTAAGAAAAACATTGTTGTGTAATAAAACAGAACTGGCATTAAAATTATGAAGTAGTGCTCCATAAACCATTTTAGATTTACTAAAAATAAGCATCTGTTTTTCAGTGGTAAATCCCATTTAACTATTTGTTCCCAATAGCCATTGGTGACAATTTTGTTCTATATATTTACACCACATTAGCAACCTCAAAAATAAATATGATATAGTGTTGAAGCAGAAAATGCAAAGGAAAACAATGCTGAAATTAATCTTGTGCCAAGTTGATTTCTGAGATGTATACTGAATGTTCTTCTTCAGGGGTGGGGGGAATCAAAATATGGCAGCTGGTTCTCTTCTGACTTATATTAAACTAAGAGCCCAATCCTATGCCAGTCTACTCAGAAGTAAGTCCCATTATAGTCAGTGGAACTTACTCCCAGGAAAGTGTGGATAGGACTGCAGCCTGAATAGGCTTCGGCTGCAAACCTGTGAATAAGCCCCTTTGAACACTTCCAAGTACACACGCATTGGATTGCATTGTTATTCAGTGACAAAACAGAATTCTGATCAGGTTTGTTGGCCACAGAGAACTTGACACCTCCATGTCTAGAAACGAGTGATTTCATTTTAACTTATTCAAACTAGAGCTGCCTTAAACACTCTCCGGTTTCAACTTGGACAGATAATTGCAATTGCAATGTGGTAGTACTTCTTCCCCAAAACTATTTTGATAATTCATATGGGGGTGGGTGGGGGTATTAACTTGTTTAGTTCTACAAGTTGTTCTTTCAAAATCATCAAATCCTACAAAGCTGGCTCTGCTGCCTCCTTCCTAGATAGAGTGAACAAGCAAATTATCAGATTTGGCTACACGACGAAATCACTTAGGGCAGTAGAGAGTAAAGGCAACTAAACCGAGACCAAAGTTAATGGACATTTTTGAAAGGAATACTGAAAAGTGGAGGATTTTTCAGCATTGCAGAAAACATTTGTGAAACACAGAAGCAGATCTAAGGGAGGGCAAAGCTCTAAGTTTTGCAAGAAGCCTTACCTTGCAGTGGCAATCACTCCTCTCCTGCACCATTTTAGCCAATCCTCACAGGGAAAAGCAACATCTTGGCGTTGCTTACTGGCTACAGCAGCAAGGGAGAGGCGGGATGAACATGCCAGGGTAAGGCTTCTTGCAACACTTAGAGCTTTGCCCTCCCTGTAGATCCGCCTCTGGAGAAACATTGAGTATAGTTTCAGCTTTGCACTAAAACAATTGTACATGACAAAACTGCCCAATTGTACCTAAATACCTGGGCCCGGAGAGGGGGTCAGGATTCGGCATGCACCGCCACTGCTAACCCACTCCCCTCCCAGGCCCAATCTACTCAGTCCTCATGTCCCTGTTCCACCCTTCCCCTGCCCATTTAGCCTGTGCCATTTAGGCTGCGCCAGGCTTACCTACGCCAATGGGCCTACATAGCTCCACCGACATGCATAAGAAACCTCTGGCCTTCTTGCCAGTTGCTGGCTCCCTGCACTGTCACAAAGCACTTTACGGCACTTTTGCAGCAGGCAGCACCAGCAAAACATACATTCCGCTGGCCCTATCTTTGATTAGGATTGGGCAATTAGGTCCTGTAAGTCCTTTACAGATTTACCTGGAAGTAAATTCTTTGGGGCTTATTTCTTGGGAGACATGTAAAGGATCACATTGCAAGTCCTAGATCTTAGCAGTTCTTAACCAAGCAAGAGTAAAATGTAAGCTGCACAATAAGCACAGGTTAGAATAGCAACCGGTATACCACTTTAAAAAAGCAGTCACCCTTTTCTCTTGGCTTACTTGCCAGAAAAACTCTTGTCATTTGCCCCAATTTTTGTTATTTGCAGCAACAACTATTAGAAACAGAAAACTTTGAGGGGGGTGAGACAGCTGCATGAATTATATTATGAGCACACACAAAAACAACCCTTGACTTGTTTATTCTTAAAAGGAAAAAAAGACTCACATGGCACAATGTGATTCTAATATTTTTAAAAACAAAGAGCTCACTTAAATCACATTCTTTCTGTGTACACTTGGGGAAAAGAAACAGGAAATACCAGCCCTTGGAGTTAGCCATGAAACCCACAAGGATAATTTTTCTTAGGCTCTGTACAAATGCCCTGTTTTTCAATCTTAAAAAGCATACTAAACTCCCCCAGATTTGTTTGCTCTCTGAAAACACAGATATATGGCGAAGGTGTGAAGGAAATTCAGTATAGACATAGCAAGAATGGGCACCATGCACTCTGGGGGGGAGGCCAATGAAAATGGCAGGCTCAAGCTAAGTCTCCCACCTCAGTACATAACATTTAGAAATGCTAATCACATGACATAGTGTCACCTTGTTGTAAGTTTACCCATCCTCATTAGTGTCAGATGAAGATATAGAAAAAGTGATGATGCCACATTAGAAGGCGAATGCCTAAAAATATTACCTTGGATGAGGACCATATTGCTTAACTTATCACAGGAACATTTATTTTTGTTGATTTACTGAACAATCAGCAGAATCATACAGCAAATTTTTTATTGGACTGTACCAGTTGAAATTAGGGGAGGCACTACATGTTTTAATGCTCCCCAGGAAAGTGAGAAGAAACACTTCCCTGCTCAGAAAAAGCCTAATATATGATGGATAAAGTTCTACAGCTCACTTTTCTCTCTTTTTTATGTGCTAGGATCTTTTTCTCCACAAGGGAGGATTCAAATACGCAATCACTTCTCACCTACAGCCTCTAAGTAGCACAGTCCAGAAGATGTTTTACCACTTGGCTCCATTGATAGTATAAATTGGCCTTTCCCCAGAAAGGAGGGAGAGAAAGAGGCTTCTTCATACTTCCGCCTTCGCAGGTTTATCTTACTTTAAAACAAAACACACGTAGCGCAACCCAGGGAGTGCAGCTTGTGAACATGACATCTGCATGTTCCCTTAGATGAATGCATTCTTGAGCTCAAAATGAAAACAATCAAATTTAGTTACACATCTCCAAAAACTATTGAAGACTGTGTGAGCCTGGAATCCATCATAAAACCACAATCCAGTATGACAAACTGGCATGCTGCTACACCTTGTCCTGACCTGAACCCCTGAATCATGCAACACTGGCTTTCTCCTAGACTACAGTATTTTAATTTTGTATTCTTTTTAACACAACACATTCTACCAACACATTACATTACCCAAATAAATTGAAGTCAGTCAACTTGCAATTATCTCAGATTTGGGCTGAGGTTAAACACAGATACATAAAGCAATTACTGGATTTACTTAACACATGAAATAATTGAAAACTGCATATTAATTAAGCAAATTTTAGTTAGTTTTCATTTTAAATACTTTAGCCGAGAGGGTTAATGCCTCCGTTTGCCGAAGATAACAACTAAAGATCTCAAGGTCGTGAGCTCGAGACTCCCGGAAGTCTGTGTGAGCGGCAGACCTTGCAAACTGCGGCTGATTAAAAGCTGAGTTTCAGCTGCCCGTGGGAGGAGTGTGCTGAACGCAGCTGCGTTTCTGGTGAGAGCAGGGAAGCCGTTTATCAGCCAGCAGACGACAGACGGGTGGCTAAAGAAAGAAGGCTAAATCCAGAATGAAAGATCTGTTTGAATGTGGTTCTTGAAAGATAGAACATTCTGTAAATTGTAAAAACCTTCGGGTTTGTGAAAAAGTCTGCCTATGTAAACCGCCTTGAGTTGTAATCATTAGAGAAATCTAGTGACTTTAAGAAAGGCGGTATATAAATACATGTATTATTATTATTATTATTATTTACTTGCCTCCTTTAAAAGTGAATAGATAAAATCACTACAATTTTTTATAGAAGCAAATAATCTAGCAATCCATACAAAACTATAAACAGATAATTATAGCAATGAGTCCACTACAGAAGGGCACTCATTGTATCCATGGGCAGACGTTATCTTTATGTGGATAAGGACATGGCAGGGGCAATAAGAGTTCACCTGAAAACCCCTTATGTATGCAGAATACACAAATGGTACACCTGGGCAGTGGCGTTCCTCAGAGGATGGGAAACGCTTTGCAGGAACTCAGCCCCTCCTCTTTGCCTCCCAAGCCATTAGTGGCTTGGAGAATAAATGGCTCTGAGGAGAGGGCCCACGTTACACAGGAGCTCTGGCTCCTGCAAAACTTAGCATTCCCCCCCCCCTGTAGGAACACCACTGCACCTGGGGAGGGATCATCCTTAAGTTCTGGAATGCTGGGCATCCACACTATGTGGGGAATCACAGCACAAAAGGGGAGGCTTTGAGAGCATTAGGGCAAAGATTGCCAGCATGCTTTTGCTCCTCCAACAACACTCGTTCCTTATCTACATGAAGGAATGATCCAAACAGAACTTGGTTTGGAGCAGATGATCAGTCTTCTCCCCTGGATCAAGCTCAGGGGGAACTTGTTTTTCCAGTCGGGAGCAGTGGAGAGTTCACTAGGTGCTAACCGGCTAACTCTTGTGGCAATCACAGAGCCATCAGCCACATTTTGGAAGCTTTTTTAAAAAAAATCAATGGGTTTTTTAAATTGTAAATAATAAAACACCAAACAAAATTTTAAATAAATAAAATAAATATGCTATGTGCATTAAAAAAAAAAAAAAAAACCTAGGTAGGCAGACAGCCTACCTGTTATCTAGATCCTGGAGAAGGAAATCAAGCATTGGATTCAGAGTAACGATGCGTGTCATTTGTGAAGAGGTCAGAGGGAAGCTGAGTTCATTGAGCAGCAACCTCCCCTGCAACGCAAGAGTCCTATTTGAGCTATTTTATGGATGAAATTTAGTGCATTCAGTTTAGTGGCTACCAAGCATTGACCAAATGGACTTGGAGCTTTGTAATCGTCTTTCCTGTAAATCTTGCAATGCCTGTATTACATATTCCTGCTGCTCATTACTGCAGCGTATTCATTAAAGGACACATCCTCCTGTCTTTGAAATAATCTAAGTTTTCGGTCTGATACCTGAACAGATAATCAAGACATATTTGCTCCTTCTGATGTAATTCCTTCTATCCAGAAATGTATCAGACTCGTGTAAATGTATTGAGACAGTTCTCCCCACAAGGGATTGCAATGTCACTCCACCTTCAAAAGAATTTTTATCTTGATAAGAGAAGCAACTCTTTTGCCCGATTCAGGGTGTTCAATGGATAAATGTGGCTAGGGACCATCTCCTTGCTGTTGTCTTAAGAGGAAGACACCGCTCAGCATTAGAGCACATGTCTTGAATATTGCAGTTCCCCGATTCAATCCAATGGCTAATAGTGGAGGGATGTCCCAGGGGAAAAAATAATTGGATTAATCCTGCATATCACTGACTAGATAACATCAGAGAAAACCTGAATAATAAGCATGTGGGCTCCCCCAGAGCACTCTTAGTGCGCAACACATTTTGGATTATCATTACCAGAGCAATTCTGGTTATCCCATCATGTAATGTGGAAGTGGTTTAGTTTTTTCTCAGAGTACGCCTGCTGAGTAGGCTCACCTAATTTCAGAGCACAATCCAGGTGTTAGGCGTGCATAAACTAAGCCAGCAAAGTTTGGCCAGGACAAGGACCACCGTAAAGCGTGTTTGGACTACTCTCGGAGTCAGGGAGGATGGCTCTCGTCTGTGTGCTGGCCTCTCTGACTCCGAGAGTGGTCCAAACATATTTTATGGTGTCCCTTGTGCTGGCCAAACTTTGCTGGCTTAGTTTATGCCGGCCTAACTCAGTTTAGGATTGCGCCCTCAGAAATAGCTGTCAGAAATACCATCCATGCTAGATGAGCAGTACCACATTACATGTAAAATCAGCCATTGTAACTATGGGCCATCCTCTGCATTAGCTTTTGCCAAAACCTCCTCTCATATGGAAGTCCCACCACCCTCCTACTTCATAAATAAGCTGGGGATTCATGGTTTAAGACCAAGGGCACAATCCTAAACTGAGTTAGGCCAGCATAAGCTAAACCAGCAAAGTTTGGCCAGCATAAAGGCCACCGTAAAGTATGTTTGAACCACTCTCAGAGTCAGAGAGGCCAGCCCACAGACATGAGCCATCCTCCCTGACTCCGAGATTAGTCCAAAAATGCTTTATGGTGGCCCTTGTGCTGGCCAAACTTTGCTGGCTTAGCTTATGATGACCTACCTCCAGTTTAGGATTGTGCTCCGTCATCTTCCTAAGCAGTGGAACAGGTTATTTGTTACCTCGTTAGGAAAAAGTGAACATATACAAAAGTGCAAGTTCACCATCACCAGATCCTAGGACTAGAAATATTTGGAATGATTAGGCACAGAAATAAGAGGCAACATCACACTGTCAAGCATTCACTAAGGGGGGGGGAAACCCTTATGCTTCTTGGTTGGCACCACTGAGGACCAACCAAGGAAGCGGGAAGGTCTGGTTCAAGGGGTGTAACTGCTCCTATGTATCACCTGCATAGAGGCCTATAATGGTCTGCAGAGGTGAACCCTCACAAATTAAATGTACCTGCACAGATAAAGCTTCAGACTTCAGCACTAATCAGCCCTTTCTACCACTACTCACCACGCAGAAGATCACCAAGCTCTATAAGAATGATCCAGGCCAGTGGTTCCTAAAAAGTGCACTGCGGCACCGGAAAGTGCCATGGTGATCTCATGGGACACCACAGGATGTCCCTGGCAGTGTCTTCTCCCCAGCTTTCCCATGCGTCACCATTTTGAATTGGGCAACATCTTGAATGAGTCTCAAGATCCCACATGATCCAAGATGGTAGCACTTGTGAGTCAGGAAGAAGATGCCACCATGAAAGAAGGGGGCCGGAACAAAAAGGTGAGTTTGGGAATCACTGATCTGGACAAATGCATGTATGGAGCCAAAGGCAAATATCTTTCTTTTTAGCATTTCCTTTCAGTGTGTGCTCCATGCATTAAAAACACACTATGTTCATTAGGAACATCTGTGCTTGCTTATAGAAAATAAGAGTATCTATATAATCATTAATTTGAATTGAGTTCACTTTTAAAATTTAAATTATTGAAGAGCCTCGTAAAAAAATAATAGGCTTTCACAAGCCATAATAAGATAATTCAGCAAGGACACGAAAGAAATACAATATAAGGTCTAGTGAACGTGGCATTTATTGATGAAGTATTTTACCTCATGCTTTCATCCTTTGTATCATCATGGGAAATGAGGTGCACTGCAGGGCAGACCAAAGAAGTCTGCCAGCAGCACACATTACTTTCACATACAGTCACATTATCTCAGATCAACACACTATTAACCCAAAGACTGCCTGCTCCCATACAAAGCTACCCTACCCCTTAAGAGTGGCTTAAAAAGCCCTGCTCTCTGTTCTATCTTAAATTGGGATGTGTTTGCTAGGCCTCCTCAGTGGTGGTGCCCCATCTGTGAAATACAGGCATGCCCCAGTATCTGCAGGGGATAGGTTCCTCCCCCCCCCCACATGGATACCTGAAACCGTAGATAAGAGACAACGCTATGCTCCCCTCCCCCCCCAGCCAGGTTTTTTAGTGATCCTATATAAAGGTAGGTAAGGCCTGCTCCATGGATACCTAAAACCATGGATACAATATCTGTTGGATATGGGGGCCCACCTGTACTCTCCCCAGAGAGATAGATCATGTTTTTTTTCTGTTTTCAAAAATTAAACAGTATTTTTATACAGCCTATTAAATAAATATTTTAGATCAAAAAAACTATGGTGTGTCTTAGACCAGTGGCTCCCAAACTGTGGGTTAGGACCCACCAGTGGGTCACAAGCCAATTTCAGGTGGGAAATATCAATCTGTAAATTCTTGAGCAGGAGCTAGTTTCCCTGGAAAGCCACTTTTTGTGGCATCAAGAGTTGATAGCCAGAGCGCCCCCCCCCCAAAAAAAAAAAATTATTTGCCCCTAAAGTGGAAGAATTAAGCTATGTGGACTGCCCATAAACTACTTTTCTTATTTAGGAGAATATAGTCAAGGCCTGCAATTCTGCAAGATTACAGAAAAAGTACAACCAAACACAGAAGTCAAAAAATTCATAGAACTCCAAAGAAGCTCTGTCTGTCTGTGGGGGATGAGAAAGAGAGAGAGAGAATGAATAAGATTCATTATCTTCCCTGTGAGGGAGGGGGGTTATTTTCAATGTTTTCAATTTTATACTTGAAAATGTGCAGGCAACACAGATTTTGCAGGTATCTCAGAAACCAGAAGGATAGCTTAGTAAGATTGAAGGGGTGGGGCTTCAATGACCTGTATGAGTTCATTTCTCCTTTTATAAAGCAAAGCAAATTATGCAAAATAAAAGAAATTACTCAAGCACTGTCAATTTGGATGATATTGCTTTCCCTGGCAAAGAATGAAGGCTGCAGGGGCACCAAACTGTAATGTGCATTTTTTTTTTTAAGCAAGGAGAACACACAGATTTCCGAGCCACAAGAAAAAATTGCCCAAGAGTGCAAATAAAAATAGTGTGCTGCTGCCCACATGATGGGATTACAATGGAAAACTGGTTCCAGGATTCTAATTATAGCCTCCTGCTGCAAATCCCAGAAAGCTACCAATGGTGCTACCAAACTAGTACTCTGCTGCAAAACCTTAATGGTGCAACTCCACAAAAGAGAGACTTAAGAGCATCTTGATTCTATCTCTAAGAGCAGCTGTTGCTGCAGTAGCCTCTACTTGCAAGCCAACAGCTCTGGCGTTTGCTATTTGGGGCAGAACATCTCCAATTTGATCTCCCATCTCACTACACATTTTTGCAAGTGTCCTAGTTGTCCAGGGCCCATCCTACTGCCCTTCAGATCCTGCAAGTAGCCCTAGTCAGCCCTGGCCTGCCCAGTGACGGTCCCTCCAACTCAATAAAAGCCTTTTGCAACAGCATCTGTGACTCATGTCCAGCACATGAACTTTCCCCTCCTTTTTCATAGGTAAGAAGGGCAGGGAAAGCTTTTACTTTCAGTTTGAAGTAAACCACAATTAAAGAAACCAAGGCACTGGATAATACAGATGCAAGACAAAACTATGGACAGTGGTTCCAGTTGGACATAAAAGCTTTCCTCAGCTCATGCACAAGAAAGAGGAATGAGCTTAAGACTGACAGAGGCTTATTTATATATTGGGAAAACATGATTTCCCATTAAATCTGAACCAGGCCCGATCTTATGCTCACCCCCCTACACACACACACACACACACACACACACACACACACACACACTGCAAGCACGGCAAAATGGATCATGTTCTGCATCCTGTGGGGGAGATAATCTGTGAGGTCTTCACCAGGTTAGGGAAAATTTGTTCCCTTACCCAGGGGTAAACCTCAGAGGTGCAGAGGAATCTACTCAGATCTATGATAGCAAAACTACTGGTGCAGGCCGACATGGAGGCAAGCCACAGAATCAGGTCCAGAAAGGGGGATTAGTGTTTGGCAGCTATCACTGCCACTGAACCCA
This sequence comes from Lerista edwardsae, assembly GCA_029204185.1. Taxonomy (NCBI): domain Eukaryota; kingdom Metazoa; phylum Chordata; class Lepidosauria; order Squamata; family Scincidae; genus Lerista; species Lerista edwardsae. The sequence continues at coordinate 10,522,459 of JAJKFI010000037.1, forward strand.
CCCCCTTCCTGAACCCAATCCACTCCCCCCCCCGCCCCTTTGTTGCTCCATTCCACCCTTGTTCCACCCTCTCCCACCCTGTACTGCCCCCCCTCAGAAGACTTAACTTCATCAGCGGGCCTTTTCCTGGGAGTCTGCATACGGCCACTTCTGCCTCAACTCTGGCAGGCCAGCAGCATGCAGTTCTGCACACGGCCAGCAAGATGTGTGCAACAGCTATAAAGCACTCTCTGCCATAGGAAATATCGTTTTTTTGGGGGGGGGGGTACTAAGACTGGGCTGTAAATGTGCATTAGTGCAGGGGCAAATGAATCCAGGCAACCTATGGCTTCACACCACATTAGTGAAAAATGCAAAGACATTCTTAAAATGAAAAACCAAGTTTATAGATGCTAGAGGAAATATTTTTAGCCTTTCACCAAAATCAAGTATGGTATGAAATAACTGGCTCTTTAAAATATTCCTAAAGTAAGATCCTCCTTCAGGAGTAGTGTTATGTCTAGAACAACTTTTAAACAGTGTAATAAATCCCAGAACTAAAAATTCATTAAAAAGGCGGCCACAGACTCTCACATAAAAGTCACAGCTACAGCAGTTACTGGGGGGGGGAAAAGAAAGCATGTATGGATTTCAAAATAACTCATAGCCCAATCCTATGCATGTCTACTTAGAAGTAAGGTCCATTATAATCAATGGGGCTTACTCCCAGGTAAGCGTGGATAAGAGTGCAGCCTCAGTTGTGAACTGAATGCCCTTGGACTTCTCATTTCTACACCATGATTACATGGATGTTGGGAATTACGCTGCTGAAGTTCCATAGAATTCACTAGGGTGAAAGTAGCGTACATAGTAATTCATTCCTGAAATGCAAATCAGACTTTAACCAGAGTCAAATTCCCAAGTTCCTATACTTCATTAAGTGATACAAGAGCCAGCACCACTGCTCTTTCTGTAATGTGTATCCGCATGTCTTTTATGAGAGCAGCAGTTAGATGTATCTATTCCAGAAAGTATGGATAATACCATCCTTCCTCTGAAGCGTTCAGGTCTCTCACCCCAACCTTAATCCTCGCAACAACCCTGTGAGGAAGGTTAGGTTGAGAAACCATGATGGGCCAAGGCCTTCCTGTTTGCTTCATGGCTGACCAAGGATTTTAACCTAGGCCGCCACAGTCTAAGCCAGTGATGGCGAACCTTTCAGGCTTGGCGTGTCAAAACTTTGGAAAATGCTTAACTTGACTTAACTTGACTCTGCTGGCGTGTCAACCCCTCCTCCCAAACAAAAGAGAAAATTGCTTATATTCATTTTTTAAAAATAAAAAATACAGTCCAATCATGTGTAGTGCTATGTATTATATAATGAAACATCAAATAATTACAAAAATGAAAAATGAGTAAAACAAACTCAGTTTTTATCAGGTACTGGTGAATGCTGGTGTGTCACCCCAAACAGTGTGGTGTGTCACCTTTAACATGTGTGTCATAGGTTTGCCATCACTGGTCTAAACGCTTGTTCTGCAAGCGTGAAGACTCTGCATGCTTCCAGAACGTTGGGGGCCCAATGGCGAGCCCCATCCCCTGCTCACCCTATGGATAGTGGCTACCATCGCAGACAAACACTATCCATGGAGGGAATGAGATGAGCTTGGCAGGGCTTGCCATAAACCACCCAGTGTTCTGTTAGCATAGAGAGTCTGCACAAAACCTCTGCACAGGCTATGTTCTCTCTCCAATTACATATCTAAACATATATTAAGGTTGCTGAGGCCTATGTTAATGATTTAACAATATGGGCATTTATTCAATGAATACAGACCTATATAGAAGTAGGAGCTTACAGCCATTTGTTCCATTATATAATGCCACTTTACTGGTGGCAGCAAATTAAAGCTATGCTTGTTCTTTCCTGCATATGCCAAGAGCAGGAAGCAGGCAGCCCCATAAATAAAGAGAATAGACTAGACTATTATAGCTTTGCCAGCTGTAATAATTTCACCGCCTCTAACAAAATCATCACCAAAATCATGGTCATTAAATGAGGAATAAGGTGCCTGATCTGAGTATACATTGCCTTCTGTCATAAAATTCATTGCTTTCTCTGGTTATACTGGGGGGGGGGGGACACAGGCATAGTATTGTTCAAAATTATACTAGTTCATAATTGTGAAGTTGGCATGAAATTCTCTCCTGTTGAAGATGCATGGAATTGGCTGACTCAATCTGTAGATTTTAAAGTTCTCCTGCACAGGCCCCACTGAGATGAATGGGAGCTGTGCAAAGGTACTCTTGTGTGGAATTCATTTTAATGGAGTTTATACAACAGAACTTTCCAGGGGATTGTGCCCAAGGACAATTATATCAAGCTGTCTGTAGCTGCTTTACTGCTCTGAAGCTCAATGCCTTGCTGCTATGCATCAAGTTGAGGAAGAAAAATGTTTTTATTCAGCAGCAGGACTTTGGATACAGATTAAAGGCAAATTGCCATATACACACACACGTGCACAGATCTTTTAAAGTAATATCAACATGTTGTAAGGCCTAAAAGATTTTAACCGACATCAAAGTCGCACTCAGAAACCGCAAATTAACATTTATGCTGAAAAGCTGCCATACTGTTCGGAAAGTTATCCATTAGCCTTGGGTGAGTCATCTTCATTAGTGAACAAGTAAACATAGGTGAGCTCCTGGACCACAAGGGAGGGGGAGAATTCGACCAGGTGTAGCTTTTCTTTTGGCATTGCTTCAGTGGTGGAAGAAGCATGGAACTTCCCCTTTACACATCTTTGAAAGCAAAAAGAGTACTTCAGCATTTGGACCTGCAGGCTAACAGAGAAAAAAGCATTATATTTCTGAAAACTCCGCAGGGTATAATCCTATACCCTAAAGAAGCCTGATTCCCACTGCTAAGCACAAAGTAAAATTGTATGCAAGGAATAAGGAAGTACGAGCATGAGCGTGACAAAAGTAAGTACGTTCAAGTAGGAAAGTTAAGTACCAGATTCTACCCCTGGGCAGGAAACTCCCAAGTTCAGTTCTCTGTCACAAACTTACTTGGCCAAGCCACTGTGCTTTCAGTCTCAGTCCCTTGTCAGCAATACGAGGATAAAAATGCTGGCCTACTTTGCAGGATGATTGAGAATGATTCATGTGAGGCACACCAAAGAGTTGAAATGCATGTGTAACATAAAATTAATTCTCTTCCTCATTTGACTCAGCTTTTAGCTTAAAAAAAGGACCAGGTTAGGGAACAGACTAGTTTCATAGAATACCTTATTCTCCTTTAACTAATTACTATTCTGAGACTCACAGCAGCTGTTTTCCTTATGGGAGTGGCAGCCACACTATAAACATGACGGGTTTCCTTCAAGAGAGAAAAGGTCAGTACTATATTATGATTAAAACACAAGAGTGAGACTGTGATCTAGCAAAGCTTTTTAAGCATGTAAAATAGCATGCAGGCACTCAGTTCATCTGCTGGGGTCTCTCTCTCTCAATTATTTTGAAGCTCCAAAGGACTAATTAGGAAAAAAAGGCCTATACCAATAAGGTTAATGGGCCACTTGTGATCTCCTCCCAGTATTCCAGACCTCTATTTTTAATGCACTTCCACCTCTTTATGGGAACATCTCTGCTGCTCACAGGTCAATCATCACTGGGAAAGTTCCATGCTGTCATCCACATCTGATTTTTTCACTTTCTTCCCCCTCCCCTGCAGATTCAGCAGTCTATAGTAGCACCTAATTTTCAACTCTGATGCAGCAAGTCCCAGTACATGGCTCATCTGTATTTGAAATTCCCTCCATTTCAATTGCTAGAACAGTGAAAGCCTGTGTGTGCCGCTGCCAACCAACTCAACAAGGACAGGTAAGGGTAAAAAAGAAAAAGAACACACATTAGAAAGCCAAGGTGCAGATGGATGAGCACACTGGAGTGTGCACAGAGAGAAGACGGGCTTAACAGAGAAAGGGCGAAAGAGAAAATGTTGAGCATTTTCCACATGGCACAAAGAAGGAGGAAAGGATGCAGATGAACATTCCACACAGGTGTGGCCTTCTATGTGACCTATATTTACTTAACAGCCATCGTTTCAGGACAAAACATACCCAAAGAACACTTCCCAGACAAAATAGATTTTCAATTTTTTTTATTACACTAGTAAAAAACATGCTATTAATCTAGTCTAAGGTCCTCAGCTTGCTTCAGACACTAAATGACCTGTACAGGTTAGAGACATAATCGGCCTGGGAGGGAACAAATGGGGAAAAAAACTGGGTGACTCATTCAAAGTTACAGAATAAATTGGTGGCAGGGCCAGCAATGCATCCTGGACCTTCAAATCCAGCTTCAACTCACTATAGCTGTCCTTATTCTTTGAGCAAGCCCAGTTGCTCAAAAAGAGCTGCTTTTTCAAATCGTTTCAAGCGCTGGAAAATCTTTCAGTTATTCAAACTCAAAACTTATTCCAAAGGCAAAAAGGAAGGCATCTAGGAGTAGCTACCACTACAGCAATGCATCTCCAGGTTCCCCACAATGAGCCAAACTATGTGTTCAGAAATATCCCACGGCACAACACTCCCGACACTACAGGTGGGATGTCACATATTGTATGTAATTCAATAGTTCCTCAAAGAAGAAAGCATAGTTTATTCTTGACTACTTGCTGTAACCAAAGAGGGTTTTTTTTTTCTGTGAGCAAACACAGTATTTCTAAACGTAGTTCAGGTCAGAGCTTAAAGCAAACTTAACAAGCATCAGCCACCATGGAGTGTGTGTTCTTGCCTGAAAAGCAATCTATAATCCTCGGTTTCAAAAAGGCTCAAGGTTAAGAACTGAATTGTTGAACAGACACACCGAATTACCTGTCCCAAGATAGAATTATCTGATACCTCAGGTATCTCTAAAAGGTCTAGACTCCTTTTGAAAACTGCCAGAGAAGAGTCCACCAATGCCTTAAATAACTTATTCCATTGCTAAAAAGTCTTAATATTAGCACATTATTCTTAATGTTTAACCCAGATCCATCTCATGACTTCAAAACCTTTGCTTCTTGCTTTGTCCTCAGATAGTTGTTGCCCGTTTTTGACATGTACTTTTACTGTTCCAAACATTACCAACTTACCCCTATCCCCCCCCACACACACCCTTAATCACACACACCTGGTTTCATAGGATCACTTCCTTTACAGAAAAGCCCCTCCCCTATAGTTGCTTATTTGAAAAATGAGGATTTCACTTTGGGATAAACAAGGTCATCAGACAAATGAGTACCTTTTCCTGGTGATAAAAATTCTCACGCAGAGACATCCTACATGAAATCTATTTCCAGTGTTATAGCTTGTATTGTAAGACCAAGGACAGCTACAGACATTGGTAGGGACTTTGTCTCTAATGTGTATGTGCCTGTTTGTGCAAGTGCACTCATGTATAAACCCATACACATGCACACATGCGTATACACACGCACACACGCGCATACACACAATACTGTACTTAACATTACAAGTAGGATATTGATCTCTTTGAGGTGTTCCCCAATGAAATCAATAATGACTACACAACACTGACAACCACGGATGGGTAAGTGAATCATTGAGGTCCCATTAATTTCAATGGGCCTTATTTACAAATACTGTACAAAATGGGATCAAAATCCCACTTGCATTATGCTTGTAGGTGTCCTTGGACTTAAACACCAAAACACACCCCACAAAACTGAAGAATACTGGAAAGACCAAAATGTCAACACAATAGTTACAGAACACTTAGGCTGCAATCCTCTCCATTCTTATTTGGAAGAAAGTCACAATGACAACAGTAGACAGTACACTGTTAGTAGACTGACAAAAGTCCCACTGTAGACATGCATAGTATAGGATTGGGCTGTTAATTACCTGCAGAGAGATTGCTCAAGAATATCAATTCCTGTGAAGCTTGGTCAAGCAACTGCAAACAAGACGCTAATGTTTAATTCAGACCCACCTCCCTTTGCTTTACTCAGGTGAACACACTACTGCACACTTTCACATACGCAGAGGTATACCTAGAGGGAGATCATAGCACTAAGTTTTGCAAGCAGCTGCTCCCCCATCTCTTCAGAGCCATGCCAGTGGCTAGAGCAAGAAAACAGACACTATATTGGCTACAAATGGCTATGAAGAGGAGGAGGAGCTGCAGCTTGCAGAATTTAGTGCTGTGACCCCCCGGTACACCTCTGTACATATGACTCCTCTCCAGAGAAATGGTAGCACTACAGTGGACTTCTTCACTTTACAACAGATGAAGTACAAGTGATGCATTAACTCATTACATAGAAAACCTATTCCAAGGATAAATGACCTTGGGAAATGCTGAATAAGGGAACTCCTCGGCATGCTTAGAATTTGCTTAAGTACTGCCACCTTCACAAGAGCCTCCTGAAAAAGTTCAGAAAGGCTCTAATCAGGAATAAACAAAAACATATATATTTTGCTTTAAATATGCAAAAGAATGGTCTGAAGTGGTACAATCCAGTCAAAGTTAAGTACTTTTAGGTATTAGTGATTTCACCAGGGAATGAACTTAGCTGGCATTTTTGGCTTAGCCTACTGAGGGTCTCTCTGCAGACTGTACCAGGTGATCACCCCAGTGCAGAAAGCCCACTAAAAGTTTACTTTGAAAAACAGGCACAGATTTCCCACTAAGACAAATGAGGTAGCCAAGAATTTGACTCTGTCTGGATCATGCCCATCTTTTTGAAGCTACCAACTTCTCCAAAAACAATCTATTTTGTTTATAGCCACCGCCAAAATGTCTTGGTAAAATAATCATGCGGTAATAAAATGTCTCTAGTATAAACTCGGTAGTAGAAACCCCAAATAAAGCAACTCTTTAAAAAAAATGAACAGCAATTCACATGGTGTGATCTTAATTCAAAGTTCAGGCCAGATTTTTCTAGCATTGCTTGCAATTACTTTTAAGCTATAATAATAAAAAAAGAGGGGGCCAACATCTGGACAACATTATAAAGTGGATAGCAGAAGACAAAAGAGGAAATGGACCAAAGTGGAATAAATCCTTCATCTGCCCCCACCGCGCCCCCCCCATCTGCTTCTTCCTTCTGCTCTGCTGGCATGGAAGCCCTCGAACCCCTGCAGTGGCCCGTCTATCCCCTCTCACAGGAAGCTCAGGACTTTTTCAAAAGGAAATTCCAGAGCCCTCCACGAGAACCCAGGCGTGTAACCATGTCCTTGTTTTAAAATAAACTTTCCGCGGACTTTCTGCACAAGGGCGATCTTGCAAAGCCGGCGCTTTTCTTCTGGCACTCAGCTCACAGATGTGCTCAGTGAGCCAAGCCAAAAATGCCCTCTCGGTTTACTGACCTAAATGCAACACGCCACACAATAGAGCGAGATCACACGCCAGCCAGGCCAGTACACACAAAAGGAAGCTCACCTCCACGCCGTACATCCTGGATAAAAGCAGGGGGACGGGGACGGGACCCATACACACACGGCAGCAATCCACATCCCGCAGACAGCAATGACAAAAGTTTCTCTTTCATTTTAACAATGTGTAGATTGCACCCGCATCAGGCAGTTCCTCTGAAGATTTGCCGGGGTGGGGTGGGGGGTGTCGAGAGGGTATTTAATTAATCCCTTTCTCTTTTTGCAGTTTCCCTCCCCATTACTTCTAAGGCATGAACCAACCCCTCTCAAGGCTGCAATCCAAACCCTTACTTCAGAGTAAACCTCAAGCCAATCTTCTTTCCAAGCGCACATGCTTCGGATCGGCTTGAAACGTCTACGGCTTTCCAACGCAAGAGTTAAGCACACACTTCCATCGCAATCGGTGGGACTGCAACTCGACCGGTTCGCACTCGTCAGCAAGCAATCGGCAGCAAGAAGAAGTTGAAAATGCGCAGCTCTTGCCGCAACCCCTCGTTGGGGAATGTGTCAGTGTTCTTGACTTTTTTACACCCCAAAGGAGGAACGTGGTCACACTTACAGCGCGATCCGCAAGTTTCCTCGGAAGTAAATCACACCGCGTTCAATGAGGCTTGGTTCCACGTATACATAGGACTGCTGCCTTACCTGTAAGCACTCCTCCGTTGGCCTTACTTTCAAGGAAAGACGCCCAGGATCGGAGCTCCCGACCTACTCAACAGTAACCCCCCGCTCTCCCATCCTGTACTCACCTCCGTGAAGAAGTTGTCCATGGCTGCGACAACTTGAGAGAGCCCCGTCAAGCTAAAGGCGCCTTTTCAGCCAGCAACCATGTGTTGCAAAGGGGGTGATTATTATTCCTCTCGAGGCTGAGGGACTGCAGTTCGTCACGCCCTTTCTTCCCCCGCTGCCATCCCTCGGCCTCCTCCCTCTTTTCTTGCCCTCTCTCCCCTCCGGCCAAGTGGCCACCAGCACATTCATTCAGACGACCAGAGCCTTTTGTCTCTCGCACGGTAGTCCTCAAAGCCGCAGCAAGTGGTGGTTGCACGAGGAATTCCGGTAGCACATGGCGCTTTTTTTTTCCCTCCTCGCCTCGCAAGCGCAGAACAAGTCTGGACGGACTTTGTAGCGACAATAAAAATCCAGAGAGGGGACCAGATCCGGCTGGAAAGAGGAGGACGAGCACGCCGCGATTCTCCCCAGCAGCGGACTGGAGACGCTTCTGTGCAGCTCCTGAAAAGGTCTTGCTCGGGGAGCAGGCGCGCGCCAACGGCCACGCGCGCGCACCTATCACATCGAGCGCCACTTTACTTCGCTTTCCCTGCTGCTGCGGCTGCTCAAGGGCCCTCTCGGGTCACGGCGGAGGCCCCTGAGATTAGCAAATCTCCGCCCCGGAGGACGAACGTTTTCAGCCAATCCCAGCGGAGCGCCTCTTTGGAATCTCGAGCCAGGAAGCGCACGAGCTGCCTTTTGACTGCAGCGGGCAGGACGCGGCTCGGGTTCAGAAGGCGCTCGTGCCGCCGTGGTTGCTGGAACGCTTTCTGCAGGCGTCCGCTTGCGAGCAGACTGCGGACTCTTCCCCTTCGCGCGCCCCCCGCCGCGCACCTCTACCTGCCAGTCTCCCTACCGCCTTAGGAGAACGAACGTAAAGGGCTTGGAGGAGATGCATTCATACGGAACAGGGGAGGGGACGAAAGGAGGAAGCGTTCCACTTCCTTCAGCCTCTAGATCCCGTTTGGATTACTGTGTTTCCTTCTCAGCGGAGGGAGGCTGGCCAAGAAGGCAGCAGACCAACATCACTTGGGTCGATTTCATCACGTGACGCTTAAAGGGCTTTTGCGCCTCGCTCTCTGGCCAGGGTTGGGGACAGTGAGGGTACTGTCCAGTTTAGAGCGCTGCTTGGATAGGAGTTCTGTGGGGAAACTGCCTTTTTAACTGGTATGGGGACATGATGACCGTCGCCATTTCAGGAACAAGAGTTTTAAACAATGGCAGCTGTTTTTGCCCCTCCTGGTGCATGACAGAAATATTCCTGCCTTGAGCAGGTTGACCTCTAGTATAGCGCTTTGCAGGGCCGGCCTTAAGCCAGTGTGAGCAATGTTATCACATTGGGCCCATACTTTGGAGCCCGTGCACCAGCCAGTGAGCATATCGCCTGTTGTTGCTGCTGAGATCTCTGTGGGTCCAGCAGAGCAGCTTTGCCTTGGGCCCTCCCATCTGCCTCAGCACTACCCAAAATGGGCCTCCTGGAAGCAGTCAGCGGTGATGTCATCATGTCACCAACTATTTCCAGGTGCCGTGCATTGCTTGCAAGTGCTCTTCTTGGTGAATCATGGGCCTGCAGGAATGCCCTACACTGGACCTCACCAGTCCTGGAGCTGGCTCTGCAACTTGGTTCAGTCAAGAGCTCCTGGGCACAGGGTGAACTTTTCATGATTGTAATCCCCTTATAATGAAGGGAGGGAGAAGCAGAGCGGTATCCCTGTATTCATTCCAGCCAGCTTCTGGCCAACCAAGTCTGATTCAGGCCAGGGCTTCGAGTGCGTTGAACAGAGTTGCGTTGCTTGCTCTGTTGATGTTTATATAGCCTGTAATGTATGTTTATACTGGCTCTGAGGAAGTTGCTTATTTCCAAGGCTACTAACCCACCCTACCCCTCACCGCCAATGCAGCCATGCCACCAGATCACACACTGCTTCCTGGGGGAGGGGGGAGTCCAAAAGGTCTCTTCCAGGTAAAGGATCATTTGTTCCCTTGCTCAGGTGTAAGCCTCCCAATGCCAGGATACCTGAGCCAGCCAGCAATTTTGCTAGCACAAATCCAAGTGGCCCTGTGAAGGCATATTAAGGTTGGGAAGTGGGGTAGGTTATCTACAATGCTGCTGCCACCAATATTGCCCCCTTTTTGACCTTAACACAACCCCCTCTCTGCCCTGGTCTCTGCCCCATTCCCCCCCCATCCTGGCCCCATTCTACCCATTGCTGCCCCCCCACAACAACGTAGTGGTGCTCAAGTTTCTTTGGAGGACCCTGCTGCACATCATGGCTGCTGGCCACTTGGGTGACCGCCTCGCTGTGTGGAATAGCAGGTTGCCTTTGAACTGAATTCTGTGAATTGCAGTCAGGTTTCAGGACGCTCATGTTATTGCAGCAGTTATTAGGGAGTTAACAGTAAACACTGGATGAGTAGTTTACACAAGGTGCTAGTTCAGACCACTCATGGAAATAATACCCTGACTTGTTATTTCTACAATTTCTGTACTACTCTTCTGTAGAAAGATACTCAGGGTGCAGTCCAAACCTGGAGTTAGGCCGGCACAGTTAGACCAGCAAGGTTTGGCCGGCACAAGAGCCACTGTAAAGTGCGTTTGGACCTCTCTCTGACTCCAAAAGTGGTCCAAACATACTTTACAGTGTCCCTTGTGCCGGCCAAACTTTGCTGGCCTAACTGTGCCAGCCTAACTCCAGGTTAGGATTGCGTTCTCAAGGTGGTGAATTATTATAGCATTAATAAGGAATAATAATTTAAATTCTAATTACAACATATCATAAACATATAAGCAATACAGCAATTTGGTGTTGCATGCATGTATTGTGGGGTTTTGTCCACAGGCACCTAGTTAACCAGATTCAGCTTTTGAATTTTTAAGAACCATTTTTGCATGCAATCTCAAGCAAAGTATTAACAGAAGCTTTTTATGGCATGTAGGTTCAATAAAACCAAAGGTTCCTGTGGTGATTTTGTCCAGCTATACATAAACTCTTAAAAAAACCAGATGAAATTTTGAGGAGCTAAGTAGATATTATACAGAATGGGCGGCCCAATCCTAATATGCTGATGCAGTCAGGCCACATAGCCTGAACGCCATCCAGTGCAGTTTAGGAGCCAGCTGGGGGTCTCTACGGATTAAGGGGCTCTTTCTTCCCTTACCCTGTCAAGCTCCAGCCACCCCTATGGGACTTCTCTATATAGCTGCCGCAAATCTGGGAAGCCTGGGCAGACCAGGACGGGGGTTAATATGCTCCGCCAGTCCCACCTCCTTCTGAGCCCGATCCACCTTCCCCCACCCAAAAACACATCCTTTCATCTCCAAAATGCCCTCCCACCACTCTCTCCATGCACCCACATAGCCCAGTGCAAACGAGCACAGGATCTGAATGCGATGCTGCTTTGCACTAAATGGGCACCGGCTCACAAATAGCCACAAATGTACCTTACAGTTTAGGTTTGCACTGTAAATGCACTTCTAAAATACAGACTTCTGCAGAAAAGTCCTACGTGGTATTACAGTTATAATCATTCTTATACCAGTTTACGAAGTGATTGATTATTTTTATTCTCACAACAGTCCTGGGAAGTAGGAGTAAGAAACAGTGGCATACTCAAGCTTGGCTAATGAGCTTCCCAGAGAGCATCAGGGATTTGTTCCTATTCCCCTTGCATAAAATTGACCACTATAGGCTATAAGACTAGCAGCCAAGTCCTAACCAACTTTCTAGCTCCGATGTAGCCCTGACAATTTTATTTGTTTGTACTCCACCTTTCTCCTCAAAGGGCACCCCAGGAGGTCAATTAAAATACAACAAAGAATACATAAACCATAAAATGCACATAAATAAAAAAAATACATAAAAAACTATAAAATTTACATTAAATGGCGCATACATTTTATTCTGCAATTGCATTCTCTAATTACTCCGAAGGAAAGGCTTACCATACAAAGCCCACTGCCTGCCATTTAAACTATATCCTGGTGGGTGGATTCTGCTATTTTGGGTTCCACGATGTGGCATTGCAAAATCACAAGCAAACTGAATACACTTGGATCAATGTGTTTAAAGAAGGACTGTCACCATTAAATAATGTCTAGTGGAATAATACAGTAATTGCCTTTGTGACTGATTTAATCAATCAATTAATCACTGACATTTAAATACACAATAGAAGAGCCCTACTATATCAAACCATCAAATCCAATATCCTGTTTCACATTATGATCAGCCAAATGTAGCCAGGAAGGCTATGTACAGTTTTTGAAGATAATAGTTCTGCCTTGCTGTTGCAAGGACTTGTGTTCTGTCCAGGAATACAGTCTTTGAACCTGGAGGTTATGTATAGCCATTGTGACAAGTACATAAGAACATAAGAAGAGCACTACTGGATCAGGCCAAAGGCCCATCTAGTCCAGCTTCCTGTATCTCACAGTGGCCCACCAGGTGCCCCAGGGAGGCATGAGACAACAAGATGCTTGCATCCTGTTGCCACTCCCTTGCACCCGGTACTCTGAAGTAGCCTACTACTAATGTAAGGAGGTTGCACAATCCATCATTGCCTATAGCCCATGATGGACTTTTCTTCCAGAAATCCGTCCAATCCCCTCTTAAAGGCATCTAGACCAGAAGCCATCACCACCTCCTGTGGCAAAGAGTTCCACAGATTAACTACCCGCTGGGTGAAAAAGTACTTCCTTTTATCTGTTTTAACTCTCCCAACCCTCAGTTTTAGCGGATGCCCCCTGGTTCTGGTGTTTTGAGAGAGGGAAAAGAACATCCCTCTATCGACTCTATCCCTTCCGTGCATAATTTTGTATGTCATAATTTTGTATGTCTAAGTAACTATTCTTAGGCCTATTGTCCCTGAATTTGTCTTCTCTCCTTTTAGAAGTCATCTGGCAGCCCAATCCTAACCCACACCAGAACAGGCAGGCCAGGTGGCCTGCGCTGTATCCAGCGTGGGTTTGGGGCTTTTATCTGGCAGCAAGTGTTGCCCCTGCCCCCCGTGGGGCTACTTGCTGGTACAAATCCAAGTAGCCTGGATTGGGGCTAACTAGGACAGGGATGGGGGGTTAGGATCCGGCCTAAGTGCCAGACCCATGCCCTTCCCTGGGCTGGTCCACTGCCCCGATTTGCCTCCCCCTGTACCCCCACCCCCGCACCGGCCAAACTCAGCCGGCCTTGCCTGGTGCTGGATCCTGGCGCAAGCAGGTTGGCACATGTCCTCGCACCAGCCTTGCCTGCTCTGGAATGGCGCAGACATGCCTTACTGCACAGTTGCAACACCCCTAGTCCAGTGCAAGGGACATGAGCTGGCCTCTATGCAGGCCAGGATTGCTCCCTAAGTTACTAGCTATCAACAGTGAATCCCACACATACATTTATCCATTGCACGGAGAAGTACAGTGCTATGTGAAGTTATCATAACACTGTCCTAATGTGAATGTAGCCGTAGCACTGTACTCACCAATGTAGAGCCTGCTGCATAACTGACTACAGCTGTCACCATGTAATTTTCAAGGATGATTCAGGTTTCATTTCCAGGTATAAGTCATCCTGACTCATCCTGTTGGGAGTAGCTCATTCCATCCTCTTCTACTGCTGCTATGTAGGAAGAATGATGGCTGTGGTGGTCAATTATGCAGCAGGCTCTGTCAGCCAGCAGCCAATGTGACTGACCTATTTCATCACCTATAATCAGAAGCTTCCCTACTCATAGCCACCAAGTCGTTGCCGCAGCACAAATATTCAATTTTCCATTTATCTGTTCAACACTGGATCTGATGGAGAACTTAGGACCTGTTCAGACTCCTCCAAAGGACTTTTCCAAACTAGCTCCATCCATCCCATGTGACAGGGGACATAAATGAAGATGTCCCACTCCCCTCCCTGGCATGTGTTTGTGTTTTTAATAACTATGTATGAAGAAAACAATTAGTCCAAATTGTCTCCATACACAATGGGATGAGATTTTCCTTTTGTTATCCTCTCTTGATTTGTCTTTTGTTGTTGTTGTTTTGGAATTTTTTAAATTGACAATTTATAATTATTTTGATTACGATGATTTTATTGTGGGTTTTTTCCTTGCACCCTGCCTTGGGTCTTCGGAGAAAAAGGTGGTAATATGGAGTTTTAAAATAAACATATACATGGAATGTAGAAACTACTATTTTCAAAAACAGCCCTTTGGCCTGGCCTATGCATGCAATAGTAGAACCCTGATGTGGAGAATACCGCCTTTGAACATTCCCCTAATAAGTGTCCTGCGAGTCAATGGTTAGCATATGAGTAACGTTTCAAATCAACTTTCTCATTGATGTTTTCCTATACCAGCTATTTTTAACCACTGTGCCACGGCACATTGGTCTGCCACAAAAAGTCTACAGGTGTGCCATGGGAATTTGGTGAAGGGTCATTTATTAGAAGGGCTTTTGGAGGAGTGAGCCCTCCACTGGCAGCATGGTGTGCCTTGTCAATTGTCAAAAAGCTGATGGTGTGCCTTGACATTTAGCACCTTGCTAGTGAGCCATGAGATGAAAAAGGTTGAAGGTATCTGTCCTACACACTCTAAGGGCACAATCCTAAACTGAGTTAGGCTGGCATATGCTAAAAGTTTGGCCAGCACAAGGGCCACCGTAAAATACGTTTGGACCACGCTCAAAGTCAGAGAGGCCAGCACACAGATGTGAGCCATCCTCCCTAACTCCGAGAGTAGTCCAAACATGCTTTATGGTGGCCCTTGTGCTGGCCAAACTTTGCAGGCTTAGCTTATGCCAGCCTAACTCCAGTTTAGGATGGTGCTCTACGTTTTTCCACAAAGAAGTGCATTCAGTGGTGCCGACTTCCTTTTAACATTGGGGTGCCCATGGCCATGCCCCCGACATCAATGTGGCTACGCCCCCTGATGTGACCATGCCCCCCTGTCATTTCCTGAGACCAGGGAGCACGATCGCCATGGCGATCATGTGCCCCAGCCTCAGGAAGGGGTCTGCTGGTTCGACAGCCGCCTCTCCCAAGACCAGGATGTGTGATCACCATGGTGATCACATGCCCTGGCCTCGGGCATGGATGCTCGGGCCACTGATCGGCATGGGTGCTGGCCAGTGGTGTCATCTAAATGATTTAACAACAGGTACTCACTTTTGATTGGCATGTGTTGGGACCCGCCCACCGGAAGTGACATCATAAGCCGGAAGTGAGGTCGTGGCAGGAAATGACATGAAAAAAGCCCTTTTTGAGGCCTCAGACAATTTTAAACTGACCCAACAGTTGCAACAGTATTCCACAGCACCCCCAGAACATGTTAAGGAGGACTGGCATCATGTTAAAGTGACCCAACAGTTCCAAAACCCCAGAGCAGCTCATTTTTCAGTGGCAAGGCAAGGCAAGGCTCCGCTCTCTGCCTTCCTGGCTCTGAGAACGTGCAGGCAACTCAAACGTGCAGGAAATTCAAACATTGCAGGGGGCGGAGTCGATGAGTGGGTGGGTGAATAGGCAGGGCCAGCTGTAATCCTAGAAACCGGTACTCGCGTACCCCTGCGTACCCCCTGCATGACATCACTGGTGCTGGCTGCCAGGGGTGCTGGCTTGAACATGGGTGCTCTGCCCCCATGGAAAAAAACCGTGGGGGCTGAAAAACTCGCAACCCCCCCAGTTGGCGCCCATGAGTGCATTCAAAACCTTGATCTGTTACCTCCAATCCAATGTGGTACAGTCCATTCTACCATATCAGAACTGCAATATATGTAGTTCAGGGGTCAGAATCAACCGTTTCTGTCCTGTTATGAGAGCAGTCTAGCAGACACTAAAGTAGGCCTTGTACAAAACAGCTCAGCGCTGCCCTTTCTATATTTGTGGGCGGATCCCCCTCCATGCTAGGGGGATATAGAGTCAGAACCTTAATAGGAAGCAGGAACCCCTAGGCTGTAGACAGGCTACCAGCATGTTGCATCTATAAAAGGAAGAAACATTACTGCTGCTTGTTAATAAAGAAAACAGAAGGTAATGGGTGGGGTGGGGTTGAAGCATTTTATCTATTGCCCCCCTCTGTATCCACGAGGAGGGGTGCTGGAATGGATCCCTTGCAGATCTGGGGGAATGCTGTACCTAAAGGTCTGTCATCTGGAAGAGGACAAAAGTTTGCACTCTGCTGGCCTAGAGAGCAGGACTAAGAGGAACAAAATATAATGGGCTTAAGCTGCAGAAGGGCAGATTAAAATTGAACAGGAAAAACTTCTCAACTGGAAGATAGGTTAAACATAGAACAGGTTACCAAGGGAAGCTGGAACTTTATTTAAAGTTACCACTTAAATCCCTCTTGGGCTCTTTAAGCAGACTTGGCAGGTGTCTTTTGGAGATGTTCCGAAGAGGATTTTTCTGCTTCAAGCAAGGGGTTGGACTAGATGGTCTTGAAGAATCTATGCATACTATGCCATTTATAGGCAGCCAGTTAATGCTGTTCCTTCACAATACGAGAAACATTGCATTCATTTCATGAAGCCTAACCACTAAGCTAGTGCAGCCCTCCCCACACACACACACATCCCAATACTATTTTGGTTCAGACATTTCAGCGTTTTCATTGAAAACTGTTTTTATTTGACAATCCAAAAATGCTAGCAAAAGTCAAGCTGAACTTGAAGAACAAAGCATCAGATTTCATTTTTTGTTGCTGTTTATGTTCTTTATAGTAAATTTCTGCTTAGCTTGCAGGTCTTACTAGGAAATAGGCCTCACACATCATTAGGACTCCTGCGTATATCTGCTTAGGATCTGGCTAAAAAGTTGAACCAGCTCCAAATAGTCAATATGCAACTGCAAAATAAAGTCTAAATGAACCAAAAACAACAACAAGAAGTTTTTCTTGTTGGGCATGTAGCTATTATGTATGCATGACAAGTGAATCAAAAGCAGAGCTCTTTCATCATGTAGTGCCTTTGGGCTAATGTGGTATAGTGGACATAGTTTTGGGTTTAGATACGGATGATCCAGTTTCATATTCTTGCTATTGGGCTTGCTGGGTGACCGTGGGCAAAATTATTCATCCATATCCTAAACCTGCTTCGATTGCAATGTGTTCATGGTGGACATTCCAAAGCAATGCCCTCTCCTGATGTTGCTCCCCCACAATTCAGTGGCATATTATCTCTGTACATGGAAGTTCCATGTCGCCATCACAACTAATAATTATGGATCAAGTTTTAAATGGATTCCTTTCCTATAGCCAACCAGTCAATTCCTTCCCTGCCATCTACTTATCCACCAAACAGTGAGGAACTGGTTCTCTCTTAAGGCGCAATCCTAACCTGGAGTTAGGCAGGCACAGTTAGGCCAGCAAAATTTGGCCTGCACGAGGGACACCGTAAAGTATGTTTGGACCACTCTTAGAGTCAGGGAGGATGGCGCACGTCTGTGTGCTGGCCTGTGTCGGCTTTACTCCAGGTTAGGATTGCGCCTTAAAAGAGAATGGCCTAACTCTAGGTTAGAATTGCACCCTTAGTGTCCTCCCATTTATTGCTTGCATTTTTCAGACAATTAAAAACACTTACTTCTTTTTGGCACTTTCAGTTTCACTCCCACAACTCCAGAGACTGAAAATAGATGGCTCCAGAGACTGAACATTTTGAGAACTGCTGCCTTAGTATGCCACACTCATACTTGGGTATACTGAAAATCAGATCCCTAGCTTCTAGATATACTTCACCAGATTTATTCCTCAAACAGAATTCCTAAATCTTTATCCCTCCCCCTCAACACACACACACACTATTTAATATTGTAGGCTTTTCTTTTGGATGGTACGTCATTGTGATTAAACTGATAATACTGAGCTCACATGTTTGTATTTTTAAAAAAGGCTTTTGTCCCTATAAATTTTATAATGAGTTGGCTTAGAAAAACAATCAACGTGTCCCATGCTCTTCTCAACCTCTGTCTTTTGAAAACTATTTATTCTCCTTCCAGGGCCTGAATAGCAGTACCAATCTGGCAGCAACTATTAAATGCATTACATGATCAGCTTTCCTTATTGGAACCAACCCTCTTGCTATACCCAGTAAAGAAAGTTTGGTTGAAAATGGAATATTATTGAGATAATCCTCTTAACAGTGTGGTATGCAAATGGACAGGCCCCAAACATATGGAAGTAAATTTCCTTGGTTAAATTGTATTTCAGCAGGTATCTGAAGGAAAACCCACAGGGTAAGAGACCAAAATGAGGGGGCCAGGCTTATTCTGCTGAGAAGTTTAGCCTCTCAAGTCCATCAAGCAGTACCCCAGTGATATAAGCCAGTAGTGTTCCCACAGGGGGACACACTAAGTTTTGCAGGAGCCTGAGCTCCCGTGTAATGTGGTCCCTCGCCTCCAGAGGCATTTGCGGTTCAGAGAACAAAGCTTCAGAGCCAGCTCTGGGAGCCACAAATGGCTCTGGAGGCACGGGATGGCTCTGGAGCACTTTACATAGGAGCTCAGGCTCCTGCAAAACTTAGCGTTTCACACACACCCATATTAACGTCACTGATACAACCACAGCCAGGCTCTCCTTCATGATCAGGCACCATTCTCTATCCCCTGCATCTCAATGGCTCAGACTTAAATGGATTTCTGGAGGCATCTAGAACAAGGTGGTTTTTTACATTCATAATAGAGCAGAAATGGTCATATTCAAGTCATCCAAGTCATTGTCAGAACTGTAGGAGTTACAAATTAAATCCAGCACAGAGACTCCAGAGCCAGGCCAGAGCTCATTAATTCTCCTCCACAGACTTACACCTGGAAGATTGCAGCTTTCCAGACAGCCCACACAGTGATGAAAAACAAGAGGGGGAGGCTTGTGAGGAAGAAGGGATCTGACCTGGCTTTCTTCCACCCCTTTTTGTACGCAGAGATATTTCCTTTTCAAAAGGGGCATTTAGTTTTGTTAATCAGAACCTGTAGTCTGAAGTGATACAACGTAGAAACAGGATTTCCTCTTCATCCATTCAGTATATGATTTAGGGCGCAATCCTAACCAACTTTCCAGTGCCATCCTAACCAACTTTCCAGTGCCAGGGTAAGGGCACTGCAGCTCCAAAGTAAAGGAATAAACGTTTCCCTACCTTGAGGAGGCCTCCACGACTACCATTCCACTGCAAGATGCAACACATGCCCCCCACTGGCTCAGCTATGTCGGTGCTGGAAAGCTGGTTAGGATTGGGCCCTCAGGCTGCAATCCTATACACACTGTTCCCTGGGAGTAAGCTCTGCTGAACACAATGGAAATTACGTTTGAGTAAGCACATACAGGATCATGGGCACAGTCCTATCTGGCAGATGGACTGGTGCTGACTCAGGAGTGTCGCAAACTCCAGAGCAGGCTAGGCTGGCGTGAGGATGCATCCCAGCCAGCCTGTGCCAGGACCCAGCACCAGGAAAGCCTGGCTGAGTTCGGCTGGCGTGGGGGGCTGGGGCGGGCGGGGAGGCAGATCAGGGGAAGGCGGACCCGTGGGTGGCCCTGCCTGGGGAAGGGGGTGGAGCGAGGATCTGGCACTTAGGCCGAATCCTAACCCATGGCCCCTACCCGGCCGGCCCTACACGGGCTGCTCAGAGTTGCACTAGCCCTATTGGGGCTGCTGGCATGGGGTAAGGGGAAAATATCCCCTTACCCCGAGAGGGTGTCCAACTGCCTTCTAACATCTTCAGCAGCCGGCCGGCCTGTTCTAGCACAGGGTTAGGGTTTGGCTGCTTGTCTTTGGTAGTGTAAATAAGGCTCCAGTTAGTGCAATATGGAATAGCTCTGAATTCTCAAATATATTGCCCAAAGGGGACAAAATATCTTATACAGTGGGAGAAGTAGATGAACTGCATATGTGCACTGAGAAATCAAGGCAGTCTCTCTCAACCTACCTACCTTGCAGAGTTGTGTAGAGAAATTTGATTTGTTTCTTTGCACGCTGTAAATACATTTGTAATGCTAATTGATCATCTGTTTATTTGGCACAGGAGCTCCTGGAAACCCCATTGGTCCTGTCTTTGTGCTCTCTCCGTATGTTTCAGTCTGTAGATTCGGTTCCAACGACTTTCCACAGTTCTCTGTCTTGCTCAAACCTTTTCAAGCCAGCATACATCTCCATCCATTTCTTTTGTTTTATATAGCTACATTTATACTTACAACTCTTCTGCCTTCTAATTTCACTTCAGCCATATCCCAAATTAGTTTGCCACTTCTTAGAATTGGTAGCAAGCTCAGGGCAGACAAAAGAAAGTGCTTTCAGACAGTGCATAATTAACTTATGGAATTCATTACCACAAGATACGACCACTAGAGGTTATTTTTAGAAAGGTTTATCCAGATTCATAAAAGCAGAGATCAGTCAATGATAACCAGCCATGTCAATTAAATAGAACCTCCATATCCAGAGGCAATGTACCTTTACATACCAGGTGCTAGGCACAAGCAAGAGGGAAAGTTTATAATGTTTATGCCCTGCTTGATCGCTGTTTGAAAGAAGAATGCTCAGCTGGTAGGCTTGGTTCTGATATATCAGGGCTCATTTTATGTTCTATCATATTATCTTTCATTTAAAGGCCAAAATATTTATGGTTCTCTGGTGGGTGTTGATAGAAAATAGTGCAAATGTTGAGGCACTGTCTGGAAAACGATTGCTTGCTTGACGTATTTCCTATCCTTCCCTCTATTGGCTTCTGGTAATGTTCCTCCCATCCATACATCCGCATTGCTTCTCATATGCCCAGGGTGCAATCTTAACCAACTTGCCAGCACCAGGGTAAGGGCAATGTGGCTTCAAGGCAACAAATATATCCTTAGCCTGAGGAGGCCTCCATGACTCCTTCTTCTCTGCAGGGTGCAGAACATGCCCCATTGGTATGTCAGTTCTGGAAAGTTGGTTAGAATTGCACCCCCAATCTTGCCTTCATGCCACAACAATGTTCCTTGCCAAATAAGTAAAATACTGCACAAGAAACATCACTTCAGAAATGACATTGAGGCAACCAATCATTAAGAATCCCACATGTAGAATTATGTGTTTGAGTGTCACATTTCTCTCTTTTCAGTGTTGTGTTTACCGATCTTGTAGTGTTGTTTAAAGTCTTATACACACTAACTTTACTGTGTAATGAAGAAAATATGTGTTGCTACATTGCTCTCCTTTTATATGCTTCTTTTGTGCGGCTTTTTCTACTTTATCAGCCATCACGTTGTCTTTTTTTAAAATGTATGGTTCCAATGTATTTCTGTTCTGTTTTCTCCTTTGAGGGTTTGTTTATACAGCAAGTTGTAATTTGGGGTTTTCTGAATTCAGCAAAAACCAAAATGTTGAGAACAAATAGTATACCTTTATGAAAAAAAGAAACACAATCCACATATATTTTATGTTCTCATACGCTATATTTTGAATGTAGAATTTGAATGTTCTTGAATATAGAATTTGAATGTAGAATTTGAATGTTCTTGGCATATATTTTACCCTGGAATAAAAAACAAATAAAAACAAAAACAATTACAACAGGTGCAACAGCCTTCTTCCGTGGTCTTACACTTGAAGAGCTGCTTGTAATGGGATAGGTGCAAGAACAAAGCAACAAACCAGCTGGGAGGCAGACAGAAGAGACTGACCTGGCAAAGAAGTAATAATGATGAAAGAAGGGGAGAGAATAGCACAGTCCAGAGTTCAACCTCCCATACTTTGACATCATCGCTCTTTAGCATTTGGGTGTGAGTCAGAAGTAAGCAGGTGATTTCTATAGAGCTTGCTTCTACACAAGTTCACTTAAGGTGGCCGGCACAGAAATAATAATACTCAACATCTGTGTAGCACTTCTGAGTGCCCAAAACACTTTGCATATACAGGCATGCTCCAGTATTGGCGGAATGGGGTTGTGCTGATGCTGCACGCTTAGCACTGATGCAGGGGCGCCAATCAGCATCCCCGCGTTGGCACTAAGGCAACGGGACTGGCACTGCAGGCGCAAGGGAAGCGCCGTGATGGGGAGGCATGGGGATTGGGCGAGGGAGGGAGAATGTGGGCAGGGGGAAGGCAGGACGTGGGCAGGCTTGGGAAGCAGCCATACGGCCACATCCTAAGCCTGTTCAAGAGGCCGTGCGGCCAATTTGGGCCGTGCAGCCTCCTCGGATCCGCGCCCATTCTTTAGTGGGCGCAGATCCGAAGAGTGCATAGAGGAGGCTGGAGCCTCCCCTATGGCAAGGGAGCACACGCTCCCTTGCCGTGGGAGGCTCCAGCCTCCCCACACCCAGCGTTGGATTTGGCGCTGGCTGCCCGGCCGTGCCATTTCAGCACTGGGTAGGATTGCGCCCTGAAAGGGAGTTATTTGCCAAGGGCCATCTAGTGAATTTGTGACCATGATGACCCCTGCTAACTGGGCAAGAGGCACTTTTTCAAGTGGTGTCCTCTTATATTTAGCAGGTGGAGAGTAACAGTCCCTCTTCACCCCTGCACAGTGTGTTTTCTAGTGGCTGTTGCTGGTGGTGGTTTGCATTTTTTTTTTTTTAGATTATGAGCCCTTTTGGGACAGGGAGCCATTTAACTTTATTATTATTATTATTATTATTATTATTATTATTATTATTATTATTATTATTATTATTATTATTTGCCTGTAAACCGCGTTGTGAACTTTATGTTGAAAAGCGGTATATAAATTCTATTGATTGATTGATTGATTGATTGATTGATTGATATGAACCAGTGAATCCTGATTCATAGCTCAGTCCTATGGGGGGGCACTAACTTTGCAATCCTACTGTCCATGCAGCGTGCTTAGTGCTGACGACTGGCGCTGCTGGCAGCACCGGCCCTGTAGCGCCCACACAGCACCTCCCTTGCGTCGGCCAAAGCTGGCTGGCACGAGGGAGGCGCCATGACAGTGTGCCTTGGGGATTGGCGGGAGGAGGGCGGAATGTAGGAGGGTCATAAGGCTGAATCCTAGGCCCGTTGAAGAGGCCGCACGGCCCCGATTCAGGCCATGCGGTCTCCTCAGATCTGCGCCCATTCTTTAGTGGGCACAGATCCAAGGAGCACTTAGGAGAGGCTGGATCCTCCCCTACGGTAAGGGAGCGCACACTCCAGCCTCCCCCCACCCAGCATTGGATATAGTGCTGGCTGGCCAGCCTTGCCGTTCCAGCGCTGGGTATGATTGCGCCCTAAGTGGTGGTGGAGCCTAAGCCATTGTGTAATATGGCCTCTCTCCCCCACCTCCAGAGCTTGAGTCAGCTCTCCAAGCAGCAAATCGCATTGGAGGCAAGGGGGAGGGGCCACGTTACACAGGAGCTCAGGCTCCTACAACACTTAGAGTCCCGTCCCCCGTAGGAATGCCACTGGCTCAGTTTCCTAGTACTATGCTACTGAGATAGACTTGCCGTCTACCAACCAAATAAATGAAAGTATTTGGATTTACCCTCGTATAATACATCTGGAAAGTGGGCAGTCAATCCTCTTTTTCCTTCCCAACAGCCTTTAGGAAGGAAGGCAGCTCTTAAGGTATGCCATCTGTTCACCAACATCTAGAAATGTGTTCACTCACATGAAATCTTCTCACTAAAGCCAGGCTAATCTAAACCTTGGACCTTCATCCTGTTCAAAGTTCTGCCGCATTCATTTACTAGACAGGTGGTCTAATTAGAGAAAGCCAGCATGGCCTTGGTAAAAGAAAAAGAAAGCGATCACAGGCAGTGGTGTCATTCAAATGATTTAGGAACAGGAACTCACTTTTGATTGGCACTTGTTGGGAACCCGGAACCAGCAACGGAGCCCGTTAGGATCCAGAACGCCCGTTCTGGTCCGTTCCCCCTGAATGACATCACTGATCACAGGGCATAGGAACAGAAATCACAATGGAATAGAGGGTTAGACTTAGACACAGTCAACTCATCTTTCTCTCTGGAATACCATTACATGACAGAATTCAGCTGTAGCATGATTCTCAGCAAAAGATACTAGTGTGCTGTGGGAATACAATAATATTTCCTATAGCAGTACTTCTGCTATTGCTGATTTGTTACAGTGCTCTTCATTTGTTTCATCGGTGTAGTTGATGGCTATTCTAACCAATGGGAGTAGAGTATTCTGATCCTATCAGTTCCTATTTCCTGCCTATTCAATTAATAATGTATTCTATTGTGCTGTTTCGCACATCACTCAAGTTATTGGAATGGCGCCATTAGTGTAAATCAAAATACTCTGGTCTTAATTAAACTCTATTTAAGTGTTACAAACTCTCCTTAAGATTCAGGGGAAACACTTTGACTAGTGCCATCAAAATAACAAAATGCTTATCTCACTTCAGTTTGTCGCTTATCATTCATTACTGTTTATGAAATAATAGTACAGGCTGATTATCCAGACAGCTTTGGACGGGAAGGTGTCTGGATTTAGGATTTTTCTGGATTTTAGATTAATTGCATCAATATAATGAGAAATGCTTCCTCTTGCTCTTTTTACTTTTCTCATTTGGGTGGCCGCTGGCCTCTTTGATATTTTTCAACAAAGACTGTATTGTTAACTGACTGACACACCACTGACACAAGACTGACACACCACAGAGCACAGCATAGAACTTACAGCCTGTACACGGGAATGAACACAAGACCTTTTTTCTATAAAAGCCTTGGACTAAGAAGTCTGGATCTCGGAATAATCTGGATTTTGGATGTCCAGATAAGGGATCATCTACCTGTAGAAGTAACGATAGTGATAGTAACAACAACAACAACAACAAATTGACATGAAATAGAATGTTATTCATTTATTCATTTGCTAATTTCAATAAGTTTAAGCATGCCTAACAGTGCTGGCAGTTATATTTGGTTGTCTTTGGCCAAGATGATATCAATTGGACAAAGACACTTGAGGTTGCTACACACTTGTGCTAGTATGTTCTACAGTTAATGGCACTGGTATTCTAGCCAATATCTAATCTGTCTAATTTCCTTCCTTCTGACACATTTTCCTTCCAGATTATTAACAGGATATATTGTTTCATACTTCCTGTTCTGTTTCTGTCCACCACTAAAATTATAAACGCCAAAGGCAATTGCATTTGAGTTCTGCATGAATAAATTGTGATTGTAAAGCCTTTGGGGGAAGAAATATGTAACTCGCATGTGAAATAAAATTTTAAATCATGCAATGAAAAGAATTTTGTAACAAGTAAAATTGAAAGTATCACACAGACTGGTTTCATAATACTTTTTTTCCAGACCTACAACCAATTGTGGGGATACTTAAATGCAATGCTTAACCTACTGGGGACAAGTGTTCGAGCAAACTGGCCCCTTCTGTTTTTGTAGTAGCCTCTTTAGATATTCTTTTAGGAGCCTACAAGGGGCCATGACTGATCGAAAGCAGGGAAGACTCAGTGGATGGGGCTAGCAGATGGATTGACGGCCCAGTCCTATCCTCAGATGGCCTGTAGCATATAATGGCATGGCTTCTGCTGCATGCTATGGGCCAAAGAGGGACCAAGATAACGGCAGAAAGATAAGTAAAGAACTTTTACTAACCGAGAGCCCGCTCCTAATGGCCCTATCGCCGGGAGTACGTGTGCACTGCAAGCTAAAAGTGTCACGACCATGCCATAAAGCATGTTCGTGACACTCGGAGAGAGGGGAGTGCTGGTGCTGGGCTGGCGCTAATGTGCACCCAGACTCAATCAATCAATCAATCAATCAATCAATCAATCAATCATATTTATATACCACTTTTCAACGTAAAGTTCACAAAGTGGTTTACAGGCTAATAATAATAATAAAGTTAAATGGTTCCCTGTCCCAAAAGGGCTCACAATCTAAAAAAAATGCAGAACACCACCAGCAACAGCCACTAGAAAAGACACCGCGCAGGGGTGAAGAGGGACAATTACTCTCCCCCTGCTAAATATAAGAGGAACACCACTTGAAAAAGTGCCTCAGCATCAACTGGACATGCCACTGGCACTCCAGCAACAACAGTGTATGGTGAGTGTTGTTAGGGTGGGGGAAGAGGTTGGAAGGGGGAGGAACTGGGCAGGGGACAGGAGGGGCAGGCCTCTGGGGGTGGGTGGAACCGCCCACCTTGGGCCAGGCCGCCTGACGGGGCTGCTTGAGTTACCATTAGTCCCATTGACTATTGGGGCTTTCCCTGGGGGAAGGGGACAAACAAACCCCAGCAGCTGCCACAGATCCTGTGGGATACAATGGTAACCATTTGTGGGATGCCAGAGGAAGTCATGCAGTTTAGGATTGGGCTGCCCTTCTGGCCTGTCATGGTTCCCAATGGGCCTACTCAGATCTGTGCCAGCTCTTTGGCTGATGTAAGTCTGAGTAGGCCCAAGGGATGTATTGAGGCCTGGAAGGGGGAATTGGGTATTGACACTATCACTGTAACTTGACACTACCACTGTAACTAGACACTATTGGGTATTGACACTACCACTGCAATGTATTGGCCCAGGGAGTGGGGCAGGCCTGAGATCCCTGGGCTGCACAGCCCCAATTCAGGCCAAGCAGCTTCCTGTGCCCGCGGTTTCATGGGCGCAGATCCAAAGAAGCCATTGGGGAGGCAGGAGCCTCCCATGGTATAAGGGCACAAATGTGCCCTTGCACCTGGGAAACTCCTGCGTGCTCCAATGCTGCATTGGATGCAGCACAGTACAGGCCCACTGAACTGCCTGCTTCAGCGCAGTTTAGGATTGCGCTGTATATCTTTAGCATAACTAAGTCACTAACTAAGCATAACTAAGTCATCTTTAGCATAACTAACAATTCACCCTGTGTTCATTTTAGCTCAGAACTGCTCCCACGATATAATATCCAAATCATTTCTATTCAACTGACTCAGGTCACAGTCCTAAACTGAGTTAGGCCGGCATAAACTAAGCCAGTAAAGTTTAGCTAGCACAAGGGACACACAGACGTTAGCCATCCTCCCTGACTCCGAGAGTGGTCCAAAAACGCTTTATGGTGGTCCTTGTGCTGGCCAAACTTTGCTGGCTTAGTTTATGCCAGCCTAACTCCAGTTTAGGATTGTGCTCTCACAGTCTACATTCACACATTCACTGCACCTTTTTTGAATATGCTTGTTTGCTTTTATGATAATGATAGTTCACTAACTGATGGGTGGAGAGGCTCAATGTTAGGCTGCTTGGTGCTGATAATTTTCATAAGCCCAGTTCTGATTTCAGCTTCTCCTGGTCTCCGGGGATGTTGTAAATGCTGAAGGAGGAAAAGAAAAATAATACAATATAGTGTAAGTCACAGTTTCCCTCTTGCTTATGTAATTCACTACTTGCCTAAAGACCATAAGGAGCCCACCATAAGGAACACACACTTTGGCCCAAGGGTTTTTCCTTTCCTTTTTGAAATTGTGTGCTGTGATAGGAAACTACATCAGGAGGTGGGAGGGACTTTAGAACTATGCCCATGGTGCAGTTCTGCCTCCAAACCATGTGCCCCCTCACATAATTTTTACAGGAGGAAAAAAATTCCATATACAAAAAAACACTTGATTTCCTATGTTTGTTTAAGAACAAAACTCCTATCCTGGAATTTTTTAATGATCTGTTCTGGAACCTCAAACTCCTTGCACAGCTTTCCTTTTCTTTATAGTTTCCATTTAACCACACACACAGTCCAGTGAATTCATAAATCTGTTTCGATGAAATCTGAGGTTCATAAAAACCTCAGTTCTACCAGAACACAAATCAACACAAGAATTAAACCTGTAAACTGACATCTAGTTTCCTTGCACCTGAAGTTAACCACAGGAATATTTCGGCCAAGAGAATAATTTTAAGTGTAAAATTATTTAGTGTAATGTCTGAAATTATTAGCATCAAAAATGAATACAGGGTTTTTTTTTGTTTCCCAGAAAGCCCAGACTGACAGCCCAATCCTAATTAGCACTGGCACAGCCAGGCCGCATAGCCTGTGCTGTATCCAGTTCTAGCTGGGACCTGCATGATGGTCTCATCGGGGTAAGGGGATATTTTTCTTTCTCCTAAGGGGCTACTTGGATCTCCACCAGCTATTTAGCTAGCAGAAGTCTAAGCTGCCCCAGATAGGGATGCCTGGCTCGGGAAAGCAGTTAGGATATGGCAGAGGCCCCACCACCTCATGGGTCAAATCCGACCCCTATTCTGCCTTACTACTGCCCATGAAGTGCTTGTTGCAAGGAAAACGGCACTCTTCGGAGACCTGCAGAGGAGGTTGTGTGTCCCACAGGAAACATTACAACCCCTGGGTATTCTGTGGCACCGCAATCGCAGCAGCACCGTTGGAACACTCCTGCAGCCCCAGACCCCGCCCCCACAAGCAGTCAGTGTGTCCAAGTAGGACTCTGGGAACTGCTGTCCTGGCACTTATAGCCTGAGTTCATCATACACAAGGTCCTCTGAGAATGCCTGGTCACCAGCAGTCCTTTTCAGACCAATTTTGGACGTGGGATGTATTCAGTTGAAAATAAAATGGGATAATAATCAGCAAGAAGCACAACAAAGCACAATAAAGTAGAATCCCTCAGCCAAACAGGAGGCTGGAGGAGGATTCTGAACAGAAAAATGGCACAAGGGAAGAATTAAACACATTCCCGCCTTCCACTGCTCTGGATAAATTGGCATCTCCCTGTAACTGCATCATCATCATCATCATCATCATCTTGGATCTCTTGTGCAAAGTGTAGTTTGAATGCAGCTTTTTCATTTTAGTTGTTCCATTGTTTGAAAGCAATTCTCATATATTCAGTCACCTTAACTAGGAACCTATAATAGGCAAGCACTGATTTACGATTGTTGTCATTCTGAGGCCATGTGCAAATAAACATAAGGCTAATTGCTGGAATGTTTCAAAGGGCGATCCAGCAATAACAAAGCTAGTGCTACAAAAAATTTTATTGGGAAGACTTAGGAAAACAGAAAAACATCTACATGTTTAAAAAAAACGTATCTAAGAATCAGGGGCGAAAGTCTACTGAGGAGCAGTAACCAAATTTAGAACAGCAGATATGCTTATAGATAAACAGCATAGTGTCTTCTTATGATGCAAATTGCGGGTTTTTCCCCATTTCTTGCCTGTTTTCCAATACTTTGCCTTCTTCTAGGCATCAGCCCCCAAGGCTGTGGGCAGCCCAATCTTGAGCTTCCTGGGTTCCGTAAGAGCAGCTGTAGCGAAGTGGCTATTTTTGCATCCTGTGTCCAGCCATTTGTCCCCTTCCCCCAAGGAATGCTGCAGGCCCCGCAGTGGGTCTCATTGAGTGTCTATCAGCATTTTTGCCAGTGGAGACTTAAGCAGCCTCATGCTAGGCTGCCAGCCCAACATGAGGGTTGAGGATTCTGCAGTGGAAGTTTCCACTGCCAAGTTTCACCCCTGCCCACCTGCCCCTGATCGCGAAAGGCCTTACTGTTAGAGTGCCATCAGTCCGCACTGCCTATGCTGCAGCACAGCGCCTTCTCTCCAGGTGTTGCAAACGTGCTTTACAGCATGTTTACAACACCCAGAGCCTACTGCTGGCAAGGAGGGCTTTAGGATAGGGTCCTAAAATCCCTCATCTCATTAAAACTGCCACTGAGTCATTCTGAAGCAATGGCCATCAACCCAGCGAGCTGCCCTTTATTGAGACATCTTCCCCTTCTGCTTAGGGCACAATTCTAACCTGGAGCCAGGCCAACACAGTTAGGCCAACAAAGTTTGGCTGGCACGGGGGCCACTGTAAAGCACGTTTGGACCACTCTTGGAGTCAGGGGGGATGGTGCATGTCTGTGTGCTGGCTGCTCTGATTGAGAGAGTGGTCAAAGCATACTTTACGATGTCCTTTGTGCCAGCCAAACTTTGCTGGCCTAATTGTGCCAGCCTAACTCCAGGTTAGGATTGCGCCCAGTGGTGTCATTCAAATGATTTAGGGACAGGAACTCACTTTTGATTGGCACTTGTCGGGAACCCGGAACCAGCCATGGAGCCCATCAGGATCCGGAACACCCGTTCTGGTCCGTTCCCCCTGAATGACATCACTGCTTGCGCCCTTAATTGATAAAGAATTTGAGCCAGCTCATTGGACCATGAAGCCTACCTGATATCCAAGAGTAGGATTATTCAGAAACGCAGGGAATCCCCAAATGACCAATCCCCCAGTTAGAGCAGGGTAGTGCTAACTGGCTATTTAGGAAGGGGGCACACACGCCCTTGTTGCGTATTGCCCTTGTGTGTCATTGGAAGCAGCTGCTGTTTTGTGAAAAATGCAATTTTTACCATGCCATACACATGGGGGGACGACTGACTGTAGCCATATGACTCTTAAGGTCTTTTCTTCCAAAGTGAGGTGGTGGAGTGCTTAGTAAAAAAAATAAAATCCTACATATACCTTTTCAGGAACAAGGCTATGCTACAGCCCTTATCCTTATCTGTGTGCTCTTAGTGTTTTATACAGGGAAGTCATTCAGACATGGATCTTCACCTACAGGGGTTCAATAACATTTTATGCATTTCTTTACTTTAAAAATTCATGCCTTGCTTTCCCCCTCCAGTAGTTCAAACATGACCAAACA
This sequence comes from Lerista edwardsae, assembly GCA_029204185.1. Lineage (NCBI taxonomy): Eukaryota > Metazoa > Chordata > Lepidosauria > Squamata > Scincidae > Lerista > Lerista edwardsae. The sequence goes on from JAJKFI010000037.1 coordinate 10,553,183, forward strand.
ATAGGAGCTATCTAACATTAAAACCATGTTAAAAATCAGAAAAGACCATTGCTAAGACAGCAGTACACATCCAAAAAAGTACAGGAAACACAAATTTATGGAAGATAAGACAATAAAGGCTACAGTCATAATGCCGCATAATATGACAGCAGTCCCCACATTAATCAGATCAGGATCATTCAGGTGGTCTTGCATTCTCCTTTGCTTGAGCTGAGTCATACAGCGCAATCCTAACTTGGAGTTAGACCAGCACAGGCCAGCAAAGTTTGGCTGGCACAAGGGCCACTGTAAAGTGCGTTTGGACCACTCTCAGAGTCAGGGAGGATGGTGCACATCTGTGTACCAATCTCTGAATCCAAGAGTGGTCCATACATTCTATACAGTGTCCCTTGTGCCGAGCAAACACTGCTGGCCTAACTGTGCTGGCCTAACTCCAGGTTAGGATTGCGCTCATTGTCACCTACTTGCAAGTAAATGCCTATGTGTGGCTCAGTTTCATTTTCTGTAGGGCTCAGTACAATTTCCTTGTTTGCTTGGAAGGGGGGAACTTCATTCTTGAGAGTTTGTTGGGGCCTGCATTCATTGGATTGGGACCATTCTGGTGGTGTTGCATTCCTCTCAGCCTGCCCTTCAAAATGGACCCAGGCACAGTCATGAGCAACAATGCATGTGCTGCTTGTTTCAGTTTCCAAAGGATTCAATACATTTCCCTTATTAGCTATCAGCTAGGCAGTTTCACAACCCATCAAATTCAGGTTGCCACCCACTGGTTGGTCATGCCCCACAGTTTGGGAACTGCTGCTCTCTGCTGCTTCTAGGCCTGGGGGCAAAATGTCTCTGTATACCCTATATACCATTGCAGGGGAGCAATAGCGGCAAAGAAATACCTCTTCCCACTGCTATCTAGTTGCACTGTGGAAAAGAGAGCAATGGACCAGATACACTTTTGACCTGATCCAGTAGGGCTATTCTTGAAAAAACCAAATCTACAAAAAGTGTAATGCTCACCAAAATAAAAAAAAGTAAATGTTGATAGAAGATTGCCAATTAGGGAGCTATTCAAATCTCCTGCAGCAGTGAGTTCCACAAATGATAAGCTGCTTTTCCTCTTCAATATTTGTACTAAAAGAGTAAACCATTAGTGAAATGCTTTAGTTTAGTGTTAAAATGGACAGGTCAACAGAATGCTATCTGTTTAAATGTAGTATATAATATAGTGCAGGATTTAGTGTGTACTTCAACCAGCAAATACAAGTTCAAATGTGTAAAGACCAATCAGATCCTTATTTCATGCCCTGTAGTATGCATGTGGATGAAGCTGAAGGAATACAGTGGATTAGCAGAAGCTAATATGTCACCCCACCTCTTTTCCCTAATCCAGATAAAGCCTGAGACCGTGACTTGGGAAAGCCGTTCATCTTGGATCACAGGGGCCATCTAGAGAATGATTTGATAGTATCCTGCATCCAAGTACATGAACTTTGGTCCACTTATTGGTGAAGTTGTATCACAGTATTAACGGAAAGCTTCGGAGTTTAATTCTAGTTTCACCAGTGATCAGATGTGACTATTTTTATAAATAGAAATATAGTGTGTGGCTTCTTATGATGCTCACTCTGCTTTGTGGCCTTTATTTGATAAATTCATGATATAATATATTAGTTCACCTTTCAAAGGTCAGCTCCTAAATCAATAATTTTTGTTATTTGAATATATGTCATATGAACATTTGTTACTGAATATATGAGAACAGCAGCAGGAAAATAGGCCTAGTAGGTTGATTGTTCATATCTTTTCCTGCTGTGAAGCCGCATTGGGAGCTCCAATATGGGGTAGAAAGGTGGAATATAATTTACTACTACTACTACTATTACTACAATATTGTCAGTGAGCCATACAAGCTCCCTCTGATAGGAGCTCAGTTCTGAGGCAGATGAGCCTGCCCTTGCGTCCAAACAGCTGCACATTGTGCCGCTGCCGCCCCCCCCCCCGGAAGCAACTGGCGGTGGTGTAATGACATTGTCACCACTGAACTACTCATGGGTGCCATACATCACACTTGTGCCAAGTGCTGGTGGGCCTGGGCCCACTGCTGCTTGCTCGCTCGCTCGCTCACTTGCTCGCTCGCTCGCTCAATCAATCAATCAATCAATCAATCAATCAAAGTATTTATATACCGCTTTTCAACACAAAGTTCACAAAGCGGTTTACAGGCAAATAATAATAATAATAATAATAATAATAATAATAATAATAATAATAA
>JAJKFI010000037.1:10555455-10581488 GCA_029204185.1 Lerista edwardsae
AATAATAATAATAATAATAATAATAATAATAATAATAATAATAATAATAATAATAATAATAATAATAATAAAGTGAAATGTCTCCCTGTCCCAAAAGGGCTCACAATCTAAAAAAATACAGAACACCACCAGCAACAGCCACTAGACAAGACACTGCACAGGGGTGAAGAGGGACAATTACTCTCCCCCTGCTAAATATAAGAGGAACACCACTTAAAAAGGTGCCTCTTTCTCAGTTAGCAGGAACCAGTTAGCTCACAACACCCACTGCTCAGCAAGGTAAGGGGAGCTGTGGAGTAGTGGGGGTGTCACACTGAAGGGGGGTGACTTCCACCCCAGGGAGGACTGTTCTGCAATGCCATTGATGTACATTTCCTTTTTATCCCTTTTCCCATTCCTCCCCCTTATTTCTATTTTTTTTCCATTTGTTGCTTTGTATTGTTATTGTATTTTTTCTTAATTATCCACTAATAAAGGGGGAAATAGAAAGGGAAGAACAGAGGATCACTGAGACAGGGCCCATGTGAGGGGTAATTTGTACCCAGGCCCAAGGTCAAAAAGGAGGCCCAGGAGCCAAAGGAGGGCCCCCAGAAATTTCCTGGGATCTTACATTTTCCTATCTCACCCAGACTCACTGCCTGTATGGGATGCTGGGGGTGCTACTGTGACAACGCAGCTGCTGCTGCTGCGCCCACAAGCCATATGCACTGGGCCAAGGAATGTATAGATGGCAGTCCTTAACACAGCATTTGGGAGGAAACTGGCCTGTTACAGTAGCTCTTTGGCTTGTGGATCCACTCAACATGAAGGCATGCATAGGCGCTCAGGGACTCAGCTAGGCTCTGTTTTGTACCCCCTGATAAAATTCCTCTTGGAGGCCCTACACTGAGAGACGCTAGTGGAGAATGGAAAGCAGAGGAAGAAGTTATCTTTGGGGAAACATTGAACAAATAAGGCAGATGACTGAGCACACCTTAGGCATGAAGGAACTCAAGCAGGAAAGGGTGATTATGAATGAGAAGAGACTTTTGGATTTGGCAGAGATATTAATTTGTTGGTGATTTGTTGTGATCTGCCTGAGGATTGGTGGATCACAAGAATACTGTAGATTTGTAAAAACCCCATTGAAAAAATGGTGGTTTAGACTAGCCTGCTCATGTAAGCCGCCTTGGGCATTTGCTTCGGCATGGGAAAGGCGGGGTATAAATTATTCAAATAAATAAATAAATAAAATTTGGAAGAGGGCAGAAAGCAGAAGCCCATCAGGAAAAGGACAGTTTTCCCAGATTAATTATGCATTTTACTTTTAAAGAAATGTCTGCTACACGAAATGAAAAAGATGAGATTGGGTTATGGGTCTCCTCCACTCCGAAAAAGGAATGAAATAGAATTAGACAATAAGTTTACACTGAATGCAGTTATGAGGGGAATGTCTGCTAAATCCCTATTGCGTATGCTATTGTTCCTGTGCTATTAGTGGTTATGATGATACTGACTCACTGGATGACTGATGCACTTGTGGCTGGGAATATTTGTGAACCATTAATCATGGCATCCCTAAATCTGTTCCCTTTTCTCACAGTTTAAGTGTGATGTCGGATAAAACTTAAAAACACTGTGAGGTTTACCTTCTTGGTTTGCTCAGCAAAATTCTTGAGGACGTGAATCTCCACAAAAGTCTGATTTACTGTATCTGCCAGCTCATTTGCAGCCTGAGGTTTGCCAAGGAGAGACATTTAAGAGAAGAAAATCTGGGAATTCAGAGAAAGAATGTATTATGATCTCCAAGAAACTTGAGTTGAATCGGGTGGCCTTCAAGTTGCGGCCGTTGCTGTCTGCCTGAGAATATCAGCCTCAGATGTGCTGAAGAGGAATCACTCCGGTCATTATGTTTAGTGGGAGTGACATTTGCTGGTATGGATTAGTAGAATTCCTTTAATCTTCCAAATCTACACGGGCATATGTGGTCTCTCTTTACACCATTTGTATTTATTTGTACTGTTTTGCTTGTGAAAGTTATACAAATAGGTGTTAGTGGCATTTTCCTGACTGGATTTTTGGGGAACATAAGTTAATCAAAGGAGCCATTCACATCTGTTGTGAAATGGATGCCCTTGCTTAAAAAAAAAAAAGAGCACAGGTTAGAGGGCCATGCAACTGGAATATGTCTGTTTCAATGACCCTGCTGTGCCTGAAGGTCATGGTTGAGAGTGACTGTCTGCAGTGCCTCTTTCTCTTTTACCTTGGGGCTCATGGTTATGACAGCTGTTTAGAATTATGTGCAACTTTCACTCAGGGAGATTATACCCCCTACCCCAACAGATAAGTGTTCTCCTTTTATGGTAATTCCAAGGTCAGTCTGTAATCACCCTGTTTTTGACCATGTATTTGGGAGCCACTGTAATCACATTAATGACCTAGTTTTGAATTGATAACAATCCATCTTTCAAAAGAAATTCATGACATTTAACACATTAAAAGGGAACATGTACAAAGGTAATAGAGATACCATCAAATGTTAATGGGATAAATACCCACTTTTTGACAATTAAATTACAACAAAGGATGGGCAATTTACGCTCAAGTGAATCGAATCTAGCTGGTCATGTTTGGTTCTTTCGTCCACCTTCTCACAACCTTTGCAAAGTCTTCTAAATCTGAGCATGGCTTTGCCTTTGTTCTCCTGTACAGTCATACTTTTCAATTTCTTATAGCATTCTTTGTGGTTACCCGGCATGTAATTAGTCTGTGGAACTCCTTGCCACATGGTGTGATGATGGTATCTGGCCTGGGTGCTTTTAAATTATTTATTTATTTATTTAATTTATTCCCCGCCTTTCTGCCCAAAGGCACTCAAAAGAGGATTGGACAGATTTCCAGAATAAAAATTCATCTAGATGGGCCTTTGGCCTGATCCAGTAGTGGTCTTCTTATGTCCTAGGGTGATTGACAGCCATTCTGATCAATAAGAGCAGTGTGTTCTAGACCAATCAGCATCCATTTTCTGCCTATTTAGGTTGCCTCCAGTAGCACTGTTTCACACAATGCACTACTTGAAAGGAAAGTATCCCCACAATATAGAAGATATTGCTGTGATTGTTTTCATATAGATTGAAAGCAAGAATGGAGTCAGGATGCCAGCCCATAGTGAGTTTTGGACTGTGGGTTTTTCCTTCTCCTTCACTATTCCAAGCTCTCATTTCCAGAGGCGTTTCTACAGGGATGGCAAAGCTCTAAGTTTTGCAAGAAGCCTTACCCTGTCATGTAAATCCCTCCTCTCCCTTGCTGCTGTAGCCAGTAAGCAACGGCAAGATTGGCTAAAACGGTGCAGGAGAGGAGTGATTTCCACTGCAAGGTAAGGCTTCTTGCAAAACTTAGAGCTTTGCCATCCCTGTAGAAACGCCTCTGCTCATTTCCCACTAGTCTCCCCCCGCCCCACAGTTTTCTCTCCATCTTCCTTCTCCATTATCCTCACTCACTTCCTCTTCTTTCTCTCTTCTTTCACTTATTTCCTGCCTCTCCTATTGTATCCTGTCAGAAATAAAAGGGCTGGGGCCAGCTCCTAACAATTCCAAGCTCCTGCGGATGTCAGCTGAGGGCTTGTCAGTGTCTCCTCAATCAGCAGTGCCAGGCAATGATTTCATCACTAGGCAGGAAGGTCAAGGAGCAAGTGGGCTCCAGAGATGGGCAGTGGCAGCTTCCTTTTCTTCCCTTGCAGTGGCCCTGGCAGCTGAGGTGAGCTGTGACTGCCCCGATCAGCAAGCAGGAAGAGGATGAAAGAGCCAATGGAATCAGTTTGGCAGATGGACTAGAGGAAGGGGTTGGGCACTCCCCTCCCAACTCGATACACAAAGTGAGCAATTCTGTCACTCATTGCTAGGCTGGCCCAGTCTGGCATTTAAAAGGCAAATACTTAGGAGTGTCAGCAGAAAAAGGTGGTGCTGAGTAGATCAGTCATCTTGATTTCCCATGGAGAAGATTTTGGAAATCATTTCTATAAGGGATCTCCAGACATATCAACCAATCTGCCTCTGGCATCAAGCATGAAATGGCACATGGCCCTGAAAAAAGAGAGTACTAAAAGTCCAATTCATCTCTGTGCCCTGTACAGAAGCCATGTTCATCTGTTTGAAAACAAAATCAAAGAAAAGAAAACTCTGTTAAAGAAATTGTAGCCTGATATTTTAGGTGACCTTAAATTCCCTTCACCCTGAAATGTGACATAACTAAGACACTCAAACCCCTGAGGCAATTTTTTTCTCCACTGCCCTTTCCTCTCTCCCCCACCAGCCATCTATGCCTTTTACATTCAGCCTATTCACAGAAGTTTCCTTTCTTAATACTTTCATTTAATTTCGAAAAGAATATTCACAAAGGCTGAATTGATTTTTTTTTTTTTTTTTTGGCGGGCCAAAGCCAGCAGGAAACAACATGGAGACTGGATAGTTCGCATTTACAGAACAGAGCAACAAAGAGAATATTGTCTGTGTTTGGGTAAGTTTACCCAAAATTCTTTGCTTTTGCAGTGCATGTATATTACGTTTAGGAGCACAATGGAAAATAAGCTGCAGAAGCATCACTGGCTTTCTTCATTTGTAATAAAATATTCCCACAGGCTTTCTAGTGCTAGGCATGATTACCACACAAAAACGTCAGTTGATGATGGCAGGATTGTGTCTTATTACTATCTGTAATAAGGGAGATGCAGGTCAGAAATATATTTCAGGTCAGAAGAATATTTATATTCAGCTTTTCAATAAAAACATTCACAAAGCAATTTACAGAGAAAAATAAGGGGCAGTCTGCTCCTGAGCTGCCTGACTGCCCTGTTGAGCAGTGGTAGCCAAGTGGCTACTGCTGCATCAAGAGCCTCCCTGGGGGAAGGGAGATCTAGCTTGTTTGTGAGATCTAGGCTGATGTCCAAGGAATCTGTTGAAGAAGCTATAAGAGGAAAACCAAGCATGTGACATTTGTAGTGTATTTGTATCCTCCTATGGATTTTTCATTGTATTTCAGTGATTACCACCTACAGGCAGTTCCCTCCAAAAGGTAAGTGATATAATGCCAAATTTAGCACTGGACATCCCACTTATGTCATGATTCCTGAGTGAGTGGAATCCCCTTGTGACAAATTCAGGAAGAAACAACAGTACTGAATCTGGGGGAAAAAGGTTAATAGCGCACAATCAAAGTGTTTTTCAATAAAAAAATTGCCCCACTATAATTCCTAGTTTCAACCTCCAATTCAAGGTTGATGAATGTGTCTCAATATTAATTTACTGGCTTTTTTATCCTTTCCTGACTCAAAGGCTCAAGGATGATCACAACCCAGTAAAAATCCAGAACAGGTTGCAATCTCCCTCCCCACCACCTAAAATTAAACATGAGTATTATTCCAGCTGAAAATCTTGCCATATCTGGATAATCCAGCCACTAAAACCCACAAAAAAAGGAGAGAAAAAAACTATGCATTTCTGGCAGATGCTTGAGCTTGGGCATTGGCAGGTTTCCGAAGGGAAGGGATTCCGTAAGTATAGGAGATAGATCCTTACAGCTACAGAATCCTTGTTCAGAATCAAAGGCATTTTGAGATCCAGCTAAGTTTTGGAATGTCCAGTAGTTGTGTGCAGTCTCAAAACTGTTAAATAGATTAGCTGGGAAATGGAGAAGAATTTTCCATTTCCCATAAAGCACCAAGTGGGCAGAAAGATTTGGAATCTACTCCTTCCCTATCTAATCCCTTCATTTACTTACCAAGAGCACAGCCTGGAGGCTTCCTTCTCCATGTCACTTCTGTTTCCAATGAACAGACACAGTGCACACTGGGAACCCAGCATGCACTGTTTTTGTTCATTGGAAACAGGTATAGTGTGAAGAAGAGAGGCTGTGTTCTCGGGGTGACCATCTAGCATAACCACAAAGGAGGGACACAGCACTCCAAAATGTAGGACATTCAAGAAAAATGTAAGGTGTTACAAAGTAAACGTTAAAACCCCTCATATATATTGATTTAGGGATGTCTTGTCCTTTAGGGATGTCTTGGGTTCCTCTAGTGGAACCCAACGAACAAAGGACAAACATGCAAACAAGTGATGCAGGCAGCCCCTCTTGATGCTGACACCCTCTGTCCATCTTGAAATGTAGGACATTTTGAAATTTACCCAGGAAGGTTGAAATGTAGGACATGTCCTGGAAAAAGAGGACATCTGGTCACCCTGTGTGTGCTCTGCCTTTCGTAAGTGAAGGGAGGTGAGCTCCAAATGTTCTCTCTCTCTGTCCATGATGTTTTGCAAGCACCAGGTGGGCCAGAAGAAGTAGTGTGAAGTAGCAGCAGCATTTTTGTTGTTGCCTTACTCTCTGCAAGTTGGAAGAGGATTGGAGCCCCAGGAAGGTGGCAGGCTGGAGAGGGTGGTGGACAGACAGGCTGTAGGCTCTTTTGCTTCTGCCACTCCATTTCCGGCTAAAGATTCATCCCTGCTCTCATATGGTCTTCCTATCCAGAAGATTTCTTAGCTTGGCTCTTAAAGAAGCCGGGCTTAACAAGCTTTGCTTCGCCCACTTTGTCTATGTTATATCCCCCACCTCATGTAAATTTACACTGTCGAGACCTATTTTTGCTTACACTGCTCTTTGAATTATCATGTGCAGTGATAGTGTAATAACTATATCTTTCGTCCATGTAGTTATCTGAATACCTCAACACTCATACTCACTCACTCAGAGCGCAATCCTAAGCAGCGATGGATTGGCAAGGCCAGCTGGCCTGTGCCAAATCCTAGCACTGCTTGGGGAAGCTGGAGCCTCCACACGGCAAGGGCATGTTCACGCCCTTACCATAGGGGAGGCTACAGTCTCCCCTATGCGCTCCTAAACAGCAGGCAGATAAGAAACTGCGTGGCCCGAATTGGGGCCACGTGGCCTCCCAATCGGGCTTAGGATTTGGCCTTACGGCCGATTCCCAAACCCATCCATGTCCCGCCCACAACCTCCCTCCCGCCGCCAATCCTGTGTCCGGACGGAAATGGAGCCTCCCTTGTGTCGGCCAGCTTCAGCTGACATGAGGGAGGCTTGGCGCAGGTGCAATGGGACTGGTGCTGCAGGCAGTGCTGGTCCCGTTGCTTGATCGCCAACATGAGGGTGCCGATTGGCGCCCCCGCATCAGCACCACATCCGTCGCATCAACGCTATGCCGTAGTGTCGACATGACGGGCAGCATAGGATTACGCACAGTGATGTCATTCAGGGGGAACGGACCAGAATGGGCGTTCTGGATCCTAACGGGCTCCATGGCTGGTTCTGGGTTCCTGACAAGTGCCAATCAAAAGTGAGTTCCTGTTCCTAAATCATTTGAATGACACCACTGATTACGCATCACTCACTTGAGGGAGGGAGAGAGAGCATACCATGTTGGTTGTTAGTGGCAGAAATGCATTTTGTATCTGAAGAATTTCCATTGGTGAGAAAAGCCTGCCTTATTACAGTATTTGGCACTCGGGGATGAAAGACGGCCTCGTTGTCAATGCCTTTGCTAATAATTCTGAAGTCAATAAAGTGGAATGCATGGATATTAGAGTGGATGGCTGCAGAGAGGGAAGAAGTGTACTGGCAAATACGCACTGCTCCATTCTCAATGTTGTGGTTTACTGCTTCTGTGCCAGTAATCAGATTAGCCTATGATGTACTGTATAAAAAAATGTTTTGTGTATTTTGATGTCACATTATGAATGCTATTCCTTTTGTTATATTTATGTTATTTTCATACTTTTTATACCACCTTTCTTCCAATTAGCTCAGGGTGCTGTATATAGTTCCTTCCCTCCTATTGTTCTCACAACAGCCCTGTGAGGTAGGTGAGGGTGAAAGAATGTGACTGGCAGAGAGAAAGTTCATAGTTGAGTGGAGATTTGAATCTGGATATTTCAGGTCCTTTACAGCAGTGGTTCCCAAACTGGGAGCCATGGCTCACCCAGGGAGCAGCAGAAATCAGCCAGAGGAGCTGCAGAATTCTTTGCTTTACAGGATGTAGGATTGTAGCCCTAATGGGAGCTTCAGCCAATGGCCCAGTAGGTCAAACGAGCCGCCCGTTGAAAAAGTTTGAGAACCACTGCATTACACCATCAATAAAAACACGTCAGCACAATCCTAAGCAATTATTTTGAAGAGTAGTACGTGCATTCAGAAGACAAAAACTGAGATCACAATTTAACCAAATGCACTTAAGAACAACGATTTGAGTGGTTTAAGTGCTCTTGAATGGGACTGTGGCCTTTTCCATTAATCATGCAGAGTTAGCCAAGCATTGGCCATTAAAGAAATTTACAACAAGCAAGTGCCATATTCATTTCAGTTAATGTAATTTAATTTAGCTAACTACAATAAGTTTTCAATAAAATTAAACTTCCCCTGTTGTGTGCTCAAGGGCGGCAGGGGGGAGGGAAGTATGTCACTCCTACAATGCTCAGTTATAAACCAATATCACCATCTGGATTGAATAGCCCAGGCTACACTCTTGGGTTTTATGATGTCAATAGAAAACCTGGATGTATTTCTACGACCAATTACAAGCAATGGTGATTGTCCCAAATTCAATAATTGGCATTTTTAGATAGGACAGAGAAAAAGTCCTGTCTGAAACTTTGAAAGGCTGCTACCAGCCCATATCAACAATACTGCGCTAGTTGAACTAGTGGTCTGATCCATTAAAAGACAGCTCCATCAAAATTCAGGTGATACTATAACCTGCAAATGGAAACCCAACTGTCTTCCAGCAGAGTGATACATGTGTAATACATCAGAGCTTACTTCTTTGTTTTCTGTCAAGACGGTTGATGCAATTGCTCATATTTTATACCACTGCAGAACGACATGTAGGCAGCGTGGTGTTAGCAGTTTGGCCTTTGCTTAGTGGAAACACAGTTCAACTCCCCACCTTCAGCCCTGGGTCATCTGGTGCTTATCACTCTTTCCCAATCTAACCTGCCTCATTAAGTTGTTGTAAAGAGAAAGTGGGGCAATGCCCATTTATTTCTACAGTATACACCACCCTGAGCTTCTTGGAGGAAGAAGATGCTTCTTCAATATTCACCTTTTATTCATGTGCTCCTGCCTGCCTGTACTTATTTGCTAATTGTTCCTGCTTTGTTTCAATATCAAAGCAAACCTGTACCCAAGAATGGACAGCTATTTCCTGTAGCAAGTAGGCCCCATCTTGAAGCTGGCATATAAAGTCAGCCTACATGAGCAGACTGCTATTCATGAGTACCCGTTTTGCATGCAGAGGGTTTCAGCCTCAGTTCTAAAACAGTGGTTCTCAAACTTTTTAGCACCAGGACCCACTTCTAGAACGACAACCTGTCTGGGACCCACCGGTAGTGTTGTCATGGCTGGAAGTGCCGTCATTGTGACGCCAGAGCCTTCTACTTTCCTGAGAATGTAGCAATAAGTTGGGTTATTTCTTAGTCATTTTCCAACAGTAAAGTGAATCAGAAAGAAATAAACGCTTATTTACAACCTTCACACAAGCAAAACAGCCATGTATTATTATTTGCATTTAGGAGTAATAATCAGATTCACTCACTCATATTTTAAACCATTTTTCCAACACTCTCAGCGCAATCCTAAGCAGCATTGGATCAGGCAGGCCGGCAGGTGCAGATCTGAGGAGACTGTGCAGGCCGAATTGGGGCCACGTGGCCTGAGGAATGGGTTTAGGATTTGGCCATTAGGCTGAATCCGAAGCCCGCCTCCCTCCCGGGCTGGCACACCTACTGGCACACCCTCCCCCTGCACACTCCCTCCCTCCCTCCCACCCGCATTGTCCCTTCTCTGCACCAGCTGGCTTTGGCTGGCACAGAAGAAGCACAGCGCAGGCGCACCAAGGCCAGTGCTGCAGGCAGCGCCAGTCTCGGTGTGTTAGCGCCGATGCTACAACGTAGCGGCAATGCTATAGGCCGCTTGGGATTGCGCTCTCAAAGTTTCTGCCCCATAGTTAGGCTTGAAACTAGACTTAAAGGAGAGCGGGAAGGATGGAGAGGAGGCAAACGGTCAATGAGAGATCGGTTAAATGCCAGAGTGATGAGGGACATTTTTCACAAGTTACGAATTAAGTGTGTTCAGTTAGATTCAGTATGATTGAATCTATTCCGTTACAAAGAAAGTGATCAATTACTTTTTTAAAACTTCAGTGGCCCAGTCCTGTTCTTGGCTGGCCTGTAGCATACAGTGGCACCAGCGAGGGCTCTGCTGCATGCTATGGATCAGCCATGGCCCATGATGTGATGGAGAGATAAAAAATGTTTTACTTACCTACTCCACCTTGCCATTGCCCCATTGGGCCTACTCAGATTTGCACCAGCCCTTTGGCTGACAGAAGTGAGCCCAATTGAGCATGGTGAGGCCTGGAAATTTTCCCCTGATTTGCTGACTTCAGAACCTAGTGTAAGATCCAGTCATTTCCTCACCCATGAAATCCAGAGTTATTTTGCGCCTGGCAACTGCTTCTCCTTGTTTTAGTCCTGGCCCCATCTGGTCCTATGTTGTATTTATTTCTTCAGCCATGCCATAAAAATTCAAATAATGTGATGGTTAAAGCCCTCAATTTGCAGAGCTGCACGAATCCTTCCGTGCTCTTTTGAATTTGGCAGGTTAAATGAGTGGCCTTGGTGGATGTGAAACTAAGACAGCTGCATTCTATCAGGACTTCAAAGTTAGCTCAATTTCCCTTTCTTTTTTGCAGAGGTGCTACAGACCATCACAGGCTATGCTTGTACACAGGGGATTTTTTTTTTCCATACACATCAAATCTTTACTGTCAAGTGCATGTACGAATGTCACGCAACAGGGCCACTTTATACACTCCGCAGAATCAAGTACTGTAGTACAAACATTCAAGGAATATACACAATTTCAAGCTTTGTCATTTGATTCTGCTCATTGTAGAAAGTGGCCTTCAGTTTGGAGGGAGAACTTTAGATCAGCCATTAAATGCAAGCCAGTTCTGTACCTTTGGAATCCAGCATTTTTTCTACTGGTCTCAAAAGTGCTCTGTATCGACATTTTGCTCAGGGCTTATTCAACATTCCTTTTGAAATAAGAAATAATTTAAGAGTGAATTTCAATGATAACAAACTTGGACCTATACTACTTATAGCACAGGGTAAATTTAGATACCAGCACAGTGGCCGTGGCAAGCCTGCAGGAACAAGAAAACAAAAAGGATCTTGGCGCATTCATCCACAGTCCCTATTAATCCATTTTGACAAATAATAATAGCATGATTATCACAGCTTTCACGCCTTCAGCAACCGTCTGCTAATCTAACATCTAGATCTGAGCTTGTTTTCCAGGTCATCAATTCAATTTATCAACACTTTGTAGTCTTCATTAACCTCAGCATTGTGTCCATCTGCTGTTATTTTCATCCATTGTTTCCTTAGGCCTTCAGTAACCTTGAAACAAAGCGATAGAAGTCCACAAGACTGTCGTAGTGTGCCAATGAGATGGCCTGCACTTATGTTTGTGACCTAAAATTCCTGCCGTATGAATGGTAGTTGCTCATTTGCAGTGCACACATACATACGCTTTGCAGGAACAAGGTCCTGGTTCATGGCTAATCTTTTACCAACATTTGATATCAAGCTGTGTGAAAATAGTAAATGATTTCAGACCTTCTGTCCTAAAAATCCTCAGTGTGCATGATGTAAGTCAAATTGAAAGCAAACCTGACTATGGTTGCTGTTTCTTTCTATACTAAATACACTTATTTCCAGTCTCAGTGATAATCCTGGTCAGCAACTAGATGTCCTGGAGGATGTCCTAGATGAAATTTGAAAATTGAATCAGGGGACAAGGCCTCACTCTGGTCACCCCAATTTCATTAGTTTGCTAGACTTATCCTCATGAGTGTCTCACATCCTTTCTCCCCAGGTTGATAACTTAAGGCAGGGGAGTCTTCAGGAAACAAGCATTGGTCCAAGGTCAGAAGCTGTTGACCCCTAATTTATAACACAGCAAGCACTGGATGTCCCAAGACAGAGTGTCATGAATAAAACTATTTTCTTTTCAAGACATTGTTTTATCGTCTTACCTATCATATTCACCAGGAAGTCAAAAACATTTCCATTTGCAATATCATACACAAAATACTATTTATTATCCCAAGACTATAACAATGTGTGTCATTTCCAATAGCTCAGTTGTCTTGGTAATTCCTCTTTAAGAGCGCAATCCTAACCTGGAGTTAGGCTGGCACAGTTAGGCTAGCAAGGTTTGGCTGGCACAAGGGCCACCATAAAGCTGGTTTGGACCACTCTCGGAGTCAGGGAGGATGCCGCATGTCTGTGTGTTGGCCTCTCTGACTCCAAGAGTGATTCAAACATACTTTATGGTATCCCTTGTGCCGGCCAAACTTTGCTGGTCCAACTGGACTGGCCTAACTCCAGATTAGGTTTGAGTGCCTTAAATGTAATAACATATATCTTGAATAAACCAACATGTGCTGGGGTACCGTCTATTTCCAGTAATCAGCAATGGTTTCTGGTGGGGTTTAAAAGCTTATTTATTTTGCTTGGCTTTTGAAAGAGGAAGAGGAACCTCCTAGGAAATCTTTTGATCTTCTGATACAGATTTTATGCCATAGCTTTTATGTTGCTGTTTTTCAAAAAATATTTTTATCCCTTTAATCTTGTATCATTTGTAATTGTTTTAATGATTTATTTGTAGTTTATTTTTTATTTTACACAGCATTGAGCATAGTAAATGTGGTATATAAATCTTTGCAGGCCCAATCCTCCATGGCAAGTGCACATGAAGTGCCATAACTGCCAGCATGAAGACTGTACAGGCCTGTGTAGGCCTCTCGCACCATCAGACAAGGTCTCAGCACTGAGAGAGGTAAGTCCTGTGCTGAGCAGCGCAGAGGCATTCTGGGGTGGTGGCTGGTGGAAAGAAGGCAGGGATAGGGTGGAATGGGGCAAGGGGAGGGTGGCAATGGGGGGATGGGTAAACCCGGCACGGGAGAAACTGGGTATGGTGGCGGAGGCTCCCACCGGAACCTATCCCCTCTCCTGGCCCTGATTTACCAACACAAGGCCTCCTGGATTTGCACCAACAATGGGCAAGGGCATGAATGTCCTCTTGCCTTAAGGAGGCCACCAACATGGCGACTTAGCACATAGGATACAGCAGGGCCCGCATTGGCTCCATTGCAGCCCAGCACACAAAGTTAGTTAGGATTGGGCTGCCCATTAAATAAAAAAATAAAAACTGTTGTAAAAAGATGAAAATCTCTCTCCCTCTTTCTCCATATATTTTTAAAGCATGCCAGCAATGCAATTTTATTTTAAGATCCAATGGAAATGTTATTTTGATATTTTTAATGCAGTGTATTGGTGAACTAAAATAAAGTGTTTCCTGTGGTAGAGGGATATGATCATCAGATTTGCAAAGAATCACCACATAAAAGGCTTATATATACCATTTAATTTCTATTAATTAAACATCCTTTTTAATATGTACAGATGGGTGGTATGAGCTTAATTTATAAACCCACCTTTCAGATCAATGACCCCAAAGGCAACTAATCACCACAGAATGTAATACCATTCATTTAATTTTATGTAATTCTTGAACTGTCGAAAGCAATCCCAGACAGTTGGCAACCCTATTAAGTTTAATCCTATCTTCTCTTCTGTTGGGTAATTACTGCCAGCTTCAGACTAATATAGCTAAGCATTTGGCATGAATACCAACTATTGGGCTGACCCAATGCTGTAGGAATCAGGGAGTTCATTCTAGCTTAATTATTCTGAAAGGTGAGCATTAAAAAAAAAAATTAAAAATTGTTTAAATTTTTTTCCCTGTAAATCTATTCTCCAGCACTCCCATTATTTTTTGTTAGGTGACTGAAACTTATTTATCAGATGCAAAAATTGAGGCACAGGGCATTGCAAAGGAGCATGTCAAAAGGAGAAGTAGAGGTAAGAAAAGAAACCATATGACCATACAATATATGATATGCATGGGACCAGTGGTGGGATTCAGCCAGTTCTCACCTATTCTGCAGAACTGATTGCTAATTTTGGGTTGGGAGAGGGAAGAAAGGCAGCAGATGGCCCTGAAGGCCACCCTGAAGGACATAGAACCGGTTGTTAATTTATTGAATCCCACCACAGCATGGGACCATATGACCCATATGCTGTCACCCTTTTAGATTTGGTTGATATCAACTCATGCCAAGTTGTGGCACCCAACCTATGGAACTACCATGCTTCTTCAGGAGGTCAGGATGACTCCTTACTGATTAAGATGTTCCACAGAGACCATAACATTTTTTTTTTGTTTCACCAAGACTTTCATTGATTCAGTTGCTGGTTTGTTATGTTCTCTGTTGGATCTTTGTTTTAATCTCAGTTGGATCCTTGTTGTCAGTTGGTTATTTTGATTGGCTCTGTGCTTTCTTTGATCAACTTCAGGCACTACATAATTGATCCTATTTTTGTTGGTTTGGCTGGGGGATGATTTGTCGTAGGCTTAGATTGTAAACAGCCTTGAGCTTTCCTGTAAGGAGAGAGAGAGAATATTGAGATACCACAAAGTTTTGGAATTCAGCATGTGCTCTGAGCTATGGAAATTATTGCATATGATCAGAATGCTTAATGCATTAATAAATATTGGAGTCAAAACTTCCATAATATAAGACAGTGTTTCTCAAACTGTGAGTGAGGAATTTCTTGGTGGGTTGCGACCTAATCTTACTTTCAGTCAGGGATGTTTCATGGTTGTGCAATTGCGGCCAAGAATGTCCAAAAATGCCAGTTTGCATTCCAGGAGTGTCATTTGATTACGTCACAATGACGTCACCACTGGTGTAGCTAAGCCATTTGTTACAAATAGTACAAATAATTTACATTCAGCTGCTGCAGCCAAGTCTCATGTAAGCCTCAGCAATAGCAGCAGCCCAGACAGTTGCCCCCTCCCAGCAGCTAGGACAAGTGTTGCCACTGCAGCAGCTGAATGCAAGTCACCTGCAGGCTGCAGCAACAGTGGCAGCACACGTGAGAATTACATCTGGTTGCAGCAGCCAAATGTAAGTCATGCACAGGGACAAGCACCACCGCTGTTGCCACGGCTTGCGCATGACTTACATTCAGCGGCAGGCAGAGCCATGTGTGGGCTGCAGCAACAATGATAGCCCAGATCATTGCCCCCTCAAAGAGTGTAGCCCGGTGCACCTGCTACCTGCTGCACTAAGGAGCTACATCTCTGGATAACACTTCCTGCTTGATGATGTCACTTCCAGCGATGACATCTCTTCCAGGTTAATGTCATCACTCCTGGTGGATCCTGACACCAGTGCCATTCTAAAAAGTGAGTCCCAGTCTAAAAAATTTGAGAACCATTGATATTGGAGAATGACATATGGCTCAATCCAAGTCTTAGCTAGTGCCATTTCTAGCCTTCACAAAAGTGCCATGGAGTTGTTACATCCCCCCCTTTTTTTAAACTTCTGGGCTGTTGGGATGTTCATAAGCTTTCCATAAAGACCAAACTTTATTAGGCATGTGTAAATTGAGCTTTTTCCCCCTCCTTCCTTTTAAAATAGCACATGGAGGATCATGTAAAATGGGGGAAAATGCAATGGGGGGTAGAGGGGTTTTTGCATGCTTTTTTTAATGGGCTTTTGAAACCATCATGGTTCTGATCTGGTCTTGCATCCCTGGTGCTACTGTAGGAAATAAGTGGGGACAGGTTCTAAAATCCCCCCACCCCGACACTTGCAGTTTCCATCTCTTTCTCTTTTGGTTCCTGCCATATACTACAATACTTTAAAGGAATAAGAGAAGAAGCCCGGACCAACATATGCATTGGCAGTAATGTATAGTTTGGCTAAATGCCAGCTGAGCCAATGACAAGGGCGTAGAAACATGGCATGCAATTACACAGTATCATTACAGCTTCTCAATGAAATCTTGAACAATTTTAAAGTAAAATGTTTTTATTTGTAAGGTTTATTCTGGTTCTCCAACCGTTGGAGTGTGCTAAAGCAAAATTTATGCTCATGGCCTGGACTCTCTCTCAAACGTGTTACGTTCCAAGTGGCCTGAAATTATAGTAACATGTAGCAGGTTCCCACAGCACAATACCCTGACACTTGCCAGATTTTCTGTGGAAACCAAGCCAGGAAGTCAATGCATTGGGGAGCTGTAATAACTCATGCTAAGCTTCCTCTTCAGCTGCTTCTGAGGTAGTTCCTACAGGATCACACTTCCAGGAGGAGAGCCAGGCAGTTCAGCCGACAAGGAACTACAGACTGGAGAGGTTTTTAGTCATCTTTTCCAAGTGCAGTCTTCAAAGCTCTTCCTAGATATATGTTGGTCAAGCCCTAACGCTGTTTGGGCACCATCCTAAGTCTGTCCTGGCGCTGGCTCAAACTGTTGCAAATATGCTATAAGTCACATCTGTGATGACTTGTGAGCCAGCTGGGCTGGCAGAAAGGCCTGTGCTGGCCAGCACAGATAAGGTTGCACCGGACAATGCTGGGGATAGGATAGGGTGGTGGGAGGGCATGTTGGAGGCATGAAGGGGGCCTTTGTGGGCAGATGAAGAGTGGAATGAAGCTGGATTGGGCTCAGGAGGGAGTGGGATCAGTGGGGCAGGCCTATGCTGTATCCTAACCCCCTCCCTGGCCAGCCCATTGTTACTCCAGGCTTCCTGGATTTGCACCAGCAATATAGCTGGCACAGATCTGAGAAGCCCCATAGAGATGTCTGGGGCTTTATTCAGGATCAAGGAAAATATATCCCCTTACCCCAAGGAGAACCTCCTGCACCTCCTGAGCTGCATTGGATGCAGCTTGGGCCATGTGGCCTTGCTGTGCCATGGCAGCTTAGGACTGGGCTGCCCACTGCTGTGATGTGGTGGCACAGAAGTTGCTCAGGGAATGGGATAGTTTGCTGACCAGTCTATATGAGGGAAATTTGTCTGGGAGTAAAGCCAAGCCAACTAGGTTTGTCAGTCTGGGTGGGACTAAAACGTCATTTATCTGGCTGTGGCTGGTATTACAACCTCACACAGAGTCGGACTGAGAACTGGGACACGAGGAACGTAAGGGGCAGGGAACCCAAAAGCAAGGCTGCTAAAGTAAGAATGTAGGCAATGAAGTGACAAAAAAGAATGTGAAAGAATGGGGCAAAAAAAGGTGAATCCAAGAGTGGGAAAATAGGGCAAAAAAGGGTGAATCAAAGAGGAGGCTCTGAAATACTGTTTAAGTTTAGGAGGGCCAGTGTACTATAGTGGGAGTGAAGGAAGTGAGGCAAAGTAGGCTAAAGAGCAGGAACCTGGAACAATGGGTGCTAGAGACATGAGAGGACAAAATTGGAAACTAGGCCTGAGGCAGAGGGTTAGCAGTGATGTGGGCTGAGGTGGGAGGAGCAAGACATTTTCCAGTGTGTACAGCACTGGTTTCCAACCCATGGTCTGCAAGACCCTGAGAAGTGATCCACAAGGTTTCAGGAAAAAAAAGATATAGCCTGTGTTCACTTCCATTGTCTCACTGAACAAACGCTCCCCCACAGACAACCAGAGGGGGCAACTTCCCACAGCCGCAGCCGGCAACAAAAGCAGCAACCCACTAATCTTCTCTATAAGTAATAAATCTAATAAATCCTCTCCAATTATTACAAATTTAATTGTATTTTGTGTACAGGGGGTGGCGAGGTGGCATGTGGTCCATAACAATTACAGCCCTTCAGTGGTGTATCTGAGGGAGGGCAAGGGGGCACATGCTCCGGGCACTGGCTTTCAGGGGGGTAGGTGACACAGGACGCCACAGGATGCCCCCCAACTGCCACCAAGAATTAGAAGCGGCCTTGTGGGGAAAAAACGCAACCGCACGGCCGCTTCTCCAGCCAGCTTCAGTGCTGAGGCAGCACCTAGCTGAGAAGCAGCTGTGTGGGGTGAAAATGCACCCCGCTTGGCTTTTTCTCTGGTGCCCCACTCGGCTGCTTCCCCTTCCAGCAGTGTGAAGCCAGCAAGGGGCAATCAGTTCCTCAGACAACTGGAGGAGCAGATTGCCCCTTGCAGCGGTGCAAAGCTACTCATAGGAGCGACCTCGCACCGCCACAAGGTCGACCACTCAGCAGCCCTTTGTGCTGCTAAAAGCAGCATCGTCCCCCCAGAGGGGGCGGGCGCTGCTTTCCTGATATAATTGGGGGAGGCAATGACATCACTGCAATTACTTCTGGGGTGGGGGCGGCTAACTGGGGGTTTGTCCCTGGGTGGGGAAACCTGACAGAGGAATTCTACTGGTTTGTGGTTTTCACTCTACCTGCAACATTGTGACCTGGCAACTACATTTGTGTGAGAAATGTTCATATTGATTGGAACTAGCCATTCAGTTCTGTGATGGTGGGCTTTCTAGTTGATGTATGCCTCTTCTGCTAAACATTTGAATTAAAAACCGGGATTAGACATTTTTCCAGAATATCTTGCTTTATGTGATAACCTTGTCCAGCGCTCCTTAGACAGAAGTATTTTTTTCTCCATTGATCGTTTGTGCGCAGGCAGCCTTTATGCAGAACCATGCCTTTATGTCTTTATGCAGAACCATGAATCAGGACTATGATATGCTGTCTTACGATGCACATGAGCACAGATATTATGCATTTGTAAACGTAGTGTTATTGTTTTTTTTTAAAAAAAGAATGGTGCTGAAAGTGTTGGAAAACCGTGCTTCAAATTTGAAATCATGCTAAAAAAGTAAACAGTTGTCCCTGTGCAGAGAAAGTTTGTCATGCTTAGGTTCCACTGAAACCAGGTAACTTGTAACATTGCTCTCAGTAGGAGTTACTCCCATAAGACTGTTGATAGAAAATTAGAGAGGTATGGGACCGAATGGAGCCACCTTGCCCAGTGGTGTTTCTATAGGGGGGGCAGAGCTCTAAGTGTTGCAAGGAGCCTTACCCTGTCATGCAAATCCCTCCTCTCCCTTGCTGCTGTAGCCAGGAAGCAACGCCAAGATGTTGCTTTTCCCTGTGAGGATTGGCTAAAACGGTGCAGGAGAGGAGTGATTTCCACTGCAAGGTAAGGCTTCTTGCAAGACTTAGAGCTCTGCCCTCCCTGTAGAGACGCCACTGCCACTGCCCATGGTGGACACCATGTCCTCTGACTATCCTCTGATAGTCATCTGACTATAATCTTTAGTTACATTGGTTTTGCATGTTTTTAATTACTACGAAAACCCTTCATGATATCTTTGACATACAGACGATAGTGGGAGAGGAGCAATAAGTGAAAGCACAATAAGTGGTGATGCTACTTTTTCCTCTCTGAAACCCATTTCTGTCTAGCCGTAGACCCTTATCTCCCACCAACCCAGAGCAGGCAGCAC
This sequence comes from Lerista edwardsae, assembly GCA_029204185.1. Classification (NCBI taxonomy): domain Eukaryota; kingdom Metazoa; phylum Chordata; class Lepidosauria; order Squamata; family Scincidae; genus Lerista; species Lerista edwardsae. Next base: position 10,574,843 of record JAJKFI010000037.1, read on the forward strand.
TGCCAAAAGAGCCCAGACAGTCCAGGAGTGGTAAGTAATGAATATTACTTGTAATGAATATTACTTGCTCCATTGTTTGCCTGGTCTCCAATGGTTCTTTGGAGAAAAAGAGCAAAAAAGAAAAAGGAAAAAAGAGCAAAAGAGCAAAAGAGCTGGCTTTGGTCTGAGGAGACTCTGGGGGCAGGTCTGGGCCGGGAAGGGGGGTATAGGATCCCATGTGTGCTAGTGCCACTGAGATGCACCCCTTCCCATTCCTGAACCATCCCAAATCCACTCCCTGACTTGTCTACCCACAATCCTCCAGCAAACTACCCTGCTGCTGCCTTACTAGTTACAGTGGAGGATCTCGAGGCCGGCGGCTGCCATGCACAGCATCCTGCCATTTACGCTGGCTTGCCTAGCCCACAGAATGACAGAGTGGCTTTCATGCCGTTGTGACCTGTGGTGGGACTTGTGGTGGACTGCAAGATTCACCACGGTAAAAACCGGATAGGGCTGGGCACATTTGGTACATTTGTCTGCTTAAGTGGTATCTGGATGCAAACAGAATTACTCACCACATTGTATATCTCTGTATCTCTAGATACAGTAATGGTAGCCCATGTTGTTACAGGAATATTAAACCTTTGGAGCTAACTAGTCCCTCTTCTTGGTATTCTTTTGCAATACAGTTTTGGTCACAAATAGGGCCTTGTAGAATATATTCATAATTAGGTGAAAAGCCAGTGCTGTAGCTGGAATGCATACTTGGCATATATAAAGCCTCAAATTTGAGCCCAACAACAGGGTTAGCAAGAGGGGAAAGGACTCTGACTAATTCTAGAGAAGGGCAGTTAGTCAGTGTGGTCCACAATGACCTGATGATGATATTATAGCCTAATATTCCATCCTTGATACAACACAAGATGCATAGATGATTAAAACCACAAAGTTCTGTTCCTGGACCTGATTTAAATTCACTTGATCAAAAGTCTAGTGACATGGTTGTCGCATAAATGCTGGCTGTCAATAGAAGCTTTTTGTTTTTTTGTTGCACTCTAAATAGTGTATTGTGTCAGGCCAAGAACCATGGCAAGAACTAGGATCTCTCTATTCCCTGCTGTGGTTTCTTGCCATTTCATAGTCTCTTCATGTTATTTGTTAGAAAAACGTCAAGGGTCAAAAACACTTCCTTGTGCATCTAGTTTGACCCTAAATCTTGTAATCTTTCATCCTATTTTTGTATTGTTCTAATCATATTTTTTATCTATTTTTATCATATTTTGTTTGTAATTTAAATATTGTGAGCCACCCTGAGCCAATATGGAGCAGAAAGGTGGGATAGAAATTCAATAACAACAATAATACATCTAGTATAAAGAGGTAAAGTCCTCACAGTGAGGAATCTTTCACCGAGGTAGATGAGAACTTTGCTTGCAACCACAGTGGGAATTGCCCTGAGATCCTAGCTGGGAGCTACAGGATTGTCACTAAAGAAAGTGAACCCCAGAAGTTTTAGCATCAGACCAGCATTTTAAATACCTGGTAAAGACATTATTTCCATTGAGATCTGATGAACCCTAAAAGAAAAATAGCCATTTGGCAGATGAGTCTTACTAGCCCTTACAAGGTTTCCAAGCTGGGTAGTAAATCTTCCAGCAAATGATTAAGCACAACTCATGTGGTCTTGTGATAAAACAAGCTCAGCAGTATACTGGAGACTTCTTCCTGTTAGGATCCAGAGATTGCTTTACATTCCAGGAAGTTATTAGTCTGCACCAAATGCTTAGCAGATCTGACTGCAGGATTATGTAGAAAAGGCCTATATTTTAGTTCTGTTATATAACTATTTTAAACACATTATAGTCTATGTTAAATGTCACCTGAAATTTCAGTTGCTTTCTCCCAGGGCTTGAAATATACATTATAATGATGAAAGTCAGAGCTCCTGTTTTGGCCACTGCCCTGATTTTTGTGGCAAAGTGCTCCCATAAATACTTTTATCATCAAGTTACATTCTTGTGCAAATTCTTGTGCTGGTTTGAAGGAGATGAGATTATAAACAGAATCCAATTCTGCAGCCCCATTCAGATCTAATTCTTCTGCAGTTCTCTTTGGGCTAGTTTCAGGCCAGCCCAAACATGATGCAAACAATACAGTTTACATCAAGAACGTTTAATCACAGGAGGCGGCATCCCTTAAGCGCTAATGCTGGTGAGGTGAAGCCAGTGGGCGGGCTTAGCCGCCATGTTAGGTTACTCAAAACAATCCTCATTCCAAGCGTTTCAGATTGCTTTGCTCGTACTGTTTAGGATTTAATAGTTTATTCCTTAAATAAATACTTACGAAAATAAAAACATGTGATCATGTAGACACATTATTGGTAACCTTATTATGATTTATATGCAATTACAAGGTTAAATTCCTCATAATTATATTACTGAACATACCTGATGAAATGCTACTTGCTATTTAAACTCAAATTGCACTATTTTGACAGACTTTATTGAAATCTACACAAGCAAAAATAAAGCAGCCATGCCCCATAAAAAAAAATTATGTTAATGTTCAGAATTTCATAAATATTACAGTAGAAAATGAAAGGCGGAAAAATAAAGTGTGAATGGGAAGGAAAGAAAAAAAAAGGGGGAGGGTGGGCAAAAATTAGTTACTTCTAGACTATTAAGAGTATTTTTTTAAACTTCTACACTCCCCCCCCCCCAAAAAAAAAACAAATTCTGTTAATGTTCAGAATTTGAGAATATTACAGTAGAAAATGGAAGGTGGGAAAAAAAGTGTAAACGGGAAGGAGGAAAAAAGGAGGGGGAAAATATATATTTTTTTATCTTCTAGACCATTAACAGTGGGTGTCAGAAAATGGTGAATAAGATTGCTAGGAACAACAAGAAATTACACAGCTTCAAAAATAATGCACTCACTGTTTCAGTGAATTGTAGTTTTATTGAACTGATGTAATGTGAATACATGAATCTTTCCATGGAAATTAAATATTCAAAAATGCCAGTCTCTGACAGAGTTCTCTAATGTAATAACTTGATAAGAACCTAATCTGCTAAGTCCTTACATAACATACACTGTCCAGTCACATTAATGTGACCACTGCAAGCTGTACGACACGTCGCATTGTCCTGCTGGAAGATGCCATCGTGCTGAGGAAAAACAATCTGCATGCAGGGGTGGACATGATCCACAAGGATAGGTGCATGAACCAGCCGTCTGCTGCAGAGCCCCACAGTGTACTTGTTACTGTCCAGCAAAGATGACCAACTTTGTATGCACCTGTCTGCTTACTGTTTTCTTCAGTTCATGAAGCTGTGCTGTGAATTGCCTCCCAGCATAGTAGTATCTAACCTGAAGATATTTTTCTGGATTTTCATTTGTAAAATGTGCAAGTGTCCTGGATTTTCTTTCCTAAAATATGGTAATTTAAAGAGGGTTGCATACTTTAGGAAGTAATATTTTTCAGTAGCAATGAATCACAATGATTTTAATTACCTGTGCAAAGTAATCCCATTTTTCTGACACTGCTTCGCACACCCGTATGCAGAACACGCAGGCATGATTGAAGAGGTTGATTGATATTAACTTTTACACACGTGCAGGGAGTTTTTGATTCGTGAATTCGCGGCAATCCTCCTTGGTGGCAATGATCTGACTGAGTCAACAAATATGGCCGCAGGTGCCCCGATGTGGCTTCAAGAAAATGACATCATGCTACCTCCTGCTATTAAACCTTCTTGGTTTACATCAAGTAGCCATGGCAGGAAGGGTGGACTTGTGGATTTGCTGGGCACTTTGCAGGCCCGATAGGCTCACATACGGTCACATGGTCCTGCCCAAGCCTGGCAAGTGCCAAATTGAAACAGCTGGGAAGGGCCAAGGCTGACTCTCAATACCGGGAAGGTCTCATGGCCACTGCCGCCACCACCTCGGAGCAGCCAGAAAAGAAGGAGCAGAAGGCAGGCAGGCCAGCCAGCCAGCCAGCCTCACCATATCCACCACTACTGCCACGTCCTCCTGGTAAGCAGCCCTTAATGGTGGCTCTTGCCCCCCTCACTGCTTCTGCCTCTGCCGCCCCCTGAAAGGAGGGAAGGGGATGTGCAAATGGTGCATCTGGTGGTAGGGTGCTTCTTTCCCCACCCCCTCCACCAAATGCCTCTTCCCATGGTGCATCTGGTGGGGGAGATGCCTCATTGGCTATCTGTGGAGGCAGCAGCTTCAGGTGAGTGGGCACTGCTGGTTTTAGGAGGGCAGAATACCTGCCCTGCCCCTGGTGCTAGTAACCCACACTATGCCTGGGAATGGAAGTCACAGTGGTTTGCTTTCTAGTCTCTGCCTCCTCAGGTCTTGACTGTGCTAGGCCCATCTTCAACAGGTTAAGAGATTCAAAGTTATCTCCTCCTAGGTTTCAGTTCTTGGTCTCTCCCTCCCGCTCTCCCTAAAAGCCATTTAAGAGTTGGTCTTAAATGGCCATTGAAGAGCCACTTGAGTCAGGCAGATTGATAATAACGCCAAACAGGTTATGGCTACTGCACTGATGAAACAGCCTCTTGGCATGCCCATTCGGGCTGAGCCCTGATCAAGTGGCGCATTAAACCTGGGTGTGATGGTGTTGGCTTCCTCAGAATTTCTTGCTAAGAGCACGGAGCTTGTTGGAACGTTTACTTACCAGGGAGCAGGGATGGTGGCAGGGAGCTGTGTTGGCAGATGCGTCTGTTGCCCATCTTTGAGTCTGCTGCTGTTCGACTTCTAGTCATTCAAAACTGGATTACAGCCTTTATTTTGTTAGCGGAAAGCCATTGATGGAAAGCTGAGTATGCCCTCACTTTGTGAGCCATATGGACAGCAAATGCCATTTTTGGAAAGCTCAGTGTGGCATACAATGAATGGTGTCATGGAATCGTGATGTATTTCTAACTTGAATACACTTGAAATCCCATAGCATTCTTAAAATAGTATTCCCAGCAGCATAACCGAGAAACAATAAGACCAAATGCTGTGGGAAACATTATTGCCATTCATTGGAACTTTTCCGCCGTTTGACAAAAACCTGTTGCAGATCCCACCCTAAGTTACGATACCTGGGCATTAGTGCACACAAAGGGACTGTGTCTAGCTGATACGTTTGTTTTGTTTTAGAATAATGCTGCATGTCACTAATGGCAAGTGCTATTGTTTTAAAGGCAATGTTGATCCAGACATGCATTGTTGTTCTCTTTATTGGCTGCAAGGTACACAATTCCCTTTAGGACTAGTGTATGAAGAAGCTGCTTTCATTTTGTTTCTCTTTTAATGTTTGTTAATTAAGTACCCATTTGTTTATTGTTTCATTTTTACTTACAGTACATTCAGTCAGTCAATCAACAGGTACTTATATACCGCTTTTCAACACGAAGTTCACAAAGCGGTTTACAGGCAAATAGTAATAATAATAAAATTAAATGGCTCCCTGTCCCAAAGGGCTCACAATCTAAAAAAAAAAAAAAAAAGGCAGACCACCAGCAACAGCCACTAGAAAGACTGTGCAGGGATGAAGAGGGACAATTACTCTTCCCCTGCTAAATATAAGAGGAACATGTCACTGTTCTTTAATTTTTCTTCCTTTTGTTTTGTTACATCCCGTTCACTTTCATTGTTTTTTTGTTTTCTGTTTTTTTCTCTATTTTAATTTTTTCCTGCTATATTGATAGCAGCTGCCCTCCATTAAATTGCCTCCTGGTGCCTGCCGCATTGATTTTCCCACAATGCCCGAGATACCTAGTGGCTCTGCAGCATTGTGGGAAAAATTGTAGCCTTTGCAAAATCATGGTGGCCTCTATTGGAGAATTAAATAGCATTTTCCCCACATTGGCCCTGAATTATGCTGCACCCAGAGTATTACAGCAGAGGTTCTCAAACATTTTAGCAGTGGGACCCACATTTTAGAATGACAGTCTGTTCGGAGCCCACTGGAAGTGATGTCATGGCCGCAAGTGCCGTCATTGTGACGTCAGAGCCTGCTGCTTTCCTGAGAATGCAGCAATAAGTTGGGTTATTTCTCAGCCATTTTCCAATTGCAAAGTGAATCAGAAAGGAAAAATGCCTGTTTACAACCTTGACACAAGCTAAACCAACCACACAGCCCTCCCGCTTTCCAGCATCCCAACTTCCCATATTTTGCCCTTGTAACAGTGGAGCCATAGAATCTTTGCCCCATATGCTGCTTTATTGTGACATACATAAGGATCTTCACTTGCCCTTTTTAGATTCAATTCTTTTGAACCTCCCAGGAAGATCAGAGGAGGATGTTATATGCTATTTGTTAGCGGGTGATGATAAACAACATATACCTGTAAGTCAAGTGGCCAATTATTTAAACTTGCTAATGCAATGCCGTAGAGCCATTTTTGTTTCCAAGGAGCTGCTACAGTAATAGGAGATTAAGGGTCTTAAGTATTATCCTTATCCACATTAGGCATTTATAATTTTGGGATGGATGCACCTGCTAATGCTTGGTTTAGAGTATTTTATCTGCCAAGCTCAGTATACTATTTGGTCTTAAGAGATATTGTATTTTAGTTATATGTACATCTGTGTTACTAAATGTATGTATGTATGTATGTATGTATGTATGTATGTATGTATGTATGTATGTATGTATGTATGT